>CM061141.1:82064049-82135052 GCA_030789695.1 Scilla litardierei | reverse complement strand
CTCACCCACACCCACTAGTGGACCCACTCGTCTACGGTGGCTGTGTGCATCAGCCCCGACCTCCACCTGTGCGACTTTCTGCACCTGCTCCCGACGCCCTCGTCTAGCACCTCCGTGCAGTAGAGGGGGCCGTGAGTGGACTTAAATTCGGGCTCTCTCTGCCACCGTTAGCTCTGTGCAGGCACGCGTCGCTCTTCTGCCTGGTATTCGGGTCACCCTGAACCAGATTCTTGCACGCCTACCATAGCCTCCACCAGCCACACCTCGTCCAATCTCTCAGTAGCCTCCTCCACCGCCACCCCCTCCCCCACCACAGGAAGGGGCTGACGTCCCACCACCAGCTTAGACACACACTTGATGCCTCTCATATATTTTGTCGATGCTCTGTTTGGTATTTTCGCTGCTGGTTTTGCACCCCTCTCGCCCACATATTTTGATCACTTTTTGTAGGGCTTTGTATATATTCGTTCGGGGAGAGGTGGCATTTCCGAGCCTTTCCATTTTGCTCCCATGATCTGAGTGCTTATCACGTCCATCATTTGCATTCTGCACTTATCATATGCATATCCATTCCATTTTCTTTCATTTTTACCTTTTATCATGAATGCACCCACACCCACCCATCCATATTATATATGTCCTTCTGCCACTTTTAGCACATTGAGGACACTGTGCAGTTTAACTTGGGAAAGTGAGTGTCTCACGTACTTTTTATTTTCTTCATTTTTTATCTTTATTTTTCTACCTTTCTTTATTTTCCACTTATTTTCACCCACTTTTTCCTTTTTTCCTCTTGCATCACGTTTTCTTACTTTCCTTGTCTGTTGCATTTGTATAGTTAGTTCTTATTTTTCCTTTATCCTTATATCCTTTATCCTTTTTGCTAGAAATGAATTCTTTATGATGACGATGACATGGAGTTAGCTTGCTCTTATATGCGTATTCTCGTGCCATGCCAGCGTTTTTATTTCAGATATCATATGCTATACATCGTCATGCATTTGAGAATAGGAACCTGCATCTCTATTATATTATCGTGAATGAAATTCTAGCATTAGATGAGTCTGAAAATTTTCATCATATACTTTTCGTAGAAAACACATCAAGCTTCACGCATTGATTGCCTAATCTTGGAGTACTGCTTTGTTATCTGCTATCACTTATATTTGCATGAAATTGTATGCTTAACTTCCAGGTTGACTGAATGTATGACTTTTTGATACGATTAGATTAGTTTGCTTTCTGAAATCAAACTGAGTAGATTACATTACCCTGCTGAAAGTGGTCGTGCACATACAAAAGAGTGAACTAAGCGTTACATATTTTTCTTCCTCCACATATCTTGAACATCATCTCTATAATTATAATAATTGGTGAAGCTCCCTTTAGTGAATCTTATATTGGCATCTTCCCCCGGCTAAAAAGTAAAATGTCTGCATATCTTTCTAGCTTTGATTTAGGATTGCTATTGTGTATTAAAAAAAGAAAGAAAAAAGAGAAAAGAAAAGAAAAATAAAAAAGGAAGTTCATTTGTATATACACAATTCTCCCATCTTTCCTTTTCCTTTTTATTTTCCTTTATTCATATGGAGCTTCAAAAAATGGGAAAAGTCGTATTGTTCAATTTGATGCCGCCTCGCTTATAGATAAGCTTGGGGGAGGGGATCCAATGATAAGTAAGAGAGTGACTACTCATATGTGCATGACGACCTAAGCTAGGTAATTTTTGATACTTAGGGAGATTACTTAGAGTACTACGAAGTCTATGAATTGAAAATTTGGCATGCATTTCATGAATACCATCTCTTTCTATTCCTATTTCTTTATAATGTGTGATACCTCTTATACTCCAAGCAAAAAGCGATCAATTGAAAAGTGTGCAATCTATGATTACGTATATCATTTTAAATGCCTTAGACGATGTTAATTCTATAATGAATTCATACTTCATATCGTTTTGACGTTCTTGGTTTCTATATCGAATGCGCCTTTATATGATGTGACATCGAGGCAAAAATCTTCGGCATACTTTATTCATCGTGCACTATTTGAGTAAGAGACTCCATGGCCTGAGAGAACGATCTAGCACCTCCCTCTTCATTTCCTTTTCTATCTTTCTTTTTCATTTTCATTATTTTTATCCACCGGGTTCAACGTTTTACTCATCTTCTTCGATGACGAGTAAGAGGCAAGCTTGGGGGATTTTGATCGATCTATATTTTACACCTTTTTTCCTCATGTTTGCATACCATTTTGATCGCCCATATCGTGTTTTTCACGATTATTCAACGATATTGCATTGCTTTTCACTATTTCTTGTTTTTGTCAGATTTCAGGAAATATGGAGCGATTGGGAGCATAAATGAGATTAAGGGATTTGCATGCATACCAGAGCGTCACCCATGGCCCTATCGAGGAGTTAGCAGTGCTAGATGATGAGTGAAAGAAGAAGAAGATTGATAGAATCGACAAAGAGGCGAGGAGGAGAAGATTTGACTCCAGAAACAGGCCACTCGGCCGAGTACGCAGTTCACTCGGCCGAGTGAGGAAGCGTACTCGGTCGAGTACGACTGATACGAGAATGCCTTGTGTCGTAATGCACTCGGCCGAGTGGTTACCTTCACTCGGTGAGTAGAGATTTCCACTTGCCCGAGTGAGTCAAAACTTCTGAAAGGACTCATAGCCAACTCTCTGGACGGCCGAGTGAGGAATTCCACTTGATCGAGTGAAGAACTTCACACGGCCGAGTGATGCAGAGCACCAGAACCCCCAAAACTCCAACTTATCTATTTTATTTGGATCTGCCACACGGCCGAGTGAGATTTCCACTCGGTCGAGTAATGCCGCCAGCATGTGTCGAAAACTAGGGTAATGGCAAATCTTTCAGTTTTTTGGCTGTTTTGGGCATGTATGTAAGCCCAGTTTTGATCCTAGCTTAGGGAGAGAGACCAAAAATAGATTTTAGGTATTTCTAATTGTAATTCCAGCTTAGGAGTTTGAAGAACTCGGATCTGGTTTGTTATTCTAATTGAAATTTCACATTTTTTTGAATTGCTTTCTTCTAAAACTGAATTCCTATATGTTTTTATTCATTGATTTTGCTATTGCCCTGATGAATTGTGAGTAGTTTCGCTGTTCTAGGGCATAGGGATGAACCATATGGATCTAATTTCAGATTTGTGATGAACGAATTTATATGTTGCTAGAATTGCTAACGAGTTTAGGTTATGATTGATTTATCACGGATAGCTAGGAATTTCCATCGATTTGAGGTTTGCAAGAGATTTGATTCCGATTGATGGGAAGGCCTAGATATTCGATTTAGATTTATAATCGAAATTCACTAGACTTGGTTTGCAAGAGATTGGACCAAAGCTAGCATTTTTATTATAAATCTATACTCATATTCGTTTGCAAGAGATTGGACGGATACAAGCTATCACAATATAGATCGTAACTCGAGTTTGAACGAGAGTGGGCTCGAGGGATGATTGGACGATGATGTCAATCTTAATGCTAGTGGTTTAGGTTAGGGTTTGCATGAGAGTGGACCCTAATCTGGGTTGTTATAGACCGACAATAGCGAGAGAGCGTGAGCTTGGTTCTTTATTCAGTTACGACTAGGTCACCTCAATCCATGTCTTGCAACATTGAGATTCACGACTCACAGAGATGAATGACGACCCATAGCGAGGATTCCCTAGCCCTAGACGCTTTTATAATATTGAATTTGTACTGTTAATAGAACGACTGTGACAACAACATTCCAAAAATCACCCTTCAACCAATATCTTAGTGATCAAAATAGAGTATCGTCATTAGTTCCTCCTCATGTTCGATACCCGCTCACCACTACACCGTGCGCTTGCAGTAAAACTATGACTGTCTCCCGGGTGTGTATCCAGGGGCCGATCAACCGTAAGGATGGGGCAACTCTCCCAGCAGACCGATCATCTAGTTGGCCGTAAGGCTGGGGGCAACTCCTCCGATCGTAAGGCTGGGGCAAACTTTCCCAGCAGAACGATCGCTCTGATCGGTCATGAGGCTGCAACAACTCCCCTAGCAGGCTGATCATTTCGATCGACCGTAAGGCTGAGGACAACTCCCCCCTGTAGGCCGATCGCCTGATCGACCGTAAAGTGGGAGGCAACTAGCCCAGCAACCCGATCATTCTGATCTCCTGTAAGGCTGGGGGCAACTCCCCCAGCAGACCGATCACCCGATCGCCCGTAAGGCTGAGGGTAACTCCATCAGTAGGCTAATCATTCCGATCGACCGTAAGGCTGGGGCAACTCCCCCAGTAGGCCGATCGCCCGATCTTCCGTAATACTGGGGAAAATCCCCCAGCAGGCCGATCATTCCGATCGACCATAAGGCTGAGGGTAACTCCCCCAGTAGGCCGATTGCCCAATCGATCGTAAGGCTGGGGCAACTCCCCCAATAGGCCGATCATTCCGATCGATCGTAAGGCAACTCCCCCAGCAAGCCGATCATTCCGATCGACCGTAAGGCTGGGAAAACTCCTCCAGTAGGCCGATCGCCTAATCGCCCGTTAGGTTGGGGGCAACTCCCCTAACAGGCCGATCATTCCGATCGACCATAAGACTGGGACAACTCCCCCAGCAGGCTGATTGTCCGATCTTCCGTAAGGCTAGTGCAACTCCCCCAGCAGGCTGATCATTTCGATCGACCGTAAGGCTGTGGCAACTCCCCTAGTAGCCCGATCGTCTGATCGGACGTGAGGCTGGAAGAAACTACCCCCCAGCAGGCCGATCATCCTGTCGGCCTAAAGGCTGGGGACAACTCCCCCAGCAGGCCGATCCTTCGATTGACCTTGATGATGTGGGAAACTCCTCCAGCAGGTCGATCTTCCGATCGACCGTAAGACCGGGGGTAACTCCCCCAGCAGATTGATTGTTTGGGCGGCCTCATGCCTGGAGGTAACTCCCCCAGCCGACCGACCGACCCGTCGACCGTCAGGCTAGGGGAGCTCCCCCAGCAGGCCGGCCTTGCATCGGCCATGAGGCTGGGGGAGCTCCCCCAGAAGACCAGTCACTCGATCGACCATGAGACGGGGGCAACCCCCTAGCAGGTCGATCGATGAATCAACCTTAAGACTGGAGGCGGCTCCCCAGGCAGGCCGATCCCCCAATCGACCACAGGGCTAGGGAAAACCTCCCCAACAGGCTAGTAACCCCCTCGACAAAAGCCTCCTGCAACTCAAACCAGCGAACTTCCTCGGCATGAATAGGGTAGGGGGCAAGACTGAATCAAAGACAAAACCTCAGAAAGCACTTGATACGAGCATGGCGGCGTACAAAAAAGGTAGAAGTTTTGTTCCAAAACTTAACTCTTACATTGTTATTTTTTACAAGTAAGAGTGGGAGGGGGACAAAAAGGTATGCACTGCCTACAATGCCAGAGCCCGGGAAGAGGCATCCCTAGGGGCCTCGCCTTGCCCCGATCGAGTAGGCTCCTCGGGACCGGCCGGATGAAGGGGAAGAATCCGTCGGACCCGTTCCTCGTACGTCAAGAACCCCTCCCGAAAGGCCCCCACGATCCTTGTGGCCAATATATCCTCATACGCCTAGAACGCCCCCCAGAGGGATTCCGCGATCCTCGAGGCCAGGACATCCCCATAACACCTCTCGACCTCCTCGGCGAGGCGAGCAGGGTCCACCTGCCGCAGGGCACCCAGCTCGGCCTAGAGCCCGTTACTCTCCCTTCGAAACACCTCCTCCGCCTCCTTAGCAAACCTCTCGGCAGTCGCACAGCCTCCCTCAAGCTCCTCACCTTCGAGGTGAGCTCATTGATCTGACGTCGCAAACGACGAACCTCCGAACGGAAATCCTCAGCCGCCTGCTCAGTTACCTCAGCCCTCAGACGTTCCTGTGCCAGGGCCGCCTCGAGACCATACACCCGCTCCGAGTAGCGTTGTGCCTCTACGGCCATCGTGGAAGCCTGCGTGTAACAACCCATTTTCATCAACACATCTAATTACGTATTTAATCTAGTTTCACATTTTTAAAAAACTATTTTATAATGGTTAGTCAGGAGTTTTATATCAAACTGACTTCAAAAATTTCTTATAAAAATATTTTGAAGCATTAAACTATTTATAGTGTATTTCAGTAAGTTTAGGTTTCATCAAATACCTCTAAATAATTTTGATAAAAAATTCATTTTCAATTATTACTGTTTTAGCTGAATGAATTAATTTTCTATATAAACATCATCAAAACGTTTTCAAACTTCTACCATGAGCTTCTATGATCATTTAGTGCTTCTCATATTAATTTCGTAAGTTTCTGAAGTAAAATCAAAAGAGAACCTGCAAACCAGCATCCAAAAATTTTTATCCTAAAATTAGTATCTTCGTAACTCAAACCCTGATATGGACCTCGTATTCGCGATTCTCGCGACGATACGAACCCGTGGCTATGTTTTCGTAATTTTTCGGACACGTTTACTACCAGGGGTAAAATCGTAATTTCAAGTTGTTATTTTACTAACTTAGTTTTACTAATTACTTAATTAATTACCATCACCTACCCCAAACTGAGCAGCCCACGAGTTAATCACCAAATCATTTTTTACACTTCGTCAAACCCTCCACCCACCTTCATTAAATAGGGTTCATGTATCTGATCATGGGATTAGCATTATATAAACCCCCCTTCTTAGATCATCTTCCCTACGCAACCCAGGCTCTTTCATGTCCCTATCTCTCTTTCGTTCTCTCTGTCACGCCCCGCTTCCCAAAACGGGTGCGAGGACGAGACGAAGGTCCGCATGGGCCAGAGCTGTGAGGCTCGGGCCCATTAATCGTCTGTAGTGATACCATATAAAATTTCAGGTTCTTGCGTACAAAGTTCATAACAATAAGAATAAGAGTACTCGAAAGAAAAATTGCATTCATTATTAAAAGAGATCATATCCAGCATTATTATCAAGTCTAATAAAAGAAGCTCAGCATGGCTACAACTACAGAAAACGAAACTAATGGTGTGAAGCACCCAACCTAGGCAGCAAGTAAAGTGGTGCAAGGCACTCAACTAGAAAGTAGTAACCTCTATAAGACAGCGACGAGAAAGACCTCTAAGTCTGGTCCTCGTCTGGAAAGTACCCCGGTCAACATCCTCTGACTCCAAGTCCACCGGTAAAGCTGGCTCGTCTGCGTACTCAGTCTCAGTACCTGACGTACAACACCCAAGAGAAAAGAAGTTGTACGTCAGGTAAAGTCAACAAGGGAAAGGTGAGAAGACTCTACTGCAAGTGTAAAGGAAATTTAAAGACAGCTTTTTAATGGTTGATTACATGAGATGATGCAGCATGGCATTTATACATTTATGCAAAGAAAGTAAAGACTATGTAGAAAGTAAATGTGGCAGGCAAAGTCGTAGCATAAGCCACGAGCTTCAAGACGTGACAAGACTAGACATGACTGGACAAGACGGTATAGGACCACTCACTCTAGCTCGGTGAGTGCCTTTATCCCCACGGTCTGTAGTGTCATTCACTCACTCGATGAGTGGCGGGCTTCCCGTAGGTGAATCTGTACCACTGTATAGGACCACTCACTCTAGCTCGGTGAGTGCCTCTATCTCCACGGTCTGCAGGGTCACTCACTTACTCGGTGAGTGACAGGCTTCCTGTAGGTGAATCTGTACCACTGTATAGGACCACTCACTCTAGCTCGGTGAGTGCCTCTATCCCCACGGTCTACAGGGTCACTTACTCACTCGGTTAGTGACGGGCTTCCTGTAGGTGAATCTGTACCATGGATCACTCTCTCTGTCTTGGAGAGTGTCATTATTGCCCACAGGCTGTGTAAGACAAGTCGTGAATGTTGTACATGGCATGACATGAGTATAGTTGTTCTAGGGTGTCCACACACACACAGATAGTTCCTAGCATGCTTGCATTTTATACCTAGACTTCGTTGTCAAGTCTAGGCTATCATGAGGGGGTCCCGGACGCTATCATTTCACGTTCAGTTCTCTTGTTCAACAATTTTATAGTTCTAATAAAGAAGTGGCCTAGACTTGGCCGTAACTACGCAAGTGGAAACACTTGCCTGTGGTGGCAAGAAGTACGTCCGTCGGAATCGTTTCGTCTCGGTCGTCGCTTCGGTCAACGTCCGCTGTCACAAGTCAACGACGGGTGTTAGGTCGTGTTTTAGAAGTTCCTATTATGGTAAGTTTCTAAGTTGATCGTGGCTAACCTTTCAGTTTCAATTCAAGTTTGAATGTTTATCCTATCCGACGATGCAATCCTATGTGCACAGTTAAAATGTCCGATCGTCGATCTACGGTTTCACATCGTTTTTAAGGAGAGAAAAAATAAATTTAGTTGTTTAAGTTGCCGATTTTTAATTAGGTTTTGATGTCTTACGGTGTGGGTTACTCCGAGTGAGGGGGAACCAACTTAGTTCGAGAACGCGCACGAGTCTGACGTCGGGTCTGGAAAACCGTGCTGGATCACTTCGTCTCCGGTTCCTCGACTGCGGGTAGTGTAGTAAGGAAGTCGTCTCGGGATCGTCTCGGGATTGTCTCGGCTGTGGGTAGCGCAGCAAAATGGCATGACAACGGGAACGATGTCTAAATCGCCTCGGTTGCGAGTAGCACAATGAAGCAGCAACAGTAGCCACATCGACGTTGGAAGAGAGTACGAGATCTGCGGCGTGCGTGGGCTCTAGCTGCTGCAGCATGCAGCAGATGATGGCGGTAGGGAGAAGATCGTCGGTGTCTCGAGGAAGGAAAAGATCTAGGGCTTCGGGCTTCAAAGTTGTGCGGCCTAGGGGAGATGGGGGCTGCCGTGAACGGTATGGGCAGATCGAGATGGAGTGGCTGGTGGCTTCGAGAGAGGTGCACGGATCCGGGTGTCAAGGGGAAAGGGAAGAGGGCTGCTGCCTTGAAGAACGTCAGAGGGAGTTCTGTCAAAGGAGAGGGTGGCCCGCGGGTAGCAGGCCGGCGGCTGGATGGCCGGCCGTTGGTTGTGAGAACTGATGTTAGCCGTGGGCTTCTAGGTGACTAACGGTAGTTTTAGGGTATCCCCAAGGAGGGAGAGAACAGTGAGGAGGGAGAGGGCTTGCACGGCAATGGGGGATCGCCGGAGGGCCGGTCGACGGTATGCGGCGGCACGCACAACAGTAGGGGGCGGCGGTGGTTGTCGTGACAGGTGGCCGACGGGTGGCTCTTGGGGCTGTCGAAAGATTGTCGAAAGGAGGGGGAAGACTGGAGTTGATGGGGCCAGTGGTGAAGGAGGTGGCCGGAGGTGGCCGGTGACTGGTCTCACGCGTGGAAGATGAGAAAGGGAGGAGGAGGCCGAGAGATCTAATGTGGCGGCTGTCTTGCATTTTGGGTTTGAGAAAACCCTAGGCTAGATACGTTATAAAGATGAAAGTTTGCTAAATAGGGTGGAAAGAGAGTGAACTTAAGGATAGATTAGAGAGAGTGTGTGAGAGGGGGAGGTAGGATTAGTGTGGTGAATATCTAGAAGATATTTGACATGAAACATAGGATTCCAATGAGGTTAGATTATGATTTGGGTTAGGGTTTGGAAATTGGATTAGCTTAGGGCTAATGGAGGTTTAAAACAAAAGAGGATGGTGGGTCGATCTAACAGTGTCCAAAAAATACAAGAAAAATATCAGGACGACCGTGACGGCGAGAGGCTCGAGGGTACGGCAATCGGTCACGAGCTAGGGTCACGGAAAATGAAACTAAAAATAAAAAGGGCAAACGTCGAAGTCTAAAGTTACGACACCCCTTTAATCAAAGCTGTTTTGTGGGAGAACGACCTGTGAAATGATGTTCACTAAAAATCACACAAATAACTACTCTCTCTGAGGGTCACAACGACATATCACTTTGTAAGTTTCGGATACAAGAGGAGGTCAAAATAAATACGCGTACGAAAAAGAATGTACACGCACGAAAAACATACAGTCGAAAAGCGACCATGACATCCTACCCACCTTAAGAAATGATTCTGCCCTCGGAATCAACATCAACTACTGCTCAGGGAAAGGATGCAGGTAGCGCTCTCTCATCTCATCTTCGCGCTTCCAAGTGGACTCAACAGGTGATCTGTGCCGCCACATCACTCTCACCAGGTCGACTACCTTATTCCTCAGCTGCTTCTGTCGACGATCCAAAATCTGCACTGGCTGCTGCTCATAAGTCAGGTCTGGTCAGACCGTGATCTCTGAAAAATCTACAGTGTGCGATGGATCACTGACGTATCAACGTAGCTGAGATACGTGAAAAACATCGTGAACTCCCTCCAAAGATGATGGCAGAGAAAGGCAATAAGCCACTGCTCCCACATGCTCCAGCACATCAAACGGTCCAATATACCTCGGACTCAGCTTTTCCTTCTTCCCGAAACGAATGCTTTCGTGGTTCGGAGAAATCTTCAGGACGACATGATCTCCTGGCTGAAACTCCAAAGGTAGTCTCTTGGTGTCTGCCCAATGCTTGAAACGGTCCTGTGCAATCCGGAGCTTATCTTTGATGTCTCTCACGACATCACAGCTTCTACAATCATCTCTGGACCCAACAGCTCTCGATCTCCGTGTTATCTCAGCTCAGTGGTGATCGACACTTCCTTCCATATAGGGCAGCAACGGCGACATGCCAATGCTCACCTGATAGCTGTTGTTGTATGAGAGCTATGAGTCTCCCTCAGCAGCTCATCTCAAATGCCTCCTGCAGGCATGCAGAGTCTACTGTTGTACCTCAGCGATCCGTCCTCATGAATAATAAACTCCGTCCGAATTCCAGCTTCTACCTATCTTCTGATCCTCTGCAGCTTCAAATCTCTTGCCTGTGCTGCCTTGATATGATCCACGATCGTAGGCTGAATCTGCAAATTCATTAATGAACGATCACTCCTGGTAGGACAACCTCAATGTCCATTCCTCTCAGCTCCTGCTGTACTCTCCAGTCGGCAGTATGCATCATCACTGCAAGGCGTCTGCTCAAAGCGTCTGGCACTACATTCACCTTCCCAGGGTGATACTGCAGATCTATCTCATAGTCTGCCATCAGCTCCAACCATCGTCTCTGACGCATGTCGAGCTCCTTCTATGTAAAAATGTACTTCAAGCTTTTGTGATTGGTGAAAATTTTCATGCTCTCACTCAACAGGAAGTGTCTCCAAATCTTCAACGCAAAAAATCACCGCTGCTAACTCCAGATCGTGCGTCGGGTAGTTCTTCTCATGATTCCTCAACTGTCGAGAAGCGTACGCGACCACGTGTCCATTCTGAAGTAAGACGCATTCAAGACCCTTGCCAGATGCATTATAATATGTAACGGCTTGTTTTCATCAACACAAACCTATTTTCAAATTTTTTATAATGGTTTGTCAAAAGTTTTACGATTTAAAAAAATTCGTACAAAAATATTTTGTACTATCAAACTAGTTACGGAGTATTTTAGTAAGTTCGGATTTCATCAAATACCTCTAAATAATCTGGTAAAAAATTCATTTTTAATTATTACCATTTTTGCTTAATGAATTTATTTTCTATACAAATATCATCAAAACGATTTCAAACTTTTATATTAACATTCAATGATCATTTTGGGCTCCCCACATTAGTTTCATAATTTTCTCAAGTCAAATCAATATAGAACCCGTAAACCCGCTTCCTAAACGTTTTGGCCTAAAACTTGTATCTCCGTAGCTCAAACCCTGAAACGAACTTCATATTCGCGATCCTCGCGACGATACGATTACGTAGGTATGTTTTCGTAATTTTTTGGACACGTTTACTAGTAGGGGCAAAATCGTAATTTCGTTACAAATTTTACTATTACCATCACTAATTACCCTACCTAATTACTAATTATCTTAACCTAATTGACTATTAATTTACCCTAAACATGACTAACACGTAGAGGGGACACGTTAAACGTTTCCAAACTTAGACTAACTTCATGTAATATTTAGTCTAAAGCTCAACCTAACTTAATTAATAGTTGACTAAGTATTAAATGAGATTAGTTTTTAATTAATTTAATTTCCCAATATAATACCCCCTAACCCTTCGTTTATCAGCCCAACCCCTAATCACCATACCCCTAAACTCACGCACCCAAGTGAAACCACAACTCACTCACGCACTCACAATATCTCTCTATCTCTCACTCTTCCGTTCTCTCTCTCTCTCTCTCTCTCTCTCTCTCTCTCTCTCTCTCTCTCTCTCTCTCTCTCTCTCCCTCCCCTGGGTTAAACTCCCCTAACTCTCCTCTCTTACTTTTTCCCATCTCCGGTGTTCCGCCAACCCCTTCCTAGTCGCCATAAACACACTCGTAGCCCTCACCCCATCGACGTCTGACCCATAACCTCCGTCGCATCTCCGAGAGCCCCGCTACCGCCTGACGCCGCTCCGCCTTCTCACGCCGCCGTAACCCCCGCTTCAGCCGCTCTCTGACGTGTCGCCGTTGTCCGTCGCTTTGAAACACCCCCGACTGCACCCTCCGAGCTCTGTCGTTAGCGAAGGCCGACGCCAACACCCGCTGCTCCGCTCGAAGAAACCGCTTACGCTCCGCCGTTGTCACGCCCCCATTCTCGCAAATACCTTATATGGCATTCCATACCATGGTCAAGGGAGGATGGAGCCTGACAAGCCGCGGTATTGCACCAAGCGTGAAAAGAAAACACACAATAAGCAGGCCACTGCGAATGCTGGGATCATACATCACATATATTTATTTAAATAGAAAGCAACACATTCAGCCATCACAGAAAGTACATAACCACATATTTACATAACCAAGGAGAGAACCACACACCAGCATCAAGTACAAAGTGAAACTGACTCAAGTATACATAAGAAGTACTACAAGCCACCAACATATATCACAGCTACAAAAGACAACTTACTCACCACTCTACCCAACTCACACTACAAGACACAGCCCAAAAACAGTGGTGTCCCCAAGTCAACTCACGTCTAAGGAATCTCCTGAGGGAGATTCTGCTCTGGTGTCACCTGTTCAAGACATGAAAAGTAAAAATGAGCACGTCAAAACGTGCCCAGTAGGAAACTAACTAGGGTAGGAGAAATCATTTAGGGGTTATGAGTGCAACGGCAATAGGAGTACAAGCATCCAAAGTGAAGAGTACAACACACATTTGTGCAACTACAACACATATGTAGTTTATTAGTTAGCAGATGTTAGTGACTCTTTGGAAGCCTGGGTATCACCTAAATATAAGGGCCTGGACCTCACCCCAAATTTGGGGTGAACATAGCACACGACGCAGTGGACACAGGCACTGTATGCCAGACCTATCAGGTCCCCCGTCCGTGGCAAGAGTGAGGCTTCCCATAGTAACACAACCTCCGTATGTCCCCTCCACTCCCGATAAAGGCGAGTGGGAATAAATATCACATATCACATATCTCTTTCTCTAACTTCTCAGTCCAGCCCCTTATATCTAGGTTGTACCAAACTTCCCCCATTCCCACACCAGGGTGCTCACCCGCCTTAGGGCAGATCGAGACGTCCCAGTTGACATGTCATGTGTCATGATTTTCAATGAACATACACAATTTCTCAAATGTAATACATGGCACACATGTTATAATGGCCATTTACCAAGTTTCTTCAATTTCAAATTCACTTGGGCATTTTAACAAACATATAGCAGTCGTCATGTAAATGAAAAGTGTCACACCATCAATTTTAGTAAAAAATCTCATAATTAAACTTTCTTAAAGGTATCAAGCACATTCATCATGTTAAAATGGAAAATTTAACAACATTACAAATTCAACTTCACCCAAACAGTTCAGCTCGCCGAAATTTGCAGGAACAACTACAAAGCCAGCACATTTAATCAATTTCTATTATGAATTTGTCAACACTCATTGAATGAAAGTTGAATATATAATAGTCCTGGGTTCACCCATAAAATTTCATGCAGAAATGTGGATTGAGTGATGTATAGTGAATTAATTGGTAGAACATGTACAGACTGTTTTTCTGGCAGATTTCAGGGTCTGTATTAGAAGCTAACTTTGGGCATGTTACAGCCAGAATTTCGAAATACATGCACTGAGATGAAGTTGGAGAAAAACTTGTTAACTTTACAACAAGACCAAGAACAGTAACTTCCATAGAATGTGCAGGTAGTACACTTCATTTGTTTAAACTGTATCGAGTTTGACAGAATTTGAGACATGTTGCAAACATTGAATTCTTACTCCTATTTATTGAACTCAATATATGTCAAATTTTATATGAATCTGGGGTAGAACTTCAAGATCTACAACTACATATTTTTTATAGAAAGTAAATCAAACTATAGAGATCAGAATTGAGGTAGAAACACACACATAGAATTTCTGTATTTTAGGGAGAGTGATTTGCTACGGAAAAATAAGGAAAAATTGAATCTTTTTGGTCTATTGCACACATAACACATGAAATCAAGGTCATGAGCAAACAAAATAACATCATAGCATCCTCACAAGCCTAAATGAAAATTCCCTAACCAAGTTAGAATACCTACATCAGGAAAGTCTCTTTCTTTCTCTCTTCTCTTTCTCTTACTTCCACCTTTCTTTCTCCTTGAAGTGAGCTAGGGTTTCTTCAATTTTTTAGGAAGTAAAACTAGGGTTTTGGAGTTTTGATGGAGGGAAAAAGGGGGTGAGGGAGTTCGGCCAAGAGGGAGAGGAAAAGAGGGGAAAATGAAAAAAAAGAAAGGGAAAGAATGTTAAAGAAGAGAGGAGAGAGTTCCTTAAAAATCTCTCTATCTATATAGAATCTCCTTTAGGATAAGCATGCACATAGTTAAATGACTTTAATACCCTCCCAAAACTCCCAAAATTATCCCTCAAGTTTCAAGTATTTACAAGTTTGCCATTACTTTATGCACACACTCCTTTACTATATACACACACCCCTCTTTATTACCAAAAGACCATTTTGCCCCTCACGCTTCTAAGTATTTACGAGTATGCCAATAATCCCATCCCTTTTCACGCTGGTCCCTCTCACACTAACCCACTCCTTCAATATTACAAGTATGACATTACTTTACATACCCACCATTTCTCTACACACACTTCCACCCCTATAGCCAAATGAACGAAATGCCCTCACACCTTTCATGGAATTACATGACTGCCCCTAACCATATACACGCCATATCACCTCTCATCAACTCCTCATACTCCCTCTACTCACGTATAGGGGGCTATCACGTTAGTCACCGTATAGGGCTAAATAGGCTATGACATCCTACTCTCCTTAAAATAAAATTCGTCCTCGAACTTCCGAAGTTTAAGGGTTCTAACCTAAGAAGGGAAATACTTCTAAATTCCAGGAGGCCTCTCTATATATTACCCTACACCACTGTCTCCACAAATTCTACACTCAAGATTATCAAAAGAGGCATTGATACAGGGATACGATACTTACATAAACAGGTGAGTGTATCTGTCTCTCATCTCGTCCTTGCGCTCCCAGGTGGACTCACCAGGGGATTCTTGTTGCCACATAACCCTTACTAGATTAATGGCCTTTTTCTTCAGTATCTTCTGTCTCCGATTCATGATGTCAACCAGTTGTTGTTCATAAGTCAGGTCGGGGCACACTTCAATCTTGAGAAGTCCACGAGGTGACTAGGGTCTCCCACATATTTTCGAAGCTGAAATACGTGGAACACATCATGGATGCGTTCAAGGGAGGTGGTAAGGCAAGGCAATATGTAACCTCACCAATACGAGCCAAAATCTCGAATGGACTAATGAACCTTGGGCTCAACTTCCCTCGTCGACCGAATCAAATCATGCCACATGTCATGGAGATCTTCAAGAACACATAATCACCTGGTTGAAACTCCAATGGATGCCTCTTTGTATCTGCCTAATGCTTATAGCGATCCTGAGCGATACGAAGATTCTCCTTGACTGTCCGAACCACATCGATCGCTTCCACCACCAAGTCAGGCCCTAAGAGCTCACGATCCCCAACATTGTCCCAACATAGAGGCGATCTGCACTTCCTTTCATACAAAGCAGCAAACGGTGCCATTCCAATGCTTGCTTGATAACTATTATTGTAAGCTCCACCAGGTGCAAATGATCTTTCCAGGATCCCTTAAAATCCAGCATACATGCCCTCAACATGTCCTCAAGGATCTGAATAAGTCGCTTGGACTGCCCATCTATCTGGAGATGATATGCGGTACTAAACTTGAGATGAGTCCCCAAACTAGACTGCAAACTTCTCCAAAAATGTGAGGTGAATCTGGTGTCCCGATCAGAGATTATACAAACAGGAACTCCATGAAGCCTCACGATCTCCTGCAAGGAAGATTATGCCAAACACCTCACACTACCAAGTATAGAAGATGTAAGGGTGACGGAGGAGTTTTACTTCCATGTATCTTCGAGCCAAATGCTCGGTAGACTGCCCAACTCGAAAGGGAATGAAATGTGCAGATTTGGTCAAGCGATCAACGACTACCCAAATTGTGTCATTTCCCTTGGGTGTGCGGGGTAGCCCAGTCACAAAATCCATCGTCACGTGTTGCCATTTCTATTCAGGAATGAGGAAAGGCTGCAACAGACCTGCAACTCTTTGGTGTTCGGCCTTCACCTGTTGACAATCCAAGCATGAGGCCACATTTCTGGCTATATTGCAATTCATTCCATGCCACCAGTAATGTTGTCGTGGGTCGCGGTACATCTTTGTCCCTCCTGGATGAATTGAATAGGGGAAGCTATGGGCCTCTTTAAGCAATTCCTCTCGAACAGCACCAGCCGACACACATAGCCGAGATCCAAATCTAAGAGAGCCATCTTCGTGAATGTGAAAGTCAGTTCGAAGTCCGACCTCTACTTGTTCTCAGATCCTCCTTAGCTTTTCATTGCCTGACTACGCGGCTTTGACCCGGTCCACTAGATCGGACTGGACCTATAAGTTCAATATGGCTGCTTTAATACCCGGAAGTACAACCTCTATCTCCATTTGTCGCAGTGCCCATTGGAGCTGAGGTAGAGAGGTCAACATCATCACCGCAGGATATCTACTGAGTGCATCAGGGACCACGTTCACCTTTCCAGGGTGATACCGAAGCTCGATATCATATTCTACCATCAGTTCAATCCACCGACGCTGTCTCATGTTGAGCTCCTTCTGGGTGAACACATACTTCAAACTCTTATGGTCGGTGTACACTTTGATATGCTCCCATAGCAGGCAGTGTCTCTATAGCTTTAGGGCAAAAATCACGGCTGCCAACTCCAAGTCATGTGTAGGGTAGTTTAGCTCATGTACCTTCAGGAGTCTAGAGGCATAAGCTACAACACGTCCATGGTGATGTAGGACACATCCCAGCCCTTTGCCGGAAGCATCACAAAAGATCTCGAATCCTCCAGAACGATCTGGAATCGTTAGAACTGGCGCAGTAGTCAACCTTCTCTTCAAATCCTCAAATACATGCTGACACTCGTCAAACCAGACATAAGCAACATCCTTCTTAGTCAGGTGAGTAAGTGGTGCCGCAATCTTGGAGAAATCCTTGATGAACTTCCTGTAATTGTAATGCCCTACCAGCTACTGCACAAGTACTAGAGGGGGGGTGAATAGTACTTTAAAATAATAAGGAGTATAATTCCAAATTAAATTGCAATCAACTACCAAATCAATTTGCGGAAGCTTAAATTGAACGACGACAACGAAATTGACAATGCTAACAAACGATGTTAATGGGTTCGGATCCACCCAAGTCTCCCCGACTTGTTCCCGGTGATCCTACGTCCCAACCACCCGGATCCCCTCCGGATACTTGAGTTAGAAACCCTAACTCAAGATTTCCACTATGAATATCTTGTGAAAAACTTTCACAAGATCAAATCATACATGCAATAGCAAACGTGAATCCCACAACCCGGGATCACAACCTTCTCTCACAACCGAGAGAACCAACAAGCAATATAAAAGAGTTTATATGAAATAAACAAGCTTACCACAAAATCCTATACCTTGAGTTTTTCTTACCCAATAGGTGGAATGAAGGATTTGAGGAAGATGAAGTTACCAAACCCTAGCACCAAGGAAATGAGCAGCAATGGGTGCCTAGGGAAGATTTGGAAACTTGAATCAAGCAATAGCTTGAAGAGCTCACCAAGAACAAGCTTCTCTCTAGATCTAGAAATGAGAGAGAATGGGTTTCTTGTGAGGAAGAGAGCTTTAGATTTGAGGGAGAATAGCTATCACTTTAGAACTCAATGAATCTCTTAATGGCAGCTCTATTGAAGATAGAAATGACCTAGGTTCGTATTTATAGGGTCCCATAAAAACAAGATAGGTCAATCTCCAACGGAAAGAAATCTGTGAGAATTAGTCGGTCAAAGAACACTCACTGACCGACTAGTTCATCAACTAGTCGGTCAGCCAAACAACGTGGACCGACTAAGAGTAGATCTGAGAAGAAAGAGAATTTCAGACCTAGACATCTAGTCGGTCCAAGAACACTTTCTGACCGACTAGTTTCACAACTAGTCGGTCATCAAATGAACGTAGACCGACTAAGAGGCAAAACAACTTAGTCTGAAGGCAAGTTGACTTAGTCGGTCTAAGAACAAAAATTGACCGACTAGATTGACAATTAGTCGGTCATCAAACGTTCTTAGACCGACTAACGGTAAACAATAGCTTAGGAGAAATTTAGAGTGAACAGTAAGTCACAACTAGTCGGTCAAAGAAGCATCACTGACCGACTAGTTCACAAACTAGTCGGTCGGTGATTCAACGTAGACCGACTAACTGTAAACAGTAAAGTCCAAGAAATTAAGGAATCAAACTAGTCGGTCCAAGAACAGTTGCCGACCGACTAGATCACCATCTAGTCGGTCAGTACTTGTTCTTGTACCAACTAACATGCACAACAAAGTCCGAATCGAAGCGCGACGCTTCGAGGAAGTTAGAATGAACTTGTGCAAGAATCCTAGAGCTACGAAATGAGCGTAATGAAGATAGAAACGTAAGATATACTCAAGGCTTAACATTCTATCAATCGAAACTAAAAGACTATAAATAAAACCTTAATAAACGGTCTTTGAGAGCTTCGATTGAATCTTCATAACTTCCAAAGCGCTGCAGGAGCTTCAACGAAGCTTTAGGCTTGAATACGAGCTTTTGGAAGTGTTGAGATGTCGCTTTGAATATTCTCGTGAAATTGGCGACGATCTCCAATACTGCGCTCACAAAATGTTAGTTCATGAATTATTTATGTTTGCTCATCATCAAAACCAAATCCGGGGAGTCCAATATTCAACAGTAATAACCAGCCAATCCCAAGAAACTTCGAATCTCTGAAACTGGCCTAGGAACATGCCACTTTTCCAATGCAGCCACCTTTTCTGGATCAACTGATATGCCTTCTCCTGAAACTATGTGCGCCAGAAATGCCACTTTAGACAGCCAAAACTAGCTATATTTGGCATATAACTGATGCTGCCTCAAAGTCTCTAGAACAATTCTCAGGTGCTCTGCATGCTATTCCTCATCCTTGGAATATATCAGGATATCATCAATAAAGACTACCACGAACTTGTCCAGATAGTCAAAGAATACCTGATTCATTAACCTCATGAAGGTAGCTGGAGCATTAATCACACCGAAGGGCATCACCAGGAACTCATAATGTCCATAACGGGTTCGAAAAGCTGTCTTTGGAACATCAGACCCCCGAACCTTAATCTGATGATAATCACTCTGCAAGTACAACTTTGAGTAGACTCGGGATCTACCAAGCTGATCAAAGAGGTCATCGATGCGAGGAAGTGGGTACTTGTCCTTTATTGTCACCTTGTTCAATTCCTTATACTCAATGCACATCCTTCGTGATCCATCTTTCTTATTCACCAAAAGTACTGGTGCTCCCAAGGTGACACACTTGGCTGTATCAGCCTTCGCTCTGATAGGTCCTTTAACTGATTACGAAGCTCAGCCAACTCAGGTGGTGCCATCCGATAAGGAGCCTTTGCAATGGGTTGCATGCCTGGTATCAAATCAATGGTGAACTCCAATGATCGATCAGGAGGAAGTCCATATATGTCATCAGGAAAAACATCAGGGAAGTCTCGCACAACCCTGGGTAAGACTGGCTCTGCTTCCATGGCCATTGCCAGCACTTCTCCTTCCACTGGTGTCGCTCTGAATCTTACAGGTTCAAATGTGCAACTAACACTTCTGAATTCAAACTCTGGATGATCGGGAATTTGAAAGACTACCCTCCTTAATTTGCAATCAATAGTGGCACAAAACATCGCTAACCAATCCATCCCAAACACAGCTTCAAAGGTGGGCATGTCAATCACAATGAAGTCAGCATATAACTCCCGACCGTAAATTTCCACTGAACAACAACGGAGCCCTGAAGTACTCCTAATCACACCACCCCCCTGTATGAATATTCTAACTAAAGTGAAGGAGTCTACTAGTATAGCATGTTTGTTCACAAATTGTCGAGACAGAAAACAATGTGAAGCCCCAGAATCAAAAAGTGCCAAAGCAGGAAACGATGCTACTTTAACCATACTAAGAAGCCAACAAGGAAATCAAACCAATGTCCATCATAACTAAGCAACAAGTGATATAATGTAAAATAAGGAGAGGACTAGAACCATACCAGTGATAACCTGGCCTGAGTTTTCTGCCTCTACTGCTGTCATCGTGAAAGCTTGGGGCTTTCGAGCAGAGTGTGCCTTCTTAAAGGTCTGTCGCTGAGGAGGCAAGGAAGGTCCTCTGGAGGCTGGTATGCCTGGTCCAGTTGGTGTCAAAAGTGAAGGTCGCTGTAAACCAGGTGGAAGAGCTCGCTGCTACATCGGTCTAGCAGCCACAGGTGCTACGGGGGCTGGGTAGGCGCCCTGCTACGGGCAGAACCTGCTAATGTGTCCTCGGCCACCACAAGCAAAGCATTGTCTAGACCAAGCCCTACACTCCTTCTGCTCATGACCAGTTTTGTCACAGAATTGACATGTCAGACGTCTCGGTGTCACTACAGGGGCTCCTGGCCTCTTGAACTGGGCCGTCTGTACTGGCCGAGATAATGCCTTCTATGGTCCTGATGTCGTCTGTCACCTGTCTGCATTTTTCCTATGCTCCGCAAATGGATCTCATATAATCTTGCCGCCTCGAGCACATCCTCCTGTGTGGAAAGTTTCTGTGTAGATATCACCGTTCTATACTCCGGATCCAATCCCATACGGAAGCATCGAGCTCGAGTGGCATCAGTCGCAACAAGCTCTGGGGCAAACTTGCACAGCAAGGAAAACTCAGCGTCATACTCATCCACGCTCTGTCGGCCCTGAGTCAACTGCTCAAAACACTGGCTGAGCTCATCCTTTGCAGTCTCTGGAAGGAAATTGGACTCAAAATGCTCCTTGAAGGTCTTCCAAGAGATAGGACCTGTCAGATGTCGCTCATGGGCATCCCACCAATCTCTGGCCTGATGTGTCAATTGCCTTTTTACGGCATCAACCCAACTCTTCAGTGGAAATCCAACAGCTGTGAGGTAATCCTCTGTGCGCCGTAACCACTCATCGACCTCCAATGCTGTCTCCTTGCCAGAAAAAGTCCTCGGCTTCATTGCCCTAAACTGCTTGAAGCCTGGGGTCTTCTGACCCTGCATCTTGGCGAGCATCTCAGCCTGCTGACCCAGACTCGCCTGGAAACCCATCAGAATATTCTCCATCAAAGAGGGCTCGGCATGCTCCATCTCTGACGAAGATATCCCGTTTCCATTATCCATTCTGCAGGAAAAGGGCAGCACAAGAGGAATCAGTACTATATGTGATGGCATCAGAGTGTTTGATGTATCATCCTTTCGCATATCACAGTGAGAGCTGACCTACATGGGCCACCACTAAACTTGTCATGCCCCATTCTCGTAAATACCTTATATGGCATTCCATACCATGGTCAAGGAAGGATGGAGCCTGAGACAAGCCACGATATTGCACCAAGCGTGAAAAGAAAACACACAATAAGCAGGCCACTGCGAATGCTGGGATCATACATCACATATATTTATTTAAATAGAAAGCAACACATTCAGCCATCATAGAAAGTACATAACCACATATTTACATAACCAAGGAGAGAACCACACACCAGCATCAAGTACAAAGTGAAACAGACTCAAGTATACATGAGAAGTACTACAAGCCACCAACATATATCACAGCCACAAAAGACAACTCGCTCACCACTTGACCCAACTCACACTACAAGACACAGCCCAAAAAGAGTGGTGCCCCCAAGTCAACTCACGTCTAAGGAATCTCCCGAGGGAGATTCTGCTTTGGTGTCACCTGCTCAAGACCTTAAAAGTAAAAATGAGCACGTCAAAACGTGCCCAGTAGGAAAACTAACTAGGGTAGGGGAAATCATTTAGGGGTTATGAGTGTAAAGGCAATAGGAGTACAAGCATCCAAAGTGAAGAGTACAACACACATTTGTGCAACTACAACACATATGAAGTTTATTAGTTAGCAGATGTTAGTGACTCTTTGGAAGCCTGGGTATCACCTAAAGATAAGGACGTGGACCTCACCCTAAATTTGGGGTGAACATAGCACACGACACAATGGACATGGGCATTGTACGCCGGGCCTCTCAGCTCCCCCGTCCCTGGCAGGAATGAGGCTTCCCATAGTAACACAACCTCCGTATGTCCCCTCCACTCATGGTAAAGGCGAGTGGGAATAAATATCACATATCACATATCTCTTTCTCCAACTTCTCAGTCCAGCCCCTTATATCTAAGTTATACCCAAACTTCCCCCATCCCCATACCAGGATGCTCACCCGCCTTAAGGCAGATCGAGACGTCCCAGTTGACATGTTATGTGTCGTGATATTCAATGAACATACACAATTTCTCAAATGTAATACATGGAACACATGTTATAATGGCCATTTACCAAGTTTCTTCAATTTCAAATTCACTTGGGCATTTTAACAAACATATAGCAGTCGTCGTGTAAATGAAAAGTGTCACACCATCAATTTTAGTAAAAATTCTCATAATTAAACTTTCTTAAAGGTATCAACCACATTTATGCATGTTAAAATGTAAACTTTAACAACATCACAAATTGAACTTCATCCAAACAGTTCAGCTTGCTGAAATTTGCAGGAACAGCTACAAAGTCAGCACATTTAATCAATTTCTCTTATGAATTTGACAAAACTCACTAACTGAAAGTTGAAGATATAGTAGTCCTGGGTTCACCCATAAAATTTCATGCAGAAATGTAGACTGAGTGATTTATAGTGAATTAATTGGTAGAACATGTACAGACTGTTTTTCCGACAGATTTCAGGGTCTGTATTAGAAGCTAATTTTTGGCATGTTACAGCCAGAATTTTGAAATACATGCACTGAGATGAAGTTGGAGAAAAACTTGTTAACTTTACAACAAGACCAAGAACATCAAATTACATAGAGTGTGCATGTAATAAATTTCATTTTTCTAAACTGTGTCCAGTTTGACAGAATTTCAGACACGTTGCAAACATTGAATTCTTACTCCTATTTACTAAACTCAACATATGTCAAGGTTTATATGAATCTGGGGTAGAACTTCAAGATCTACAACTACATATTTTTTTTTCAGAAAGTAAATCAAACTACAGAGATCAGAATTGAGGTAGAAACACACATACAGAATTTCTATATTTTAGGGGAGGGTGATTTTCTAGGAAAAACAAGGAAAAATTGAATCTTTTTGGTCTATTGCACACATAACACATGAAATTAAGGTCATGAGCAAACAAAATAACATCGTAGCATCCTCGTAATCCTAAATGAAAATTCCCTAACCAAGTTAGAATTCCTACCTCGGGAAAGTCTCATTCTTTCTCTTCCTTCCACCTTTCTTTTTCCTTGAAGTGAGCTAGTGTTTCTTCAATTTTTTTGGAAGTAAAATTAGGGTTTTGGAGTTTTGATGGACGGAAAAAGGGGGTGAGGGAGTTCGGCCAATAGGGAGAGGAAAAGAGGGGAAAATGAAAAAAAAAAGAAATGGAAAGAATGCTAAAGAAGAGAGGAGAGAGTTCCTTAAAAAATCTCTCTATAGAATCTCCTTTAGGATAAGCATGCACATGGTTAAATGACTTTAATACCCTCCCAAAATTGCCCCTCAAATTGCAAGTATTTACAAGTTTGGCATTACTTTATGCATACACTCCTTTACAATACACACACCTCTTTATGACCAAAAGACCATTTTGCCCCTCACCATTCTAAGTATTTACGAGTATGCCACTGATCCCATCCCTTTTCACACTAGCCCCTCTCACACTAACCCACTTCTTCAAAATTACAAGTATGACATTACTTTACACACCCACCATTTCTCTATACACACTTCCACCCATATAGCCAAATGACCGAAATGCCCTCACACCTTTCCTAGAATTACATGACTGCCCGCAGCCATTTACACGCTATATCATCTCTCTTCAACTCCTCATACTCCCTCTACTCATGTATATGGGACTATCGCGTCAGTTGACGCATAGGGCTAAACAGGCCATGACAGCCGTCAAGCGTCGACACCCCGAGACCCCGACTGAAGCGCCCACCGTCCTCCTTCGTGCTCCGACGAGACCCCAACGGCCGCTGCACATCTCCAAGCACACCCCGCCAAGCTCCGAGCGTCGACGTTCAGACAACTCGAGCTCTGCCCTCCCAACGCCCGCCTGCGTGCTGCTGCCGCCCGGAGCTTCGACTGCCCCGACTGCACGCCACCACAAGCACCGCACCGAGCTCCCCCTCCGACGTCGACGCGGTCGTCGTCGCCGCACAACACCCCCCCACGCTGCATGGGTAAGGAGAGAGAGAGAGAGAGAGGGATAGTTTTAAATAAAAACATATTTTTATATGTATATTCAGCGTATTTTCGTATAATACGTAATTATTAAATGGGTTTAATGGTTTTAAATTAATAGTAAATAATATAGAGGCCAGAAAATTACAAGACCAACTTCAGAAAATCAGAAATGACATTTTGGATCCAATGGCATTAGTTTCATCTCAATCAGACGCTTAGTTTTTCCAGAATAAATTTTTAAGCCTAAAACTTAAATACGTCTGTTTCAATTAAACATCCATAACTTGTTATTTTCACGTACACTGATGCGTGAGAAAAATATATGTTATAGTACTCTTCGAGACGGTCATTTTGACAGCTCACTCGTAACTTTCCGAAGCAGATTGCATACAGGAGAAATTATTAAATAATTACGTTATCTAATTAAAATTAGTTTTTAAATGGATTTTTGAGCTTTTAGAAATTATAAAAATTACTATAAGCTTCAGAAAAATATTTCCTCTTGCAGTAAAATTAGTTTTATCATATCTAGCCTATATAAAAATTTAGAACACTTTTGACACCTTTTTAATCAGTTTGAAAATCAAAACGATCAAATTAAATAGATAGAAATAGGGTAGCATGTGACTAATGATTTCTTGTGTTTGCAGGTACCAATTCTTATGCACCAGCATCTTTAGAAGCTCTAGCTCCAACCTCATCTTACCACAACGATCTCAAATAGAGTAAGTTTCTTTAATTCTAACTTTAGAAATTTAGCTAGTGTACTCATATGAACTTAGGACATGACATCTAGTCTCAGAATAGTTATTGACCTGAACAGATGATTAGACCTAACTAAATAGGAAACGAATCAACTGCAGAGCAAATTTGACTTGAACGTACAAGATCGCTAACTTTCAACTTAGATGGTTGTAGTACACGACCATTTACTTGGGTAAACTGTGCACTAATTGAAAACAACATGCTCGAAGCATGGATCGGGTGTAAGTCACTCTAATTCTAACATTAGAAATTTAGATAGTGTACTCGTATGAACTTAGGACCTCATATATATTCTCAGAACAGCTATCGACTTGAACCAATGATTAGAGACCTAATTAACTAGAGAACTAATCAATAGGGAATGACCATGGACTTAAGCAAATGATATTGCCAACTTTTAAATTTGGTCGTTGAAGCACACAACCATCTACTTGGGTAAACCGTGTACTTTATGGAATTAGATATCATAGTTGTCGGACTTCAAAGCATTGCTCAGGACTAAATTGAGATAATGTACTTTAGTTGTTGGACTTCAAAGCATTGCCCATGAATGACATTCTCTGTTAATGCTTCTGCCTTGACTTTTCAACAAGTAAAACTCTTTGGAATGTTGTTAATACATCTTTGGAGTAAGACTATTGTGCATAAATCTATTAGTATGTAAGTCGGTCTATCACAACCGTCATTAGTATCTTTGCCCTTGGAATAACGGATTGACGTACCGTATTGAAAAGTGATGATTGAATGGTATATCGTGGAACGTCTTTTTAAAATTGAATGCTTATCTGTTGATGATGTGATGGGCCTATAAGGCCATAGGGACACGGATACAGATACAGTTATAAATGTGTAATGTGATACAACACGGGTTATGGGGTAGTCTTGAGCTACGAGGTGTGCGGGAGCGACCGGGTCCACCCTTATTTGGTAAGCTGTACTATCACTCTGCAGGGGATGGTAGGTAGATATTCCACGAGTTGCTTCGTAGGATGGGTGCACTGCTGGTTGCATATTGTACACTCGAGCTAAGACTGTTGCACTAGCTTGATTGATATCAGGGCCCATGAGGCCATATTGATACAAATACTTATAAGAACGTAATACACGTGATATGGGGTAGTCTTGAGATACGAAGTGTGCGGGAGTGACCGGGTCCACCCTTATTTGGTAAGTTGTATCATCACCCTGCAGGGGATGGTAGGTAGATATTCCACGAGTTGCTCCGTGGGATGGGTGCACTTCTGGTTGCATATCGTGCACTCGAGCTAAGGCTGTTGCACTAGTTTGATTAATGTTGCACAACTTGATTGATACCATTGCTGTGTAACGACTACTAATTTGATACGACTACTCTACTGACTAAGTCGAAACTACTCGAATGTGGTAGAACAGTATAATAATAAGCGGTCTTAAATTACTACTGAATCAGTGTCTAGAAAGGAATGGGAAGGGGGTTGGTCAACCAAAGGACTTGTCCTGCGGTCATAGAAGTGACATGTGCCTTCAAGCCCTGACTGCCTGGCTGATTTGGGAGTTAAGCTAGACATCTTATTATTACGCCAGTCTACACTATTAGATAGTCAAGCGACCCTCATCTTTTCTTAAATGTTACAACATCTACCGGGTTGTCTTACTATTGTCATCCCATTGCATGTTGATCAAAATATTGTTGCTACCATATGCCACGCCACAGTTATTACTCTTGCACTTACACAGTCACCTTTACCTTATGCATTACTTGCACTTTACTTACCGCACTTAAGCAGCCACCAGTACTTTACTTTTCGCTCGTATATACATGTTTGTTCTTACCTTACTTTTTGCACCTGCATGACCATCTTTTGTTACTATAGTCTGTTCCATACTTTTGCACCACTCTATTTCTATTGCTAGAATTATTGTGACTTACCTACGGTTCTATCTCTGTAGTACCGCAGACGACGTACATATAGAGGTAGATGCTCATGAGTTAATAGTGTCAGAGTTCGACCCTGAGACCGTAGCTTTCAGAGTTATTTTCAGTTCTATTTTCTTTCCTTCATATACGTTTGTTGGAACATTTTTTACAATATGGATTGTAATAATTGGACACTATTTGGGTATTTTTGTACATCTCTGCATCGTGGCTATTTTGTTTTCACTGGTTAACTGCAGGACCTGCATAAATATCAAAAAGTAACGGGCTCGGGAAACGGGTCGTTACACAATAAATCTCAAAACCTCCGCTCCGATCCGGTACATCCAATACCGGTGTTGTGGTCAACTTCTCCTTCAAAATACTGAAGGCCTTCTCACAATCCTCTGACCAGACGAACTCCATATCCTTCATCGTCAGCTTTGTCATCGGCTCCGTAATCCTCGAAAAATCCTTAATGAACCGACGGTAGTAGCCCGCTAATCCAAGAAAGCTCCTGATATATGATGTTGACTGCGGTGTCAGCTACTCACTAACTGCTCTGACCTTCTCCGGATCTATAGATATGCCATCTCCGGACACCACGTGTCCCAGGAATGCGACTCTGTCCAACCAGAACTCGCACTTACTAACTTGGCATACAGCTTATGACGTCTCAGTGTCTCCAACACTGTCCTCAAATGACGGATGTGCTCCTCTTCAGACTTCGAGAAAATAAGAATGTCATCGATGAAGATGACGATGAACTTATCCATGAAGTCGTAGAAAATCAAATTCATCGGGTTTATAAACACTGCTGGAGCGTGGGTCACACCAAATGGCATGACTACGATCTCATAGTGTCCGTACTTTGTCCTGAAGGCCGTCTTCTGGATATCTTCTTTCTTCACCTTCAGCTGATGGTACCCGCTCCTCAAATCCAGTTTCAAGAAAACCTTGGAACCTCCAAGATGGTCAAAAATATCATCAATCCGAGGCATCGGATACTTATTATTCACGGTCACTTCATTCAGTCCTCTGTAGTCCACACACATCCGGCGGGATCCATCCTTCTTCTTCACCAATAAGACTGGTGCACCTCAAGGTGACACACTAGGGTGTATAAATCCCTTCTGCAGTAACTCGTCCAACTGCTTCCGCAACTCCTCTGGCTCTGTAGGAGCCATCCGATATGGCGCCTTCGAAATAGGTTGCGCTCCCGGCATAAGATATATACTGAACTCCAAAGCTCTGTCGGGTGGCAAACCTAAAATATCATCCGGAAAGACGTCATCAAAGTCTCTGACGACTGCTGGCCCACCGATCTCCATCTGCATGGCGACAACGATCGACCCCTGTGGCTTGGCCGGAATCTAACGGGCCTAAGCGATCGCTCTTTGCTGTGAAACTTGAACTCCGGGTGGTCCAGAATCCTGAACACCACTTTCTTGCTGTGACAATCGATCGAAGCATTGAAATCTTCCAACCAATCGATGCCAAGAACAACATCGAAATGTGGCAAATCATGGACAATGAAGTCGGTATACAGCTCGTGTCCACTGATCACCAATAGAATCGAGCAACATACCAAATTAACCGTCACCACTCTGTTCCCTGTAGTGATGTCCCAACACTTAGGAAGTGTATGGGTGGGAATGGAGTGTTCTGTTACGAATCTCTGGGTTATGATGCACATAGATGCATCGGAGTCGAACTATGTTAATGTCGGTCGAGACGACACTAAAATGGTGCCTAAGATAGAGAGATCATAACTAAGGTCACACTAGGATCACTAATCTAACCAGGGATTATTAGACTTGTACAGGTTAAACTGGATATTTGAATGCGAGTACTTTATTATTCTGAACTTTTTGCACGACCTGCATGGGCCACCACTAAAACCTGTCACGCCCCGCTTCTCAAAACGGGTGCGAGGACGAGACGAAGGTCCGCATGGGCCAGAGCTGTGAGGCTCTGGCCCCATAAGCATCTGTAGGGATACCATATAAAATTTCAGGTTCTTGCGTACAAAGTTTATAACAATAAGAATAAGAGTACTCGAAAGAAAAATTACATTCATTATTAAAAGAGATCATATCTAGCATTAATATCAAGTCTAATAAAAGAAGCCTGGCATGGCTACAACTGCAAAAAAGAAACTAATGGTGAGAAGCACCCAACCTAGGCAGAAAGTAAAGTGCTGCTATGCACTCAACTAGAAAGTGGTAACCTTTGTAAGATAGGGACGACGAAGACCTCTAATTCTGGTCCTTGTCTGGAAAGTACCCCGGTCAACGTCCTCTGACTCCAAGTCCATCGGTAAGCTGGATCGTCTGTGTGCTCTGTCTCAGTCTCTGACGTACAACACCCAAGAGAAAAGGAGCTGTACGTCTGGTAAAGTCTACAAGAGAAAGGTTAGAAGACTCTACTGCAAGTGTAAAGGAAATTAAAGACAGCTTTTTAATGGTTGATTACATGAGATGATGCAGCATGTCATTTATACATTTATGCAAGGAAAGTAAAGACTGTGCAGAAAGTAAACGTGGCAGGCAAAGTCGTAGCGTAAGCTACCAGCTATAAGACGTGACAAGATAAGACAAGACAAGACAAGACCGTGTGACACCAAGACTCGACACCAAGAGGGTTCATGCCTTCAGCTTAGAAAGTGACCAAACTCTCTAACCTGGTGGCCGCTCAACCCTACCCCACCCCAAGACATGACTGGACAAGACTGTATAGGACCACTCACTCTAGCTCGGTAGTGCCTCTATCCCCACGGTCTGCAGGGTCACTCACTCACTCACTCAGTGAGTGACAGACTTCCCGTAGGTGAATCTGTACCATTGTATAGGACCACTCACTCTAGCTCGGTGAGTGCCTCTATCCCCATGATCTACAGGGTCACTCACTCACTCGGTGAGTGACAGGCTTCCCGTAGGTGAATCTGTACTATTGTTTAAGCCCACTCACTCTAGCTTGGTGAGTGCCTCTATCCCCACGGTCTGCAGGGTCACTCACTCACTCGGTGAGTGACGGGCTTCCGGTAGGTGAATCTGTACCAAGGATCACTCACTCTGTCTTGGAGAGTGTCCTTATTGCCCGCAGGCTGTGCAAGAAAAGTCGTGAATGCTGTACATGGCATGACATGAGTATAATTGTTCTAGGGTGTCCACACGCACATGCACACACACACACAGATAGTTCCTAGCTTGCTTGCATTTTATACCTAGACTTTGTTGTCAAGTCTTGACTATCATGAGGGGGTCCCGGACGCTATCATTTCACGTTCGGTTCTCTTATTCAACAATCTTACAGTTCTAAGAAAGAAGTGGCCTAGACTTGGCCGTAACTATGCAAGTGAGAACACTTGCCTGCGGTGTCAAGAAGTACGTCCATCGAAAGCGTTTCGTCTCGGTCATCGCATCGGTCAACGTTCGCTGTCACAAGTCAACAGCGGGTGCCAGGTCGAGTTTTAGAAGTTCCTATTATAGTAAATTTCTAAGTTGATCATGGCTAACTTATCAGTTTCAAGTCAAGTTTGAATGTTTAGCCTATCTGACGATGCTATCCTATGTGCACAGTTAAAATGTCTGATCGTCGATCTACGGTTTCACATCGTTTTAAAGGAGCGTAAAATAAATTTAGTTGTTTAAGTTGTCGATTTTTAATTAGGTTTTGATGTCTTACGGTGTGGGTTACTATGAGTGAGGGGAACCAACCTAGTGCGACAAACGCGCACGAGTCGGACGTCGGGTCTGGAAAATCGTTCTGGATCACGTCGTCTCCGGTTCCTCGACTGCGGGTAGCGCAGTAAGGAAGTCGTCTCAGGATCGTCTTGGGTTCGTCTCGACTGCGGGTAGCGCATCGAAACGGCATGGCAACAGGAACGGCTTGGAATCGCCTCGGTTGCGAGTAGTGCAACGAAGCAGCAACGGTAGCCGCAGCGACATCGGAAGAGTGTACGAGATCTGCGGCATGCGTGGGCTGCGGCTGCGGCAGCATGTAGCGGATGACGACAGTAGGGAGAAGATCATCGGCGTCTCGAGGAAGGAAAAGATCTCGGGCTTCGGGCTTCGAAGTTGTACGGCCTAGGGGAGATGGAGGCTGCCGTGGACGGTATGGGCAGATCGGGATGGAGTTTGCGCGCACGGGTGAGAGTCGTGGGATGCCGGGGGATATGATGTGGCCGGTGGCTCCGAGAGAGGCGAACGCGGATCTGAGTGTCAAGGGGAAAGGGAAGAGGGCTGCTGCCTTGAAGCATGTCGGAGGGAGGTCTATCAAAGGAGAGGGTGGCCGACGGGTAGCAAGCCGGCGGCTGGATGTCCGGCCATTGGCGGTGAGAACTGATACTGGCCGTGGGTTTCTAGGTGACTAACAACAGTTTTAGGGTACCCCAAGGAGGGAGAGAAGAGGGAGGAGGGAGAGGGCTTGTGCGGCAATGGAGGATCGCCGGAGGGCTGGTTGGCAGCAGTTTGGTGCGGCGACGTGCGCATCAGTAGGGGCAACGGCGGTTGCCGTGACAGGTGGCCGACGGGTGGCTCTTGAGGCTGTCGAAAGGTTGTCGAAAGGAGGGGGAAGGCCGGAGTTGATGGGGCCGGCGTTGAAGGAGGTGGCCCGAGTTGGCCAGCGACAGGTCTCACGTGTGGAAGAGGAGAAAGGGAGGAGGAGGCCGAGAGATCTAAAGTGGCGGCTGTCTTGCGTTTTGGGTTTGAGAAAACCCTAGACTAGATACGATATAAAGATGAAAGTTTGCTAAATAGGGTGGAAAGAGAGTGAACTTAAGGCTAGATTGGAGAGAGAGTGTGAGAGGGGGAGGGTAGGATTAGTGTGGTGAATAGCTAGAAGATATTTGACATGAAATGTAGGATTCCAATGAGGTTAGATTAGGATTTAGGTTAGGGTTAAGAAATTGGATTAGCTTAGGGCTAATGGAGGTTTAAAACAAAAGAGGATGGTGGGTCGGTCTAAAGGTGTCCAAAAAATACAAGAAAAATATTGGGACGATCGTGACGGCGAGAGGCTCGAGGGTACGGCGGTCGGTCATGAGCTAGGGTCACGGAAAACGAAAATAAAAATAAAAAGGGCAAACGTCGAAGTCTAAAGTTACGACACCCCTTCAATCAAAGCTGTTTTGTAGAAGAACAACCCGTGAAATGACGTTCACTAAAAATCCCACAAATAACTACTCTCTCTTAGGGTCACAATGACATATCACTTCGCACGTTTCGGATACAAGAGGAGATCAAAATAAATACGCGGACGAAAAAGAACGTACATGCAAGAAAAACACACGGTCGAAAAGCGACCGTGACACTCTCCCAAGCCCGAACGAAGCCCCCCTCACTCAAACTCCCTCACTCAAACCCAGTATCCCTCTCTTTCGTTCTCTTCTACCAAACCCACACACATGCTCTCTGTCCCTCTAGCTCTTGTTCTCTCCCTCACAGTACACACGCAAGCCCATTCCCTCTCTCAACTGCTCTCCCTCTCTCGATCTCTTTCTTCTCCCCTGCTCTGACCAACGCCCGCTCCCCTCCATCGTGGCCACCTCCCGTCGTCAACGCCCACAGCCCCAAGGCGAGCCTGCACTGCCCCCTCGACAACCGCTGTCCACTACCACTTGCATCCCCAACAAAACTGCTGCCTCCTCATTCCTCCTCAACACCGGAGCTTGCCTCCGCCACCCATCATCGTCGACGAAGCCCGCAGCGTCGCCTACGACCTCCGCCTTCCTACGACAAGGCATCATCCCGCCGCCACCGCCGCCGCCGCTTAGAAGCATCCCCGACGCCCCCGCATCCCCCAGGCTTTCTTCGAGGCCCACCTCGCCAGCGCTCCCTCCGAAGCAACACCATCGTAGTCGCCTCGCCTCCCACCGCACTCGCCACCGCCTGCCCTGCCGTCGCCGCACTCGCCGCCGACCGGTGCCCTCCCCCCACGCTGCTGTTCCAATGGACGAGTAGAACGTCCATGCGTAACGAATAGGAGAAGTTTTAAAACGAATACGTGAATACGTATTCATATATTATGATTATTTGGTATATTATAAAATATATATAAGAATAATTGGTTTTAAATTCATAACTAATAATATAAGGGTCGGAAAATTACAAGGCCAGCTCCCGAAATCAGAAATGATATTTTGGATCAAATGGCACTGGTTTCATCTCAATCAGACGCTTAGTTTTTTCACAATAAATTTTTAACCCTAAAACTTAAATACGTCGTTTTCACTTAAAAATACGTAACTTCTTATTTTCACATAAACTGATACGTGAGAAAATTATATGTTGTAGTACTCTTCGAGATGGTCATTTTGCCAGCTCACTTGCAACTTTCTGATTAGTATTGCATCCAAAAGAAATTGTTGGATAAACACGTTAACTAATTAAAATTAGTATTTAAATTGATTTTGAGCTTTTAAAATTATAAAAATTACCAGATGCTTCAGAAAAATATTTTCTTCTTAAGTAAAATTATATTTCTCATATCTAGCCTATGTAAAAATTTAAAACACTTTTTGGCACCATTTCAATCGATTATAAAATCAAAACGATCGAGTTAAATAGATAGAAAATTCGGTGTTCGTTAACCGATTCTTCTTGTGTTTGCAGGTACCAATTATCGTACACCAACCTCCGTGGAAGCTTAGATCTAGTCCCGCTCACTACGACGATCTCGATAAGTAAGTCACAATGAATTCTAACTTTAGAAATTTAGCCAGTGTACTTAATGGCAATACCACATGCTCGAAGTATGGGATCTGTATCTTAGTTGTTGGACTTCAAACCATGGCCCAGGACTGACATTCTCTGTTGAGGTTTCTGCCTTGATTTTTCAACAAGCAAAGCTCTTTGGAGTGTTGTTAATGCCTTTGAATACATCTGAAGTGTAACCATTGTGCATAAATCTATTGGTATGTAAGTTGGTCTATCACATCTGCCATTAGCATCTTTACTTTTAAAACAACAAATTGACATACCATGTTGCAACATAATGACTGAATGATATACAGTGTTGACATCATACTGCTGGAACATCTTATTGAAATTGAATGCTTGAAAGTAGTTGGCACTGCACTGGGTTATTGGAGTAACTTATATTAGAGAAAGTGTGGGAGCGACCGCGAGCCATCTATACATTACACTGTACCGACCGTCTAAATGAAATGTACAGCCTAAAGTGAAATGAGATCTGACTGGTTGAGCGCCCCCGTGGCAGGAGATGGGCTCAATGGTTGCACACTGTACTTTCCTATATAAGTCACGTTGTTTCTAGTTTTACTATTGCATGCATGTTCTTTTTATTGTTACTACATCAGTCGGGTTGTCCTACTATTGCCATTACATTACATGCTGGTTAAAATATTGTTGCTACCAAATGTCATGCCACAGTTTTTGCTCTTATACGTTACTTTTGCACTTGCACCGTCACCTTTACTTTACGCATTACATGCACTTTACTTACCACACCTGAACAGCTACCAGTACTTTACTTATAACTAATTGCTCTTACACACATGTCTGTTCTTACTTTACTTTTTGCACTTACATGATTATCTTTTGCTTACTATAGCCTATTCCATACTTGTGCACTTCTCTTCTTCTATCGCTAGAATTGTTGTGACTTACCTATGGTTCCATCTCCGTGGCACCGCAGGCGCCGCACAAGTTGAATCAGGCACTCCCGAGTTTGCAGAGCCGTAGCACGATCCTGGGACTGCCGACGTTTTTGTTTGGAGTGTATGTACTTTCTATGTATTTCCTTTCCGCTTTACTTTCATGTATTTTGGTGAGAGAGTGCTGCTTTGCACTGTACTTTAAATTTGGACTGTAATGATGTTTACTGGTTTGAGTATTATTGTACGTCTCTGCATCATGGCTATATTGGTTTCATTGGTTATCTGTAGACCTGCAAATAAATCAAATAAGTAGCGGGCCCTCGAGAGCGGGTCGTTACAAGTTTGGTGGCCACTCAGGTTCGCGCTAAATACCTCGTGAATAGTATTACAAGATCAGGATGTACTATATATAATACTCAATGAAGCTGACAATTTTTCTATGTATACATGTGCGACATTCAAACAATGGACGGAAACACCTCCGAGAGTCCCAACGGAGCTAATCTATCTGGAGCTAGCAACCAAACCAACACCGGACCACCTCCGACTATGCATCAAATTTCTGATATCGCTTTACGAGAGCTGGTTGAAGCTATATGAGGAGAGCACAAGCACGAAGGAAATATACAACAATTCAGGTCGCTTCGCCCAAAGCCCTGGAATGGTTTGGACGGCCCTCTGGAGGCCGAAGAATGGTTGCAAAGTATTGAGGATGACTTATGAGCAGCTCAGATCGTGGAATCACAAGGGTGGACAATGCCAAATCGTAACTGACTAACGGAGCTAGGATCTGGTGGAACTCAGCTGAATGTCACCTGCAACGACCTATCGACTAGACGACGTTCACAGATCACTTCAACACCCAATACTTCTCGCCTGAAGCTCAGATGGAATTGCAAGCCCAATTTATCGGTTTGAAGTAAGTTTTCATGTCTGTGGAACAATATGATGCTCAGTTCACTATGCTTAGCCATTTTGCTCCCGGGATGGTTGCCACCCCTCTGACCAAGCTCAACGCTTCAAGCAAGGGCTAAACATAGAGATCCAATGGAACTTGGTCGGACGCCAACTCTGCACACATACCGAGGTCCTGGCTGCAGCTCGTGAGCACGAGTTCATTGAAAGGGAAGAAAGGCGTAAGATGGCTGCCCTTCCCAGAAGGCCACCACCTCCAACAAATGCTGGATCCAACCGTCAGCCATCATCCAACCAGATGCATCGCCCAAACCAGCAGACCCAATTCAAGAGACAGTCACCACCACACCGTCCAGTGTGTCGCCATTGTGGTAGGCCTAGACATATGAAATCAGAGTGCCGATGATACCTGAATCTCTGCCTGATTTGTGGGTCGGTGGATCATCTTGCTAGAGATTGCCCAAATGCAAGAGTACGAGTCACTACCACTGCCACAGCTGCTGCTCCTATTGGAGACGCTTCTCATCGACCACCACCGCCTTCGTAACGACAAGCCTACAAAATGATCGCAGAAGACGCCAAAGCCATCAACCAGGAGATTGGAGGTATGAATTATCGCTTTTAATATTATACTCGTTCATTTGCAATCAGTGCCTCATACCATTATATCATCGTAGCTATTATGATAATATTAGTCTTACGACTAGCTACAAAAACAATGGTGATGTCAATAGTATGTATTCATAAACAACATCTCTTATTTTCTTGATGTTGTGATATCAGATTATATTTCATGTTAGTTACAACCTGATTTACTAGATTACTATATTTTCTATCATTTATTTGCTTGAGCTTCTTCATAGCATCAATTATTTGTTTCAGAAAGTTCGAGAAATTCCGAAGACGGTATTATTTTAAGGAGGGTAGGATGTAACAACCTGTTTTCATCAACACATCTAATTACGTATTTAATCTATTTTCACATTTTTTAAAACTGCTTTATAATGGTTAGTCAGGAGTTTTATATCAAAAAGACTTCAAAAATTTCTTATTAAAATATTTTGAAGCATTAAACTAGTTATAGTATATTTTAGTAAGTTCGGGTTTCCTCAAAAACCATTAAACAATTTTGATAAAAAATTCATTTTCAATTATTACTGTTTTAGCTGAATGAATTAATTCTCTAGAAAAACATCATCAAAAGTTTTCAGACTTCTACCATGAGCTTCTATGATCATTTAGTGCTTTCCATATTAATTTCGAAATTTTCTGAAGTCAAATCAAAAGAGAACCCGCAAACCCGCATCCTAAAAGTTTTAGCCTAAAACTAGTATCTCCGTAGCTCAAACCCTGATATGGACCTCGTATTCGCGATCCTCGCGACGATGCGAACCCGTCTCTATGTTTTCGTAATTTTTTGGACAAGTTTACTATCAGGGGTAAAATCACAATTTCAAGTTATTAGTTTACTAACTTAGTTTTACTAATTACTTAAGTTAATTAATTACCATCACCTACCCCAAACTGAGCAGCCCACAAGTTAATCACCAAATCATTTTTTTACACTTCGTTAAACCCTCCACCCACCTTCATTAAATATGGTTCATGTATTTGATCATGTGATTATCATTATATAAACCCCCCTTCTTAGATCATCTTCCCCACACAACCCAGGCTCTTTCATATCCCTATCTCTCTTTCGTTCTCCCCAAGCCCGAACGAAGCCCCCCTCGCTCAAACTCCCTCACTCAAACCCAGTATCCCTCTCTTTCGTCCTCTTCTCCCAAGCCCACACACAGGCTCTCTTTCCCTCTATCTCTTGTTCTCTCCCTCATAGTACGCACGCAAGCCCATTCCCTCTCTCAATGCTCTCCCTCTCTTAATCTCATTCTTCTCCCCTACTCCGACCAACGCCCGCTCCTCTCCGCCGTGGCCACCTCCCGTCGTCAACACCCACAGCCCCACGGCGAGCCCGCACTACCCCCTCGACAACCGTCGTCCACCGCCGCTTGCATCCCCAATGAAACTGCCTCCTCCTCGTTCCTCCTCAACACCGGAGCTTGCCTTCGTCACCCATCATCGTCGACAAAGCCCGCATCGTTGCCTCCGACCTCCGCCTTCCTACGACGAGGCACCATCCCGTCGCCGCCGCTTGGAAGCATCCCTGATGCCCCTATAGCGCCCAGGCTTTCTCCGAGCCTCGCCTCACCGGTGCTCCCTTCGAAGCACCACCGCCACCGGCCCCGCCATCGCCGCACTCGCCGCCGCCTGCCCCGCTGTCGCCGCACTCGTCGCCACCGGTGCCCTCCCCCATGCTGGTCGAACGTCCATGCGTAACGAAGAGGTGAAGTTTTAAAACGAATACGTGAATACGTATTCGTATATTACGATTATTTTGTATATTATAAAATAGTATATAAGAATAATTAGTTTTAAATTCATAACTAATAATATAAGGGTCGAAAAATTACAAGGCCAGCTCCAGAAAATCAGAAATGAAAATCTGGATCCAATGACACTAGTTTCATCTCAATCAGAAGCTTAATTTTTCCACAATAAAATTTTAACCCTAAAACTTAAATACGTCGTTTTCTCTTAAAAATCAATAACTTCTTATTTTCACGTAAACTGACACGTGAGAAAATTATATGTTATAGTACTCTTCGAGACGGTCATTTTGACAGCTTACTTGCAACTTTCTGATTAGCATTGCACCGAGAAGAAATTATTGAATAAACATGTTACCCGATTAAAATTAGTTTTAAACTGATTTTGAGCTTTTAAAATTATAAAAATTATCAGATGCTTCAGAAAAATATTTCCTTCGTAAGTAAAATTATATTCCTCATATCTAGCCTATATAAAAATTTAGAACACTTTTCGGCACCGTTTCAATCGATTATAAAATCGAAACGATCGAGTTAAATAGATAGAAAATATTGTGTTCATTAACCAATTATTTCTTGTGTTTGCAGGTACCAATTATCGTGCACCAACCTCTGTGGAAGCTCTAGATCTAGTCCCGCTCAATACGAGGATCTCGATAAGTAAGTCACAATGAATTTTAACTTTAGAAATTTAGCTAGTGTACTTAATGGAAATACCACATGCTCGAAGCATGAGATCAGTATCTTAGTTGTTGGACTTCAAACCATTGTCCAGAACTGACATTCTCTGTTGAGGTTTCTGCCTTGACTTTTCAATAGTCAAAGCTCTTTGGAGTGTTGTTAATGCCTTTGAATACCTCTGAAGTGTAACCATTGTGCATAACTCTACTGGTATATAAGTCGGTCTACCACAACTGCCATTAGCATCTTTACTTTTGGAACAACAAATTGACATACCGTATTTCAACATAATGATTAAATGATATACATTGTTGACATCATACTGCTGGAACATCCTATTGAAATTGAATGCTTGAAAGTAGTTGGCACTGCACTGGGTTATTGGAGTAACTTATATTAGAGAAAGTGTGGGAGCGACCGCGAGCCATCTATACATTACACTGTACCGACCGTCTAAATGAAATGTACCACCTAAAGTGAAATGAGATCCGTTCGGGTGAGCGCCCCTGTGGCAGGAGATGGGCTCAATGGTTGCACACTGTACTTTCCTATAGAACTCACGTAGTTTCTAGTTTTACTATTGCCTGCATGTTCTTTTTATTGTTACTACATATACCGGGTTGTCCTACTATTTCCATTACATTGTCCTGGCTAAATATTGTTGCTACCATATGCCATACCACAATTGTTGCTCTTATACGTTACTTTTGCACTTGCACCGTCACCTTTACTTTACGCATTACATGCACTTTACTTACCACACCTGAACAGCCACCAGTACTTTACTTATAACATATTGCTCTTACACACATGTCTGCTTTTACTTTACTTTTGGCACTTACATGATTATCTTTTGTTTATTATAGCCTGTTCCATACTTGTGCACTACTCTTTTTCTATCACTAGAATTGTTGTGACTTACCTATGGTTCCATCTCCGTGGCACCACAGACGCTGCACAGGTTGACTCAGGCACTCCTGAGTTCGCAAAGCCGTAGCACAATCCTGGGACTGCCGAATTTTATATTTGGAGTGTATGTACTTTCTATGTATTTCCTTTCTGCTTTAATGGGACTGCCGACTTTTATATTTGGACTGTATGTACTTTCTATGTATTTCCTTTCCGCTTTACTTACATGTATATTGGTGTGAGAGTGCTACTTTGTACTGTACTTTAAATTTGGACTATAATGATGTTCGCTGGTTTGAATATCATTGTTAGTCTCTGCATCGTGGCTATATTGATTTCACTGGTAATCTGTAGACCTGTAAATAAATAATATAAGTAACAGACCCTCGAGAGCAGATCGTTACACTGCGGGACTGAAGGGGTGAGTGTCGACCACAACAAAACAGAGGTAGAGGCAAGAAAGGGACCAACCTGCTAGATCTGCCACACCAGGGAGTCTGCCAGTGTAACGCCCCGCCCCCCGGGATACCCGATAAGTACGAATCCGTATCATGTACCTCCGAAGAGACGGGTGCTACGAAGAAGAGTACAAAATTTTTATAGCACAGGCAGGCCCACTGCGCACTGCTGGGAGAGTACCTGTAGCATTTCAGACATCACAGAAAGACATAAGGAGCCACCAACTCACACATCAGTATAACATATATATATACTGTTCAATTACAACTTCAATTACAGATACAACATATAACCCAACTCACCCAAGTACATTATCACACCCAAAACTATCTGACACTCACCCCCACACTCAAAACCAACCAACTAGCTCGCGGGCCTCTGACACCATGATCCAGTACCTGAAAAATAACAACGGGACACGTCACAGCGTGACCCAGTAGGATGTCCAAACCCAACTCACATGTGCAAGGAATGACACCTTAAGAGTAGAAGCATAACCCATTCTTGATGCAAAATGAACCAGTCAATATGCAACATGAACCTTAAGAGGTTAGCATGCAATTAGTAGAAAGTTAGCCAAGAACCCCACCTTACTAATTTTTCTTTTATACTCCTTTTCCAATGGGATTTCTTCTAGACATAGAATCCTGATGTAGCATTCCTACTTAGTATCTAATATTTAGGATGTTATGTGTAAGCTTACAAAATGCTCGCAAAAATTTCGGCAGAGTCTCCTTTGTATTTCTCAAGTTTTCCAAGTACAACATAAATAATATCCCTAAATGAAAACATAAGTAGTATTTCAAAGAGAATGGTATAAGCATAACATCCCCACATCACCAACAACTCCACCAACACCACCAACACCACCAACCTCCCCTTCTAACAATATGATATTCATGTAACAGATGAAATCTATTCCATTTACTAAGAAACCAAAGTGAGCGTAGTTTCATAAAAGAGGGCAATTTCAACTTAGCATCCCAATTGGCACGAATATTGGAACAAATTGCTCAAGCAACATGAAACATAACTATTGCATCAAATAATTCAATTTAGCATACCAATTCAACCACGAATGCACCATGGTAACTTGGATGTTAAAAAAATCCCAACATTCCATAATACTTCCAACAACCCAACATTACATAATACATTAATGATATCACCAATACGAACGCCAATATCATGAATTTCACTATTAGCAATCACAAACTAACAATCCACGCTTTCCAACACACCATCTTTCAAGCACCAAACACATCCATGGCAACATCCATTCTTACAAGTTAACCATCACATACACACAACCATAAATCACCCAAAAATGCTAAATGATGCCATGATGCATATGATGCTCGATGTGATGCAATGCAATGGGATCACATGAATGAGCCGGCGTGCAAGTGTATCGTGACTACTCCGTTATCACATGGAGCCACCTAATGGTATCAAGAGGTTGCCCACGGCGACTCCTCCCGCCTCCTACCGTGGCAACTTTGTCCATGCCCGTGCACTCCACCGTTCGTGTCCTAATAACATCATTTCACCCCACTCCAAATTCCACGTGTATCCAACACACACCGCCAATTTCCCATCTCATTTGCATTTCATATGAACCTCATTTTCATACAAAAGAAATTTAATGATAAATAAATTTCCACTTTCCATTTAAGAGCATTGTTTTATACGCATTTAGAAACAAGCATTAAAGACATCTTCACCCAATTTTCACAACAACTTATCTCACACACTTCATGCAAGGAAGAATGAAGAGTATAACTTCCAACATTGTAAATGAGAGTGATTCCGCATAATGTTTGAAATGAGTCCATCAAGGCAACATGAATCATCGCATCAAGTGATTTCAAAGCATTATATAGATTCCACCACCACATGAAAATTGATTATTAAAGCCTCCAACCAACCCAAATGAAAGCAATTTTACAAAATTTGACAAAGTAATGCACAGGGCCTACAATTGCATCATGAATAATTAATTTCACAAAATTGAGGTAACAACCCAAAATCAAGCATACAAGAACTCACCATCTCGTACAATGAAAGCAACTTCATAAATTGAGAGCAATATCACCAAAATAAGAGCAACTTCTTTACATGAACCATTCAACATAATTTATGAAAGGAGATGGGGCAATCTATTATTTATGAAATGCAAACTTAAGATCCCTACTCTCTTCTTACTTAAGTTACATTTCAAAATGAGGCAATTTCGTGTTGACAACCAATAATTAATTAATTGATGATTAATTAGTTCAAGTTGGCCATCAAGGCAATTCGACATAATTAATTAATGATTCCATAATTAATCAGGACAATTCCAATATTCCAAGTGAGGCAATTTAGTAATTCCCTACTAATATAAACATCCCAACATTTCTAAATGAATAATTTGAAGAGAATTTGCCAACATCCCAAAGAGGAGAACTTTCACTATGAGAGCAATTTCACGCAATTGGTGAAATAATTCATTCATATGCATCTTCAACATAGTCATGGCTTCGAACTACTCTACCCAACATATGAAATCAAATTAAATACTCCATGCCAAGCAATTTCACTAAAACCCCTAAAAATGCAAGCTTTGTACTAAAATGCAATGAATTCAACCATGTGAGTAAGGATTGGACTCCTACCTCTTGTAGAGACTCAAATCCTCTTCCAATTAGATGAAGTCCCTCATTGATCTCAAGCTCAAGCCCTAATTTCGAATTCCCCAAAACCCTCCTCCAATTGGGATGAAATCCTTCTCTACTTTCATGAAAACCCAATAATCCTCAAATCTCCAAGCTTCAACCCCCAACCCTAATCTCCATCTTCCCTCTGATTTCGGCAGTAACAAGAAATTCGGCCAGTCATGGTAGTTTGGGCCATGGGGGTTGAGAAGATTTGGTGAAGATGAAAGAATAGATAGAGAGGGTGGGCTTATGGCTTCTTCTCTTCTTCCTTCTTCCTCCAATCCCCTTCTTCCTATTTTTCTTGGCCTGGAAACTTTCGGCCACCACCAGAATTCGGCCAAGCATGGTGGATTTCGGTCATGGGGTGGAGAGAAATTCGGAGAAGATGGAGGGTAGAAAGAGTGGTTGGGTTTAGGGCTAGACTTCCTCTCTTCTTCCTCCTCTTTTCTCTCTTTTTCCCCTTCTTTCTCCTCCAATCCCCCCTCAATTTCGGCAGCAAGTAGAGGTTTTCGGCCTGGCATGGGTGGGTTACGGCTGGTGCTTGGGGGAGAAGAAAATGAGGAAGGAAAATGGAAGAAAGAGTTAAGTGAAGAGTTCTAAGTATTTACAAGTTTGCCATTCTATTAAACATGATCTTATCCCCCTCTTCTCATATCATGATCAAGCCCAACATCAAGCCCCAACATCAAGCCCAACAACCCACACTAGCTAGCTACTAAAATTAACTCAGACCCTAACAATGGTAATGATAATAGAAATCAACATCGCCAATAATGACAAGACTAATACCAAAATTGCAACAACATTACCAAAACCAACCAAACTTCAATATTACTAGTGTCATTCATGAATAACTATCCCAACATCACTAGTTATCTTGATACACGCTCACCAACGAATAACGCCAAGCACGCCAATAAACATTGTTCGCATGCGAACAATAATTTCGTTTTATTAGCCAGCCACACGCATTCACTGATATACCCGAGCTTATCTTAGTCACCTGATAGCCCTACATGTATGGATTTACTATACACACAACGAAATTGCTATACGCACACACGCCAAGCACGCCAATAAACATTGTTCGCATGCGAACAATAATTTCGTTTTATTAGCCAGCCACACGCATTCACTGATATACCCGAGCTTATCTTAGTCACCTGATAGCCCTACATGTATGGATTTACTATACACACAACGAAATTGCTATACGCACACACGCTAACAGTGTTTTCCACTAACGGGTATTACAATCTACCCACCTTATAAATATAGTTCGTCCTCGAACTTTCTACCTTAGGACATAGCTGAAGGGGAATAGAGATATATAGGGTCACTCTACCCTGTCATATAGATAAAGCACATTCATATACCAACACGCTGCCATCCTGACACATACAAATACACACAAGTGTAACATTTCAAACATACTCACCTACACTGCCCTCCTGAGACATACCACCACCTATGTCACTTTGTACACATTTAAACATCCATACATATGTCATACATGGAGTCTTACACATCCACATTCATATACCCAGTTATCACTATATTCATCCTAACACCGGTGCAAACGTACCCGCTTACAACCAGACATGCAACCGTATGCATCTTATATATATACTTATATCAAACACACTACTCTAATACTCCTAAGGCATGCCCACTCATACCTGAGTGGCACACAAGGATCCATACAAACAACACACCATATCTATATACATATTTATATTTACTACTTTACACAAATACAAACATCACGCCGTAACCATAGACGGCCTAGAGATCAATCAATCACAGAATCCCACGATACACATTACTCATAGACTACTATTCCTTAACACATAAACACATGCTCCTATATACCCAGACATACAAGCATATATATCCCTTAATATCCATCCAACATTCGCAGGTATATCAACACACAAAATTCACCATATCAGTACCAATACACGTAGAAAGTCACATAGAACAAGATTACCAACGAATAATGTGTTGGATAGCTCACAGCCAGGTTTATGTCACATACTCATTATATGCACCCACTCATAACAAGATTACCCTAGTCAATCACATAACAAGCTACAACACAGTACATCCATACCCTAATACATCCATACCCTACCTTCATCTCAGTCAAGTATATAACTCAGCTTACATGTTACTCATATATCAACCATTTATTAACACATACAATTCAAGTACACTCACATAGCCATATACTCATTCATACATATACCATAGTCATGTACGCTCATGCATATACATAGGAGTATAACGTCTCAATATGCTCGACAAGCCATTCCAGACGTACATAGCGATCAATACATAAGTATACATACATACACCCAGGCATAAACATATATACTCAATCAACACTCTAATGTCAACTCTCAGGGGTTCTACACCTTAAGCTTCTGATATCCAGGTCCTATCCCAAGGCTGGACTCTACCCACCTTAAGACGCAACTACTCTCAGAACACTACACACCCCCCCTACACAGTCGCAGTGCGGGGACCTGCATGGGCCACCAAATGTAACGCCCCGCCCCCCCCGGGATACCCGATAAGTACGAATCCGTATCAGGTACCTCCGAAGAGACGGGTGCTACGAAGAAGAGTACAAAATTTTCATAGCACAGGCAGGCCCACTGCGCACTGCTGGGAGAGTACCTGTAGCATTCCAGACATCACAGAAAGACATAAGGAGCCACCAACTCACACATCAGTATAACATATATATATACTGTTCAATTACAACTTCAATTACAGATACAACATATAACCCAACTCACCCAAGTACATTATCACACCCAAAACTATCTGACACTCACCCCCACACTCAAAACCAACCAACTGGCTCGCGGGCCTCTGACACCATGATCCAGTACCTGAAAAATAACAACGGGACACGTCACAGCGTGACCCAGTAGGATGTCCAAACCCAACTCACATGTGCAAGGAATGACTTGCTCTATGCATTAAGTCGTAACTAACCCAAGCATAACATAATAGGGACAATGCAAGGAAATGATATCAACTAACTGAACACATACATGCCGCCAGGGAGAACCTGCAAAACAACGTGAGTACAACAAAGAGTAGAAGCATAACCCATTCTTGATGCAAAATGAACCAGTCAATATGCAACATGAACCTTAAGAGGTTAGCATGCAATTAGTTGAAAGTTAGCCAAGAACCCCACCTTACTAATTTTTCTTTTATACTCCTTTTCCAATGGGATTTCTTCTAGACATAGAATCCTAATGTAGCATTCCTACTTAGTATCTAATATTTAGGATGTTATGTGTAAGCTTACAAAATGCTCGCAAAAATTTCGGCAGAGTCTCCTTTGTATTTCTCAAGTTTTCCAAGTACAACATAAATAATATCCCTAAATGAAAACATAAGTAGTATTTCAAAGAGAATGGTATAAGCATAACATCCCCACATCACCAACAACTCCACCAACACCACCAACACCACCAACCTCCCCTTCTAACAACATGATATTCATGTAACAGATGAAATCTATTCCATTTACTAAGAAACCAAAGTGAGCGTAGTTTCATAAAAGAGGGCAATTTCAACTTAGCATCCCAATTGGCACGAATATTGGAACAAATCGCTCAAGCAACATGAAACATAACTATTGCATCAAATAATTCAATTTAGCATACCAATTCAACCACGAATGCACCATGGTAACTTGGATGTTAAAAAAATCCCAACATTCCATAATACTTCCAACAACCCAACATTACATAATACATTAATGATATCACCAATACGAACGCCAATATCATGAATTTCACTATTAGCAATCACAAACTAACAATCCACGCTTTCCAACACACCATCTTTCAAGCACCAAACACATCCATGGCAACATCCATTCTTACAAGTTAACCATCACATACACACAACCACAAATCACCCAAAAATGCTAAATGATGCCATGATGCATATGATGCTCGATGTGATGCAATGCAATGCAATGCAATGGGATCCCATGAATGAGCCGGCGTGCAAGTGTATCGTGACTACTCCGTTATCACGTGGAGCCACCTAATGGTATCAAGAGGTTGCCCACGGCGACTCCTCCCGCCTCCTACCGTGGCAACTTTGTCCATGCCCGTGCACTCCACCGTTCGTGTCCTAATAACATCATTTCACCCCACTCCAAATTCCACGTGTATCCAACACACACCGCCAATTTCCCATCTCATTTGCATTTCATATGAACCTCATTTTCATACAAAAGAAATTTAATGATAAATAAATTTCCACTTTCCATTTAAGAGCATTGTTTTATACGCATTTAGAAACAAGCATTAAAGACATCTTCACCCAATTTTCACAACAACTTATCTCACACACTTCATGCAAGGAAGAATGAAGAGTATAACTTCCAACATTGTAAATGAGAGTGATTCCGCATAATGTTTGAAATGAGTCCATCAAGGCAACATGAATCAAATCATCGCATCAAGTGATTTCAAAGCATTATATAGATTCCACCACCACATGAAAATTGATTATTAAAGCCTCCAACCAACCCAAATGAAAGCAATTTTACAAAATTTGACAAAGTAATGCACAGGGCCTACAATTGCATCATGAATAATTAATTTCACAAAATTGATGTAACAACCCAAAATCAAGCATACAAGAACTCACCATCTCGTACAATGAAAGCAACTTCATAAATTGAGAGCAATATCACCAAAATAAGAGCAACTTCTTTATATGAACCATTCAACATAATTTATGAAAGGAGATGGGGCAATCTATTATTTATGAAATGCAAACTTAAGATCCCTACTCTCTTCTTACTTAAGTTACATTTCAAAATGAGGCAATTTCGTGTTGACAACCAATAATTAATTAATTGATGATTAATTAGTTCAAGTTGGCCATCAAGGCAATTCGACATAATTAATTAATGATTCCATAATTAATCAAGACAATTCCAATATTCCAAGTGAGGCAATTTAGTAATTCCCTACTAATATAAACATCCCAACATTTCTAAATGAATAATTTGAAGAGAATTTGCCAACATCCCAAAGAGGACAACTTTCACTATGAGAGCAATTTCACGCAATTGGTGAAATAATTCATTCATATGCATCTTCAACATATTCATGGCTTCGAATTACTCTACCCAACATATGAAATCAAATTAAATACTCCATGTCAAGCAATTTCACTAAAACCCCTAAAAATGCAAGCTTTGTACTAAAATGCAATGAATTCAACCATGTGAGTAAGGATTGGACTCCTACCTCTTGTAGAGACTCAAATCCTCTTCCAATTAGATGAAGTCCCTCATTGATCTCAAGCTCAAGCCCTAATTTCGAATTCCCCAAAACCCTCCTCCAATTGGGATGAAATCATTCTCTACTTTCATGAAAACCCAATAATCCTCAAATCTCCAAGCTTCAACCCCCAACCCTAATCTCCATCTTCTCTCTGATTTCGGCAGCAACAAGAAATTCGGCCAGTCAAGGGAGTTTCGGCCATGGGGGTTGAGAAGATTTGGTGAAGATGAAAGAATAGATAGAGAGGGTGGGCTTAGGGCTTCTTCTCTTCTTCCTTCTTCCTCCAATCCCCTTCTTCCTATTTTTCTTGGCCTGGAAACTTTCGGCCACCACCAGAATTCGGCCAAGCATGGTGGATTTCGGTCATGGGGTGGAGAGAAATTCGGAGAAGATGGAGGGTAGAAAGAGTGGTTGGGTTTAGGGCTAGACTTCCTCTCTTCTTCCTCCTCTTTTCTCTCTTTTTCCCCTTCTTTCTCCTCCAATCCCCCCCCCCCCTCAATTTCGGCAGCAAGTAGAGGATTTCGGCCTGGCATGGGTGGGTTATGGCTGGTGCTTGGGGGAGAAGAAAATGAGGAAGGAAAATGGAAGAAAGAGTTAAGTGAAGAGTTCTAAGTATTTACAAGTTTTCCATTCTATTAAACATGATCTTATCCCCCTCTTCTCATCTTATGATCAAGCCCCAACATCAAGCCCAACAACCCACACTAGCTAGGTACTAAAATTAACTCAGACCCTAACAATGGTAATGATAATAGAAATCAACATCGCCAATAATGACAAGACTAATACCAAAATTGCAACAACATTACCAAAACCAACCAAACTTCAATATTACTAGTGTCATTCATGAATAACTATCCCAACATCACTAGTTATCTTGATACACGCTCACCAACGAATAACGCCAAGCACGCCAATAAACATTGTTCGCATGCGAACAATATTTTCGTTTTATTAGCCAGCCACACGCATTCACTGATATACCCGAGCTTATCTTAGTCACCTGATAGCCCTACATGTATGGATTTACTATACACACAACAAAATTGCTATACGCACACACGCTAACAGTGTTTTCCACTAACGGGCATTACAGCCAGACCCTTTGAGCAGACCCCCTCTAACAAAGAGCGGTCACTCAGGAGAACAGAACTCTATGTCAGTTGGATGGTCACATCACGATCATTGAAAACTGATCCTTCGGACGGGACCTTCGGGCCTGTCCCAAGCACAGACAGGGTGCCCCCCGCACCAACCGGGGTCCGCTTGACTTGACAGATAGAGGAGGCCACCTCCACCACCTGAAGGATCACAGTAGAGACGATCGGTGAATCGAGCGCCACCGAAGGACCGCTATCCCCATTCATCTTCTTCCCTTCGGGCCTTCCAGATTCCGAATGTGTGCGTTTCTTCATTCCCATTGACTCCCGGTTGATACTCGAGAGCCCCGCTCGATGCCCTCTACGGACCTCTCGCCACGGGCAAAACCGGAGTGGGTACCAGTCAAATCCATCGCCACGGGGGGGCTCGACAACGACCTGGGGCAGTGGCAGGGGAACGTTCGCCGGCTCCAGCGTCCCAACCGCAGCATCGGTCGTGCAAATCTCTTCTTCCACTATACGCCACGGTGCGTGGCCAGAAGGACTCCCACGCCCTCCAGGGCCTCCCCGGCGGATGAGTTTGCGCACGTCGCGGCTGAACTCTTGACCCGCCATTTCTGCAGAAGGAAGGAAGATCAGGGTAAGCAAAGGAGGAGGGCAAAAGAAAAAAGCACCTACCAGGGGGCCACAAGTCGTTATTGAGGAGGAAGTCGTCCAGTAAGGGCCAGACCGACCTCTCCCCTGCCGCAACGCTAACAAGAGCCTGACCGCAGCCCGATCGGCCTCGAAAAGTGAAAGTGTCAAATCATACCGACACAAGCTCTCCCAACCGGTCAGAATCACAGCGTCCTCTGGAAAGGTGACGAAGACGTAGTTATTACTCCAGTCGCCAACCAGCGGGGCAGGCTCAACAAACACTCCCTCCCCGCCTGGGCGTGGATATGCTGCCACGACCCCTGACCAACCAACTAGACCTTGAAATAGTTGAAGAAGAGAGGCCGGGTCGGCTCCAACCCATGCACATTACATATCATGATGAATCTCAACAAAGCAGGGATCGAATATGGGGTCAGCTGACACAGGGATACCACCAAGAACTCCAGAACCTGGATAATAAAGGGATGGAGAGAAAATTAGAGCCCCATACGAAACATTTCAAAGTACACGCCGACCTCGCGACTCCCTGAAAAGTAGATCCTTTCGTCACCAAAGGGAACCGGAACGTCGTATGGGTGACAGAGGTATCTCGCCCTAATCTCCTCAGTAGTGGAATAGGAAATGGTGGATGTCGATCCAAGGATCACCGGAGGGACATCGAGCTCATCCTCTGAAAGGGCATCATCCCAATGAGTCAGGTTCTTAAATAGCAGACCCTTCCCCTTATCAAGGACCAGCTGAGGCTCGGAAGAACTATCAGACTCAGAAGAGGGAGTTCTTATCCTCAACGTAGACATTAAACAAATCAAATAGCAGAAACGAAAGAAGGAGATTACCTTGAAGGGATTTGAAGAGGGAAACGAAGAGGACTTCGCTAACAATTGGAGAAGCGAAATCAGATTAGAAAGTGTATGGGAAAAATATGAAAGAATGACAATTTTATATGAGACACAGTTTCGAATCTAGGCCGTTCAAGGAAGGCCGCGTGGCGACATCCTGCAGCAAGCAGTACTTCGAATTCCGCTCCAGGGACGGGAGAATTTCAACCTTGCAGCGTTATGATGGCCCTCATTCAATGCACAACCTCAATTGACACTCCTATCAACTCCACATAGATCACATCCCTCGGACTGAACCGTCAGAATCCGAACGGCACGAGCGATGGGGGCAATTGATACGACCCTCCTGAAATGGGCCCAAACAGAACGAGCCAAGCCCATGTCATAAACCTACAGGCCTGGGTTGAACAAGGCCCTGGCCCAAGGCCCACACAAAGACTCTGAGTCAGGCTGGCCTCGGACCGATGCAAATGTAGCCGCTGACCTACGCCAGCGGGAGTTAACCACTACCCTTAAATCGCGCTCTCCTTAATCATCATTAAAGAGCCCCATTACACCCACCTTCATGACCCATGAAGGCACCATCAAAGTGGCGGATATTGGGGGCGAAATAGGGGGACATCAAGGGGACGTGGCCGGGAAAGATTCCTATAAAGCAACTCGAAGAACAACGTGACCCCTTTTGGGATACTAAACTCCGATGTATTCTTCTCGAACGACCTTGTCTTCCACCTCATAAGTCTCCTCCACAGCTCGGCCCGGGAAATCGCGTATCGGCCTCTCCGTGAGCCATACCGATTCCATCGAGCGTACTTCAGATCTGCTCTGACTTAGGCGTCGAATGAGACTTGTTCAAAACCAAGGTCCGACCCCCTTGACGAGCTTTCTCGTCTGTTCAGGTCAAGTAGATCTAGTTGCGCCGAAGCTACCCTTCGGAGCCTTATCAGCCCGGAGTCAAACGCGCTCGACCCCGAACCCGTTCATCTCCATATATACGGAGGTTGTCGCTTGGCCGAGGACTCTCTTCGGCACGTCGACGCTCGGACCCGCATGCTCTGCACCAAGCTGGACGAGCTACTTCCCATTCCAGGAGGCCGCATGTGTCCCACGTGATCGCTTTGACCTTCGGCCCTCCAGTCAACCAACATGTGGTGAGAAAACACCCCGAAACAGAGTCCACTTCTAACCCTACCTTTTAGTTAATCTATTTTGTTTGTTCTTTGTTTTCTTTTACCTGTTTAGAATAATTTTTTTTTTGATTCATCAAAAAGCTGGTTAAAGATGCACGCACGTTCCACGACCATCAGGGATCAATCCCTGATGGTCCAACTAGGAAGCGGATGCAATGCACCATTCTTAAGAATTCGAAGATAGAGATTTTAAAACTCATGGGAGTTGTCTTGTTTTAATTAATCGCGTCTGTACCAAACAAACTTGAGGTGAGATACACAACAGATAAGAGAAGTTGTTAGTTTGAAGGTCAAAAAGTTCTCATCAAAAATTATTTTGTGCAGCTAATCAATATTTATGTTGTATGATAATGAACTCAAGAGAGAGAGAGAGAGAGAGAGAGAGAATTTCATTGCTAAGAATAAGTCACCATAGCTAAGAGCCATAGTGCTCTATTTATATATCTCATAGTGGGGAGGCCAAAAGCCTCTAGGAGACCAAGGGTCCCCATTACTCTAAGTAATGGGGGCCTAATGAATGGGTAATGAAGGAGGGGAGGCCAAAGGCCTCCCTCATTCATAACACTCCCCCTTACACATTCATCACTTCAGTCTTAGCTACTGAGGCAAGGGGTGGATACTTCTGGATCCAGAGTAAGTGTGTTTGCCTCGTTAAAACCTTAGCTGTGGAAAACCCAGTGGGAAAACCCAACAGCTTAAGGAAAAAGAGTGCAACCCACATGTTACTCCCCCTGATCCGTACAAGCTTCAGGCTTGCAGGTCTTTCAACTGTCGCATACCAATGTACTTTACAAGCTTTACAAAAGTACATTTAGGCAATGCCTTAGTAAAAAGATCAGCTAAGTTGTTGCATGACTGGATCTGTCGAACTTCAATCTGCTTGTCGTTCTTCTGCTCGTGCGTCCAGAAAAACTTGGGAGAAATGTGTTTTGTCCTGTCGCCTTTGATGTAGCCCTTCTGAAGCTGAGCAATGCATGCGGCGTTGTCTTCGAATAGGGCAGTAGGCTCCAGATCACTGGTCTTCAGGCCAGTGGATTGGAGGATGTGTTGGACGACGGAGCGTAGCCAAAAACATTCTCTGCTCGCCTCATGGATCGCGATGAGCTCTGCATGGTTGGAAGATGTAGCAGTAGTGGTTTGTTTTACCGATCTCCAAGAGATAGCAGTACCTCCGTAGGTAAATACAAAATCTGTTTGAGATTTTGCCGTGTGCGTATCAGAGAGATAACCTGCATCAGCATAACCAAACAATATGGGGGAGGCACCTCTCTGGTAGTAAAGTCCAAGATCAATGGAACCCTGAAGGTATCGCAGAAGATGCTTTACTCCGTTCCAGTGGCGCTTTGTGGGCGCAGCACTGTGTCTGGCTAGTAGATTAACTGTAAACGCTATATCGGGACGCGTACAGTTAGCCAGATATAGAAGTGCTCCAATGGCACTGAGGTAGGGTACTTCAGGACCCAGTATCTCCTCCCCCTCTTCCAGTGGCCGGAAGGGGTCCTTATGTACATCTAGTGATCTTACGACCATAGGAGTACCTAAAGGATGACATTTATCCATATGAAACTTGCGTAGAAGTTTCTTTGTATAATTAGATTGGTGTAATAGGATTCCACCTCTTAGGTGTTCTATCTGTAAGCCAAGACAATACTTTGTTTTGCCTAGGTCTTTCATTTCAAAAGTATGTTTAAGGCTTTCAGATATCTCTTTGATCTCTGCAGGAGATCCTATGAGATTTAAGTCATCTACATATACAGCTATGATGACAAATCCTGTTCCAGTTCTTTTGATAAAGATACACGGGCAGACTTCGTTATTCGTGAATCCTTGCTGTGCAAGAAAATCACTTAGTCTGTTATACCACATCTTGCCCGATTGTTTTAGACCATATAATGATCTATGTAGCCTTACAGAGAATACGTCCCGAGGTATCTCTTTCATCTTTGGGGGTAGATTAAACCCATCAGGAAGTCTCATATAGATATTTTTATCTATATCGCCATATAGATATGCAGTCACAACGTCCATGAGCTGCATTTCTAGGCTTTCCAGAGAAGTTAGGCTGATTAAAAATCGGAAGGTGATCGAATCCATGACCGGGGAATACGTATCTTCGTAATCAATCCCCGGTCTTTGGGAAAATCCCTGGACTACAAGGCGTGCCTTATAGCGAACGATCACATTATTTTCATCTCTTTTTCTTATGAAAACCCACTTATATCCCACAGGTTTTACACCTACTGGTGTTTGGACTACTGGTCCAAAGACTTTGTGTTTCAAGAGTGAGTCCAGCTCTACTCTTATTGCCTCGTCCCACTTTGGCCAATCATCTCTGCGTTTACATTCCGCTAGAGATCGTGGTTCGACGTCATCGTCATATTCAGTGACGTGAACGGAAATATCGAACGCAAAATCGTCGTCGACGACTATGCTATTTATGTCCAGTACTTCTCCAGTACGTACAAAATTTAATGATGTTTCTCCTATTGTTTCCTCTGCTGGGGAAATCAGGAGGGGAGAAGTAGCTGGTCTGAGCTCAGCATCCTGTGGAGGGATAATCTTAGTATCGCCAGGAGTCTTCCTCTTTCGAGGAACTTTATCTTTTGAACCTGGTGGGCGTCCTCTTTTAATTTGAGGTACAACCAATTTTGCTGCCGGTGGGCTGCATCCATCTATGGGGATGTCAATCCTAGCTGGCGTATTGGCAGCAGGGACTTGTGAACGGACAATCTTCTGGTTGTCCGTGAATTTATCCGGTAAAAGATGTACTGTATTCTGGATGTGAAGGATCTTTAGGATCTCATCTTCACACAGATTAGTATGCGGATCATATAGGGACAAAGACTTCTGGTCCCAACTAATGGTCTCAGAAGCTTCTGGCTTCTTAGACTGTGTGCCCAGTTTTGGAAAAAATTTCTCATTAAATTCACAGTCTGCAAAACGTGCCTTGAATGCGTCACCCGTCAGGGGTTCAAGGTATCTGATAATAGAGGGCGAATCAAACCCAATATATATACCTAGACGACGCTAAGGACCCATTTTGGTCCTCTGCGGTGGTGCTATTGGGACATATACCGCACAACCAAACACTCTCAAATGAGAGATATCCGGAGGTGCGCCATATGCTAGTTGCATCGGGGATAAAGTATGACCTCCAGAGGGTCTTATCCTAATAAGTGATGCGGCATGTAAAATAGCATGCCCCCAAGCATCCACAGGCAACTGGGATTGCATAAGCAATGGACGTGCAATCCATTGGAGTCTCTTTATAAGGGACTCAGCTAATCCGTTTTGGGTGTGAACATGTGCTACAGGATGTTCAACTTCAATACCCGTTGCCCGGCAATAGTATTCGAAGACTTGTGAAGTAAATTCTCCCGCATTATCAAGACGTAGTTTCTTGATTTGGTTATCGGGGAAATGAGCACGCAACCTTATTATTTGTGCCAATAGCTTTGGAAAAGCTAGGTTGCGGGTGGACAAGAGGCACACATAAGACCATTTGGTCGATGCATCAATCAGTACCATGAAGTACTGAAATGGGCCACTTGCGGGGTGAATAGGCCCGCAAATATCACCATGAATTCTCTCAAGGAAGCCAGGAGACTCTAATCCCACTTTCAGGAGGGATGGTCTCGTTATAAGTTTTCCCTTGAAACAAGGGAGACATGGAAATTCACCCTTTTGAAGAATCTTCAGGTTCTTCAATTTGTGTCCACGGGATTCAGAGATGATGCGTTGCATCATTGCTGTTCCAGGGTGACCAAGTCTATTGTGCCAGAGTTTGAACTCTGGCAGTGATTGGCACGTCTGGTGCTCAGTCATATTGGCTTCTATTGGTTGAATGTATGTTTGGTAGAGACCCGACGAGAGTCCCTTGAATCGTTCGCAGATGATCTTCCGGTCATCTTTCTGACGAGTTACATACAGATATTCTACCGTATTTTCATCTCTGGTTTCTAAGTGATATCCGTTTAAACGGAAATCCTTGAAACTTACGAGATTCCTATTTGATTTAGGAGAGAATAATGCATTTTTTATTTGAAGTCTTGTGTTATTTGGGAGCAATATAATTGCTTCACCAGATCCTTCGATTATTTGGGACAATCCTGAAATTGTGATAACAGGACCGTCATATTTATTTAAGCTATTAAAATAGCAATGATCGCGAAGGATTGTGTGCGTTGAGGCACTGTCCACTAGGCACTCAGACATCATCTATATAAGCAAAAAACGAAAATTTATTTGAGCGAAAATATAAACATTCATTCGAAAATAAAAGTTCGTACTTAAGCAAATAAAGATGAAGATACATTGAATTCTAAAAAGCATAGATAAATGATGGTGCTCAATCGAGAAGGTCGTCGTTCTCGAAGTCTTTAGCAGTAAAGACTGTTGGCGGCTGTACACCTGCCAAGTTTGTTTCAGGTCGAGACTTCTGGCTCGCCTGGTATAGATCCTGTAGGTGGCGAGGAGTGCGGCAGTTTCTGGACCAATGGCCAGTCATGCCGCATCTATGGCATTTGTCCTCCCAGGTCTTCTTTGGAAGTGACACGTGCTTGGTGTCCTTTCGCTTCCAAGTGAAGTTTCTTTTCCCTTTATTGTTTTTGTTTGTCTGGGGAGCTGCACCTCTTGGTTGCTTCATTACCGCTTTCCCTTTAGTATTTTTAGTCTTTCTCTTGTTTTTCCACTTCTGGGGAGAAACGTGGTGGGCTTCAAGGACAGGGGCAGTGCCAGCTGGACGTAAGTTATGAGTTGCTAGCAGTAAATCTCGATTCTGCTCTGCTCTAAGTAGGCATGAGATCAGATCAGAGAATCTTTTGAAGTTGCGTTCACGATACTGCTGCATGAGGATTGCATCTTTCTCGTGAAACGAGGTAAATGTTTTTTCCAACATGCGCTGTTCTGTCACTTCTTCACCGCACAACTTCAGGCGTGAGGTGATGTTATGAAGTGCAGAATCATACTCAGCGACGGACTTATAGTCCTGAAGTCGGAGGTTTTCCCACTCATAACTGGCACGGGGTAATATAACATCAATTTGATGTTTATACCGTGCTTCCAGTGCTGTCCACAGGTCCTTCGGGTCCTCAACCGTTAAGTATTCGGCCTTTATGGTCCGATCTATATGCTTCCTAATGTAGATTATGGCTTTCGCCTTATCTACATTGGATACAGTGGTTGTGGGGCTGCTGCTAGCTGTAGCAGAAGCTTCGGCCGCTGCTGGGGCCGAGGAAGGAGCCAAAATGGACCCAAGGAGGGCCATTGAACGCAAGTGAAACTTCAGGTCCACTCGCCAACTCAGGTAATTTGTCCCTGCAGAATCGAGGACCTCGAAATCGACGCTTGCCAATTTTTCCATTTATCTACATATTTTAAAATGAGCATGAATTAATTAAAATTCAAAAATTCATGCATAAAGAAATAAACAAGTAAAAATGCGGGGATCGGCCAGATACCCAAAATAGTACACAGTCCAAAGTTCGTTTAAAGTCCATAATAGAAAAAAATAATAATACAACTTTGGAAACCCAAACTGAACTGGGTCCATATATCTCCGTCTTCATATGCTGTTGCATCGAGCTTTGGCTTACACAGTCATGAATCGACTCCTTGCGGTCCAGTGGACGCGGCCAGGGAATTGACTAAGCCAGGACCACTTGTTACCCAGTCAAGCTAGGTTGGTCCAGCAAACTTAGCCAAGCACATTGACCGACATCATGATCCATTGAAGGAGTTTTCATCAATTCTATGTGCTGTTGCATCGAGCTTTGGCTTTAAAATACAAATTTCCTCACTTACAAATTCTCTCAAAAGAAAATAAAAGTGCAAGGAAAGTAAATAGGTATACAATGGCCGATCCCGAAAAACACATTTTTACTGATTTAAACATCCACGCAGTTCTAAATATGCTACGGGCATAAAAGTAAACAACCACACATATATCTCAAGCAAAACATATGGTAAGGGAAACTAGAAAATATAAATGTTACGCCTATTTGACCGAGACCCAAAAGACACGAGCCCATGAGCCCGACCACAGGTCAAGAGCCCATCTGCATCCTCAAAAGCCCATTGAGCAAAGGCCCTTTAAGGGACCTTCTCGAACGTCGATCCGACCCGGCCCCAATAACCCGCTGGTCACTCGCCCACTCCTGCGAAAACCACTCACCCGGACGCGCGACCACTAATGGCGATAATGGGAAGGTGCTGGCATGGCGGAAAGGGCGGCGGCGAGGGTGGACTGATGGGGCGTGATCGATGGCGGGCGTGGGACGTGGGCCAGGGGCAACCGCGCTGGGAGCTCTACAAAAGGGCCAGGAAGACGACGAAGAAAAGGACCGCATCTCAGGTAACAAAACCTAAGGTACTCCATCAACGACCTCGTTCCCCCAATTCATCTCCTTCCTCCCCCGCTCGCACCGAGAGACGCCGTTACGATCTCCTCACGAGTCGGACCGTCTCCGCCGGCCCTCCTTTCTCAGATCACCATCTGACTTAGGCATCGGAGGGGATTTGGCCGGAACCAAGGTCCGGCCCCCTGACGAGCGTTCTCGTCTACGCAGGTGGACAGCAGATCAACGGGCCGAGGCTACCCCTCGCCCCTCTCCGACCACTCGTCCGACTGGATAGTGAGGCTTCACCTCACCGTCAACCTGCCGAGGCCGAGCACGCCCCACCGAGGCCGAGTGTCTTAGTCAGGTCCGAGATTCCCCTCGCCTCCCGTCGGCCGTGCTTCTACCCGGGCGCCTGAGGCTACCCCTCGTCCCCCTTTCAGCCGAGGCCGAGCACGTCTATCCGAGGCCGAGCATCTCAACAAGGGCCGAGGCTTCCCCTCGCCCCTTCTGCACCAATTCGAAGCCCCCCAAGGGACCCAAAGCAGGCCCCTTGACCACGTTGACCGGGTTCTCCTCGGTCAACGCTTTGTAGTGAGAAAACACTCTGAAACATCTGGCGCCGTCTGTGGGAACGAAAACTGTCCCACGAAGAAACAAACCACATCTGCGATGACGCGGTCTCCCTCCTCTCGGCGAAAGAAGGGCGAGGCCCCGACGCGGGGCGACAGGGCCCGCCATCGTTGCCAAGAAGGGGCACGGGACCGACGCGAGGAGAGTTGTGGGGAAAGGGCCGGGAGGCCCTCCCCTTCCCCACCGGTCGGGAGACCGAGCGCGCCCATAACGGCACGCAGCTCGGACGTGGCTTTGGTGGTATCAGTGGTCATAGACACTACCTTAGTGCGACGGCTGCTTGTCGACACCGGCAGCTCCTGCGACGTCCTATTTATGTCAACCCTGGAGAAGATGGGCCGGCAGAAAGAAGACTTGCGACCTCGTTCGGGTCCTGTGGTCGGATTCACGGGTCACTCTACCCCCATCATCGGCACTATCCATCTCCCGGTAACGCTCGGAAACACACCAGACTCTGTGACCCTAGCGGTGGAATTCATCGTATTGGGGATCGGGTCGGAATACAATGGGATCATCGGCCGACCCCTACTCAACGCCGTCGGCGCGGTGGTCTCGACCCTCCATCGGACCATTAAGTTCCTAACGCCGGGGGGATGGGGCAAGTCGAAGGCGACGCGGGGAGACCGAATACCTGCTATCAACTGGCGGAGGAAGGTCCCGAGGATCGTCTAGCTGACCGAATGGCCGCGCTCGACTTAAGGAGTGGGCCCAGGCCCACCCCTGCGGAGGAGCAGGAGCAAATCCCGGTCACGGACATCGAGGGCCGGTTCGTCTCGATCGGGAGAGGGCTGAGCCCGGACCTGAGGGATCAGCTGGTCGAATGCCTGGAGGCGAACCTGGACATCTTCGCCTGGTCGCCCGAAGACATGCCCGGCGTGGACCCCCAGGTGATCGTCCACCAGATCAACGCCGACCCCAACTTCAAACCGGTTAGGCAGAAGAAGCGTAACCTGGGCGGCGAGAAGATGAAGGCAGCCTCCGAGGAAGTGGAGCGTCTCCTCGATGCCGGCTTCATACGAGAAGTCTGGTACCCGGAGTGGCTGTCAAACGTGGTGATGGTCAAAAAACCCAACGGGAAGTGGCGAATGTGCGTGGACTTCAGTGACCTCAACAAGGCCTGCCCCAAGGATAGCTACCCCCTGCCGCGCATCGACCACCTGGTGGACAACGCCTCGGGATACGAGATGCTAAGCTTCATGGACGCTTACTCCGGGTACAATCAAGTCCAGATGGACCCCCGGGACGAAGAGATGACTGCCTTCACGACGGACCAGGGAACCTACTGCTACAGGAAGATGCCCTTTGGCTTGAAGAACGCGGGGGCCACCTACCAGAGAATGGTCAACAAGGTGTTCAGCTCCCAGATCGGAAGGAACCTAGAAGTCTATGTCGACGACATGCTTGTCAAGTCAAGGCGACCGGAAGACCACATCGCCGACTTGCGGGAGACCTTCGAGCGGTTGCGGCGACACCACATTCGGCTCAACCCCGTGAAATGCACGTTCGGGGTAAGATCTGGCAAATTCTTGGGATTTATGATAACTAATCGTGGTATTGAAGCTAATCCCGACAAGATCGAGGCGCTGGTTAACATGCGCGAGCCGACGACGATCAAGGAGCTGCAGAGGCTGAACGGGCGCATCGCAGCCCTGGGGCGATTCCTTTCCAAATCAGCGGAAAGATCGCTTCCCTTCTTCAAGGTCCTGAGGAAAGCAATCGCGGAACCTCCGAACAATAGGAAGTCAATACTCTGGGACGAAGACTGCTCCCGGGCGTTCGGGGACCTCAAAGAGTACCTCCGCAGCCCCCCTCTCCTGTCCAAACCCCGGGAAGGGGAGTCGCTGAGCCTTTACCTGGCGTGCGCGGAGGAAGCTGTGAGTTCGGTGCTGATCCGGGAGGACGGCGGGGTGCAATGGCCGGTATATTACACGAGCCGGATCTTGAAGGGGGCGGAGGTGCGATACTCGCCCATGGAGAAACTGGCGTACGCCCTCGTCCTCTCAGCGCGAAGGCTCCGACCCTATTTCCAGGCCCACACCATACTGATCCTGACCGACTCACAGCTGGAACAGAACCTCAAGAGATTCGATCGAATGGGAAGGATGCTAAACTGGGGAGTGGAACTGAGCGAGTTCGACCTCCGATTCAAACCGCGCACAGCCATCAAGGGACAGGCCCTAGCCGACTTCATCGCCGAATGCACGACAGAAGGAAATGGCCCCCAGAGGGAGAAGGCCCGGGGACGGTAACTGCTCAACCCTTGTCCTTTCTTTCGGCTGACCACTCTCAATCAGAGGATCCAGGAGCGTGGATAGTTCATGTGGACGGGTCGGCCACGCAGTCAGGAGGAGGGGCCGGGATTGCGATCCGATCTCCGGAGGGGAACATCGCGGAATACGCGTTGCGGTTCGAGTTCCCGGCCACGAACAACGTGGCAGAATACGAAGCTGTGATCAACGGCCTGAGGCTGGCCCTGGAGCTCGGGGCCGAGTCCGTCCGCCTCCTCAACGACTCGAAGCTCATTGTCAACCAACTCTTAGGGAGTTATGAGGCACGGGAGGAGGCGATGCAGAGATATCTCCCAGTCGCCAGATCGGCGATGTCCAAATTCAAGGACGTGGAGGTCTTACACCTCCCACGGTCAGAGAATGCGCGGGCCGATGCGTTGTCAAAACTGGCCTCGTCCTCGCCAAAGGAGCTGGGCCGCACCATCTACGTAGAGAACCTGCCGTCCCCCAGCACGATGGAGCACGAGGTGATGGCGATCGACCAAGAGCCCACCTGGATGGACCCGATCATCCGATACCTCACCCACGGAGAGGTGCCGGCCGATGGGGATGAGCGCCGAACCCTGGAGAGAAAAGCACTCCGATACGTGATCCATGAGGGGACGCTCTACCGGAGACGCTGGACCAAGACGGACGTCCTCCCATACCTGAAGTGCATCGGACCGCAAGAAGCTGACTACGTCCTACGGGAGGTTCACGACGGGATCTGCGGGAATCACCACGGGGGCAAGATAGTCGCGCAGAAGATCTTAAGGCAGGGGTACTACTGGCCGACCTTGGCCAAAGATGCTACAAGCTACGTGCAGAAATGCCAAGAATGCCAGAGGTACGCCCACCACATCTCGACTCCTCCGTCAGAGCTCATCCCCATCGTGAGCCCCCTCCCCTTTGCGAAATGGGGGCTCGACATCCTCGGACCGTTCAAGCCAGGACGAGGGCAGCGGAAGCACCTGATCGTGGCAGTGGACTACTTCACCAAGTGGATCGAGGCCGAGCCGTTGGCAACCATCACGTGGAAGAAAGCGAAAAGCTTCGTGTGGAATTCCATCATCTCCCGATTCGGAGTACCACGGGCCATCGTCACAGACAACGGGAAGCAGTTCGATTCAGCAGGGTTTAAAGATTTTTGCGAGGAATGGGGAATCAAGCTCCTCTTTGCCTCGGTAGCACACCCCCAAACCAACGGGATGGCAGAAGCGGCCAACAAGTGTATCATAGAGCCCCTCCAGAAGAAAGTGAAGGACGCCGAAGGGAACTGGCCGGAAGAGCTCTCCGGGATACTCTGGTCATACCGGACGACCCACAAGGAGGCTACTGGCGAGACCCCCTTCATGCTCACCTACGGGGCCGAGGCGGTGGTACCGGTCGAATTGGGTGAAGAATCTCTTCGCCTCAAATACTTTGACGAAGACCGGAACTCGCAGGGCCTAGGGCTCAGCCTGGAGCTCCTCGACGAGCGACGGGAGCAGTCACTGGCCACCATCGTCCGCCAAAAGCAGAAGGTGGCCCGATACTACAACGCTCGGGTGCGGGGGAGAAGCTTCCACCTCGGGGACCTGGTCCTCCGGAAGGCGGGCTTCACCACCGATACCGCTCGCAAAGGGAAGCTCGCGGCTAGATGGGAGGGACCCTACAAAGTCGTCGAGGTCCTCGGACCCGCAGCCTACCGACTAGCCGACATGGAAGGGAGAGTTCTCATTCACACTTGGAATGCGGAATATTTACGCAAGTACTTTCAATAGATGTATCGTTTCCTATGAAATAAATTTGTTTTAAATTCATTCCCTTCCAGATAAAGCAAAAAGGTATACAGAAGGATACACGAAGAGGTCGAGGGGCATTCCCCTCCCTCATTTTTCTCCGGGGGCGCCAGGGGAGCCACAGGCTGGAGGCTCACTAGGGTCTCCCCCCTTACTCCGTTCGGCGTCAGAGTACATCCGAAGTTTCTCGAAGTTGATCCCCGAGAGCGGGAACTTCTCTTGGATCTCGGACTGGCACCGGGCGAAGCCCTTCTCGTACGCCACCGATAAGGCGGTCTCCACAAAGGAGGTGGCATACTCCGCCACGGCATCCTGAGCGATCCGGGCAGGATCCAACTCCTCGAGCCCACGCAGCCGAGCCTCTAGGGTCTCTACCTGGCGTTGGTGCTCCGCCCTCTCCTTCTCGATCTCCCGGGATTTCTCTCCTAGTTGGGCAGCAAGGGCCCTCGCCTGCTCCGCCGCCGCATCCAGACGATCGGAGAGCTCCGAGGCTTCGGAGGCAGCAGCCGTGCCGGGGACCTGCTTGACCCCTCCAGATGCGTCGACGTCTTTTAAAAGAGAGGCGAGCCGCGTCTCGGCCTCGGACTTCGCGGCCAGAGCCACAGCTCTCTCACGATCCGCCGCCTCCAGGGCGGAGGACAGCTCAGCTATGCGGGAGTTCATGGATTGGACCCGCGCTTCCTCCAACTGACCAGCTTCCTCCTCCTCCTCGCCAGGGACCTCAGGGCCTAGCCCAGCCACGGATTTGGCTTTGGGAAGAGCCGCGAATTGGCGCCTCATCGAGAGGCCCACCGAGGACAACTGTGCCAAAGCGACGAAGGTAAGATGGCAAAAACAGCTGGAGAACGGGGGGACAAGCAGAGACACACTACCTGTTGACCAGCCTGGATCACGAAGGTAGCCAAGAAATCACCTCTGACTCCGTCCAACACCGCCTGGTCGGGAGGGAGACAACAGTTCTCGGCCACTCGAGCGGCGGCTCCACGGCTCGAGAACACCGACTCCTTCTCACCCACTGGAAAGCGTGGACAAAGAAGACCCTCCCCTGACGAAGGGAACTCGCCAGGAGCAGAGCGGAACGCCCCAAGATACCGACTGTAAGCATCAGGGAGAGAGCCGTCCGGAAGAGGTGAAGGGCCGGCCCACGGCCAAGCAACCTCAACGGGAGCAGGATGAGGTCGGTCAGCAGTTGGCTGAACGTCGACCCCCTCGACCCCCTCACGGAGCCTCTTGGGAGATCCCTGCAAGGGGAGAGAGGGAGACGACATCTTCTTTCGCTTCGAGCCTCCGGATGCGGTCACAACCCGCTGCTTCTTCCGGACCGCCAACACATGGTCCCTTCTGCGCGGATCCGGGTTTGGGGCCTACTCGAGAGCGCTGGCAGGAGAAGGACCGAGAGGGAACCCACCTGCACTCAAAGAATAAATGAGAGACAGAGCAGAACCTGGGCGACCTCGAGGGGCGAACGCTCGGAGCAGCTTACCTAGGGGCCACACCGTCTTACGCAAATTGAGGTCACTAAAGAGGAAGTCGATCGAGCGCTCCCTCGGAGGAATTGCCAACATGTCCCTCGCCGTCTGCTGCTCAGCGACCGTCGGCTCGCCCAGATTAAGAACAACGGCACCGGCCGCCACCCACCGAGCCGGGAAGTGTACGCTCGAGGGGAATGTGACGAACACGTATTCCCCCTTCCAGCGTTTCAGAGAGCTCGGCAACCCCAGCACCAGGGACATCTTCGGGCGGGCGCTGATGTAAATCCACGCCCCCGATTGGTGGAGGCTCAGGCGGTAGAACTGGGCAAAGAGGCGGAGAGAGGGCACCACACCCTTCAGCATGCAGACGACAACGAACCCGACGAGGATCCCGACGGCATTGGGACAGAATTGACACAAGCACACATTGTGGGCCTGAAGGAACTCCACGATAAAAGGATGAAGCGGGAAACGGAGCCCGAAGTGAAAGCACCTCTCATATATTCCGACTTCATTGGGACCAGGAGAGCAGATCCGCTCGTCGGCCCCAGGGGCACGAGCCGAGTAGGGCGGAAGAAGGTAGGAGGAGCGCATACCCCCGATGGCGGTGGCACAGATCGACGAAGGCCACGCCAAGACCTCAGAAGGAACCCCTGAAGGATCATCCCCATGCTGACTAATCGCCGAAGGAGTGCCACCCGCCAGACCTGGAGCCGCATCGTGCTCCGACCGAACCGAACCCGTAGTAGAGGAAGACGACATGGGGCAGAGCTCAGACAGAAGGGGGATCAGCACAAAGAAGAAAGGCGACGGGATGGCGGCTCACGAATCCCTCGGCTTTTCCACTTAAGACGACTCCGCGAACGGCAGGGATAAGCTTGCCGCTACACGTGGCAACATCCGAAGGCCGACGGCGCTTCGGAACCCGCGCCTTAAAAACATCGAACGGGCCAACTCATGATGACGACTAATAAATGAGTCGGCATCGACTGGAGAGCTTGTCAAAATCGGCAGAAGTCACATCGGCCGAGTTAAACCGGCCGAGGCCGATCAACCCGACCGATGGGGGCAATTGTTACGCCTATTTGACCGAGACCCAAAAGACACGAGCCCAGGAGCCCGACCACAGGTCAAGAGCCCATCTGCATCCTCAAAAGCCCATTGAGCAAAGGCCCTATAAGGGACCTTCTCGAACGTCGATCCGACCCGGCCCCAATAACCCGCTGGTCACTCGCCCACTCCTGCGAAAACCACTCACCCGGACGCGCGACCACTAATGGCGATAATGGGAAGGTGCTGGCATGGCGGAAAGGGCGGCGGCGAGGGGGGACTGATGGGGCGCGATCGATGGCGGGCGTGGGACGTGGGCCAGGGGCAACCGCGCTGGGAGCTCTACAAAAGGGCCAGGAAGACGACGAAGAAAAGGACCGCATCTCAGGTAACAAAACCTAAGGAACTCCATCAACGACCTCGTTCCCCCAATTCATCTCCTTCCTCCCCCGCTCGCACCGAGAGACGCCGTTACGATCTCCTCACGAGTCGGACCGTCTCCGCCGGCCCTCCTTTCTCAGATCACCATCTGACTTAGGCATCGGAGGGGATTTGGCCGGAACCAAGGTCCGGCCCCCTGACGAGCGTTCTCGTCTACGCAGGTGGACAGCAGATCAACGGGCCGAGGCTACCCCTCGCCCCTCTCCGACCACTCGTCCGACTGGATAGTGAGGCTTCCCCTCATCGTCAACCTGCCGAGGCCGAGCACGCCCCACCGAGGCCGAGCGTCTTAGTCAGGTCCGAGATTCCCCTCGCCTCCCGTCGGCCGTGCTTCTACCCGGGCGCCTGAGGCTACCCCTCGTCCCCCTTTCAGCCGAGGCCGAGCACGTCTATCCGAGGCCGAGCATCTCAACAAGGGCCGAGGCTTCCCCTCGCCCCTTCTGCACCAATTCGAAGCCCCCCAAGGGACCCAAAGCAGGCCCCTTGACCACGTTGACCGGGTTCTCCTCGGTCAACGCTTTGTAGTGAGAAAACACTCTGAAACAATAAATATCTTGTAGACCACGTGGAAACGTCATACACCGTTAGGTTAGTTGACTAACGGCAGAGCGGTCTCAGGATCTTTAAGATAATTATATTTTGAAAAATAGAGTCCTAGTAAACCATAGATTATAATATGCAAGAGGGATGTTTAAAACAATTTGTCAACATGGAATATATAAATTATTAACATAGAGGATAGTCCCTTTTAAGTAATTGGCTTCAGGCCATTATTTAGTGGGCAAAAATAATAACCGTTAAGTAATTGGGGCTGCAGGCCCAATTAATTTATTTAGTTATTGATAGGCACAAGTGGGCAACAGAGGTGTTATGAGTATACACAACTGCCCCCGATAACGTGTATTACAGAATGTTCTACACGTTATGGATTCCAGTGCATGGAGGTATCTTTCAGATTATCTAGTGGTGTACATCTGATTTATTTCTAAAATTAATTGGATAGCTGTATTTAGACTTTTATCAGCTATAAATGGACATACCCATACATAGCTGGCAAATAGAGATTTTGGTGACTCATGTTATACCACACTGTGGGTACTCTTGATATAGACGATGGGATAGAAGTGATGGTCCAAATCCACTTATTGAATCAAAGGATTAGGTAAACTGCCTGACTCTTAATCCCGTCTGGGCTTATTAGCTAAGTATACATTACCAAAGGCAAAACATCAAGATGTTCCATCTATTCCTCCCACTGACTGGAAGCAGAAGGAGCCCCCCGGCGTTTAGGGCGGAGGGGACAGAGGCATATAACATAAAAAGTTGTTTAATAATCATGCAAGGGGTCAAGTGTGTCTGCTGTTAAACATTCTTTGAAATATGATATTGATATTAACAGAAATCATATCTATATAGTAACAGTGATAGACACTATCCCTATTATATTTGCATAGGGACAGCATCATCGCATCCTCTGTTCACGTGTAGTTTCTGCTAATACAAGACTACATGCATGTTTGGTGGCACACTGGTCATACCGTATGGGGGGATTATCCGAATTTATATTGATGATTTCAATTACACTCACGGTTTAGTTCTATTCAATCAAATATCTTTCTTTCTTTCTTTTTGTAATAAAAGAAACGCCAATCTAGATGGAAGTAGGATCCCCATCTACTCTAATTTCATGGTTGATTGATCAAAATTATTAATTTTCAAGCAGACCTGGTAATACAAAGCTTAAATCACTACAAAACTAATCACATGATTAATAAATCCAAATCATCGAATGAATTCATGTCTTCACAAATAAATTCAAGATTTAAGGACTATGACAGAGATTAACAAACATTTTGTGTCTTAGACAACTGTCTATTCTCGGTATTTTACGAAAACGTTATATGCCTCAAGAAAAGCTATGTAAAATTATAGCTAATAATATTGTGTAAGTATCTACGGGATCGAAAAAGTTACCTTTAGATCAAAGATCTATGGACGATCGTAATAAGATTAACCCGTAGATAGAAATCCCGCTCCCAAACGCCTAGAAAACGTCGCAACGAAAGACCGCAATGGATCGCCGCAACAATAATTAGATTCCTTCGCGTAGGAGGTTGATTTAGAGGGGATTTGGAATTATTTTAGTGGCTCAAAATTTGTAGAAGACACGTGCTGATAACGTGTTGTATGATAATGAACTCAAGAGAGAGAGAGAGAGAATTTCATTGCTAAGAATAAGTCACCATGGCTAAGAGCCATGGTGCTCTATTTATATATCTCATAGTGGGGAGGCCAAAAGCCTCTAGGATACCAAGGGTCCCCATTACTCTAAGTAATGGGGGCCTAATGAATGGGTAATGAAGGAGGGGAGGCCAAAGGCCTTCCTCATTCATAACAATTTATAGCTATAATCACTTTTGGGCACATGTTTATAGCAATTATTAAGGTTTTGAAAGTCTGTCAGGTTGAGGGTGAGAGCTAAGTACATCAATTGATCTTAATTGGTTTATCGATTAGGCAACTACCCATTAACCGACACAAGGCGAGTTCATAAAGATTTCTATCATACACACAGATTTGTATCATACACGGCAACGTAACATATTCTCATCCACATGATACAAAGTGTCAATTGTGTGTTGCTTTTGCCCGCCACGTCCTTTGTAGTGGAGATTTTGTCTAAGTCGTAGTATATGAGTGATATCTCCCAATGTCATATGATATACAAACAGTGGTGCGGAAAAATCTTCCACTTTTTAAATCAAGAGTTCAGATTCTTTGAATTAATTACAAAGGTTGCATGATGGAAAATCTAGCATCGATCGTGTTCAAAAGCTAAAAGCTAGAATTGGTACGAACGACATAGAGTAACAAGAACGAGGCGCAAGATGTCAGTATTCATGAATGATAGTATACATGTTGAGAATAATGAGTATCATATGATATATGTGGCAAAGCCATATATACACATCAAAAAGTTTTTCTATCGCGTCTTTTTTGGATAATCGGAATCGTTCATTTTGATATTTATATTCTAAAACACCAAGATACCAAATATCATGTGTGAACCCAATTGGCTTTGCAAGCTCATCCACCCGTCGCAAAAGTTCTACTCATGCAAAACCGTTAACCTTGCGACTGGTGGTTAAATGGGTAAAACCCATTGGATTCATCCAATACTTGATGTATTAGAATATGTAGATCAAAATAAATAATTCCGATCCTCCGAAAAAAATAACAAATGATGGAATTTTGGAGGTATATAGGAGGCTTATCTTCATATGTCATATCCCATGTATATTTATATTTATTAAAATTTGGAGACTGGATATGAGAAGTCTCAACAATGAAGAAGGGTTGTGCTATATACACTCCGAAAGAAGGGGTGTATCTACTATTTTTTTGTCAAAAATGAAAAATGTGTTACATAACCTTTCTTCCTCATGGGATTGGGTTGGCTCCTATTCACGCAGGACATCGTGATCGTCCAACGTGATGTGGACCGTTCGATCAACCCTTATTTGTGTGGGCCCATCACCCACCTCTTTTTCTCCTTTTCCCCTCTCACTACGTGGTGGGGCCCACAAAGAAAAAGAAGGATGGATCGAACGATCCACACGGCGTTGGATAATTACAATGTTATACACGGATAGGAGCCAACCCGATCCCTCTACTCCCTCACACACTCTTACTTTTTTCCATTTTTAGCCATGAACCATGTGTACATGGCACATCCCATGAGGAACGAGATGCAGTGCGCTACATGCACATGCGCCAATGCACCAAGTACGAAGGATGGAGAATAATGTTCCACATGCACCGCTAGATTCAAAACAGAGAATAAAATAGGAAAATGAGTTAAATATGACAGGTCCATGTTCTTCTCAGGCTTTTCCACGTCTAAAACACTAAAAACTCACGCAACCATTGCCTTGTTTCTTGTGAGATGGACACTAGTTGAATTTTTGTAGTTTTCTTTCACGTTTCTGTATCATTCACTGAACATATGTTGTCTGAAGAAGTACTAGTTTTCCCTTTGCTAATGTTTTTAAAAAATAAACACATGTCCAACAAAATCTAAATGTCATGCTGTGCAGGTCACGTGATCGTTGGATTACAGGTTGGCAGATACAGCTGATCGATCCATTTACCCCCCTTGACGTCGAAATGCTAAATGAGTTAGCCGACTGTGACAAACAAGTAGTACGAGTTCCACATTAGAATTGCATGAATCAGTATGAGTTTTGATCTTAAATGACTCAAAACCTAGTATCGAACCCATTAAAATTAGATGTGGATTTTCCTCAACTAACAGATGGAGTGTTCATGGCCGGTTGAGAAAATCACATGGCCGGTTGAGGAAATATCGGAAGCGGTTATAGGATGGAGGGATGCTGGCCGATGTTGGTGACTTTGGATCAACCCCAAACCATTACAAATAGAAGAAAGTGCGGTGAGATTTTCACAAAGGATGTTGAAATTAGACTCGGATCATTACACCGAGATGACGTGGCACCGTGTTTCACATTCAGGGGGAGGCCCAATGTGGAGGCAAGATGTTTGGGCCACTGAGTTTTTAAATATAGGCCCAAATGGTAAACATGAGCCAGGCCGGGCCTTGGCCAACAGGCCTTATTGACTGGCCGTCTTCAGCAATCCGCCCTATATAATGGCATGCTTATAAGCCCATGGCAAAATTACCGC
>CM061141.1:81771546-82063549 GCA_030789695.1 Scilla litardierei | reverse complement strand
ACTAGCGATCCCATAGCTCGGATGCTGCTCCCCACGGTACAAATGGTAAAAGAACTCAAGAAAGCGCCTTATTTCGACTTGATGATCGAGTCAATGGCTCATGAACCACGTCTTCCCAGAGGAATAAGATAAGAAGACCTTCATCGAGAAAGGACAGACTGATCCTCAGATCCTACCTTCGAAAAAAAGTCCAATGGGATGGGACTCTATGGGATCTAATCGAGAGCCAGGTGCTCTTATTTTACGACGGTAGGGACGATTGCTTCCATTACTGACAAGAAAGACACCAAATTCTCCTTTAGGTGCTTCAACTGCGGTATAGGTAGAAGGAGCTGGTACGGAAAAACCTTCTGTATAAGGTTCGAAATGGTGAATTGAGGTAGAGTAGACCGATGATCCTGTAGTCATTTGGCCGGCTATGGAAAGAAAAAGCTTGCATCTGCTCCCCCTAAACTATAACCGGTCCCATCTCTCTCCAAACCTAACGTGGTAGTTTCCCATCATAGGGCTTTCTATCTATAGATTGAGCCATTACCAACCAAGGATCCCATTCGTTCAGAACTGTATGTGATCCATATTCTTCATTGGCAATGCCAAATGAATCATTTTTTTGCTTCTTTAGTTGATGCATTTATCATTTTATTATCTTTGAATTTTGTATCCTGCTGATAAAACTGCAGTGGCATCAATAATGACAGTTAGGTTATTGATGATGTATTTGTGCCAAGCATGTAATCAGATTACTAATGTGATTATTAAAGATCTAGGTGACTCATTATTTTCAATTTTAATTGATGAGTCACGTGATATATCGATAAAGGAACAAATGGCAGTTGTTCTACGATATGTGGATAGTAGAACTAATTACAATGCGGCACACAGAAAAATAAGAAAAACGTGATGCATGGTGAAATAAAAGAAAAAATGATGAAAATAAATGCAAAAGCGGAAAATGGTGTGAAAAACTAAAAAAAGGGTGTCACTTTACATTGAACATAAAACTAGAAACTTGGGTAGATTTGAATTTCCATCATTATTATCCTTTTGAAGCCACTCCATAATTTGTTTCTTATATAAATATTTCCAAAGTTCCAAACATAACCTAAAATTTTAGCGTCCGGAACTTTTCTACCCAAATTTCACGCTACAACAAGACGTCAAGTCCTTTGTCCAGCGATGTGATGCCTATACGTGCTTCTCCAACATTTCAGGTATTTTATGTTTTTGCCATTTAATATGAAATGATAATTGGCCATATGGTACCCATGTGCATCGCACATGCTAGAATACTCGAGGTAGATAACCTATGCGAAGCGCGATGCTTCGGGAAAGTTAGAATGGACTTCTACTAAGATCCTAGCTCTAAGATAGGAGCGATATAAAGATCAAATGGTAATACCTACTCAAGGCGTAACATTCTAAAGAACAAAGCTTAGAAGACAAAATATAAATCTAGGCAAACCGTCTTCAAAAGCTTCGATCGAATCTTCATGACCTCAAAGTTGGTCCAAAAGCTTCAACGAAGCTTTAGGCATATGAATACGTGCTTTGAGAAGTCATGAGATATCGCTCTGGATGTTCACGTAAATTTGACGACGATCTCCATAACTGCGCTCACAAAGTGTTAGTTCACGATTTATTTATGTTTGCTCATAATCCAAAACCAAATCTGGGGAGTCCAATACTCAACATTCTCTCCCTTTTTGGTGATGACAAACCAACATAAATAATAATCAAAAATAATGATTCAAATGTAAAATACTTACTCCCCCTGCATTGATGACACGTTAATTCCAAATTGAATAAATATAACACGCATCAAGCAGAAGTGAGAGATATTAAACATGATCCAATTATTGAAATTTAGGATCTTAATCCATTTTTATATCTTCACTCCCCCTGAATCTAACATAATAAATTAGATTCATGGACAATAGAGTTTAATTTTCATTTTGCCCCCTTGTCATTATTACTATCTCTCCGCCTTTGGCATTATCCAAAAAGAGTGGGGGGTATACAACGACAACACAAGGCTAAAGAAAATCCAACATCGGGAGTCGAGGAATACGACGATGGTCCAAAAGACACCAAGGGTAAAATACATGAAGAAAATCAAGGTGTGCCAAATTGACCATTATCCAAAAGCGAAAAATGAAATCATCAACATACCAAATATAAGTCACTTATTAAGTAAAGGAACGTGCTCTCCAATCTCAATATTTTGGTTAAATTAGTGCATGGAAAACAATTCTATGTTTTCATAGAAATAAATTCTTTTTAACCAAGTCGAACATCATAGACATTAAAATGAATATAAAATGTGCACAACAAAGAAAATAAAAGCAACGATGTATATATATATATGAAGCATCATGAGTACAACCAAAAGATACATCGACTCCATACAAACAAAGGCACAAAATACATCGACTACATCAAAATGTCACATAGTATATCAACATCAAAAACTCACAATCCATCATCGACAACAACATCACCAACATACATCCCAAAAAGATACGACATCAGCATCAAGCATAAAAAACATCCAAATACATCATAACACACCACCAACCCTGTCCTAACCCAAAACTCTCTCTAAAAGATGAATCATCCAAGGAGCATCAGAGAGTCCTCCAAACAGACTCTCAAGAAGGAGTGGTAGGATCAGCAGTCTCCGTAGGTCCAGTCGAAGGAGTGGACTCAGGCTCTGCTGGGAGGAGTGGTGTGTCAACAGACGCAATCGTCAGGGCAGGAGTGGAAACATCAACAGCAGGCTCAGCAGCAGAGGCATCAACTGGAACGTCAACAGGAGCAGACGTCTCTGGAGCAACAGTAGACTCATCCACTGGAGCAGAAGACTCTGGAGGACCTGAAGAAGTAGTAGCTCCAGCAACGGATGTGGTAACAGCAGCAGCAGTGGCCTCAACGCCACGAGCAAGAGAATCAACGAGCTCATCGAGCTCCTCATCATCCATCTCCTCATCCTCAGAAACAGGAGGAGGAACCTCAACACCAATAGTACGAGCAATACGGCACAGAATCTCCTCAGTACGAGCATACCGAGACTCGAGACGACGAACGTCACGAGTGAGACTATCAAGTGTGGTGGGAGGTCTAGGAGCAGCAGCTGCAGAAGAAGTGCCCTGAGAAGCTGAAGGAGTCGACCTCTGCACGTGACGGAGTGCCGCAAGAGATTTCTTTACGGCCGTCACATTCAGGGGAGGACCAAGTGGACGCTCATCGTCAGGAGGCAAATGCACGTGGAAATGACAAAACACCAAAGTCAACAGACAAGGGTAAGGGATGTGCACAGATTTCGTGGTCTTGCGAATACACTCGAAAGAGTCCATCTTATCGAGTATAACGCGAGCCCAGTTAATCTCGTAACCCAAGAAAAGAGCGTAAATCAACTTTAGGAAGGGCTGGGATGGCAGAGAAGATGAGCCGTACTTGGGAAGCAAGCACGACTTCAGAATAAGATTGAGCACCCAAGCATTCGGTTTAAATGACTTCGATGGGACACCAATGAAAGCTGAAGGGATCACATGGAAGATATCGGCGAGAACGGACTGATCCAAAGAAGATATATCATCAACAGAAATATCAGATGGGAGGAGACCACACGACGAACAACCCAACAACTCCCCCAAGATTTCTGCCGTGAGGACTATAGGAGTCCCCAAGACAGTAGTCTCGATGGTGTGGGTTTCATCGTACTGGCCTCGGGTACGATTTGCATAGAAAAGTTTGACCAGGCGAGGATAGGGTCAATGGTTCGCCTTAGGGTCCAAGCGAAGGTAGTCTAGGAGCCCACTATAGGATAGGAGATCTGCTAAGCCAAGGAAGTCGGAAAACTGAACAAAGTGCTCCAATAACAGCGGGCAGTGCTCAATCCGGTTGTAAGCCGCTAGACACATAGGGTCGTCGCGACACAACGAGATGTCTACACCACCTGCTGGCATTAGGGCCTTTCCCTTAGGCTGTCGAGTCCTAGGATGAGGTGGAGGAGTGGGTTCCTTACGGCTAGGCTCATCCTCGGGTCTAAACTCAGTGTCAGAATCTGAAGGTGTAGTGAGGGTATGGAGTATAGGCTTCCTAGACTGAGAACGTTTACTGGGTTTGACGGTCGCCGTCCTCTGCTTCTTCAGAGGAGGCGAAGACGACGAAGGTTGGGTTGGTTTAGGTCGGCGTTTGGGTTTCGAAGGATTCCTAGGGTGTGGCTCTATGGACATAGGAGATGCACCTGAGGGAGTGATCGGGATTCTCGTCTTTGCCATAAGTCGTGACAAAACGAGATCAAGCAACGCAAGAATAAGATCAAACAACCCTAAGTATCAACCCTATAGCCGAAATCAACAAACCCTAGGAAGTAAGAAAACAACCTAGAATAGAACCCTAAATGCTGAAAACAAGTCCTAGGAGGAGGAGATGTTACCCTAGGAGGCAGTTCGACGGCGGAGATCGACGGAAAGCGACGATCGAACGGCGGAATCGACGGAGGAAGACGAAGGGTCTATCGGGGGTCGGGGGTTTTAGCTGGAGAGGAACGAAAGAAACCGACTAATGAGGAGATTAGTCGGTTGAAAATGAGTATAAGTCGATCGGAATGCGAAAAGACACGGTTGTCCCTGAGTACTTAGTCGGTCACAGTTCAAGCACTGACCGACTAGATGATGATCTAGTCAGTCGGTCAATGAGCTTGAACCGAATAAGTCGAAACAGCGGCCAGAGAAAGTTTTTAGGGCTAGAGTTAGTCGGTCAAAGTTCAAGTACTAACCGACTAGTTTTCATTCTAGTCGGTCGGTAATTGAACGTGGACCGACTAAAAGAAGTCAGTGTCAAAGGAAAGTTATAAGCTTGAACTAGTCGGTCTGAGTTCTTTAGCTGACCGACTAGATGTGCATCTAGTCGGTTGGCTGATGAACTGAAACCGACTAGATGAGTCCAAAAATTTTAGAATACGAAATTATGAGTTCTATCCCAATCGCACTTGGACGAAACATTGTTCAACTCTTAAAAATCATCATACTACCCCAATAAACATCGAAAAACTTTAAATACGACGTTCAAGAGTAAATTCGAGCATAAATTCCAAAAATTCACAAAAATCCCGAAAGAATCCAATAATTCTAGCATGAACAAATATAGCGAAATAGAATGGCATGCAAGATTATTGAATAAAAATGAATCCTATATCTCGGATTCACCCATAATCCCCAATTCTCGACGCAACCGCACAAAGGAATCCTCCTTTAGGGGTTTCGTGAAAATATCGACGATTTGCTTCTGGGTTTCAACGTACACTAATATGATGTCCTTTTTAGCAACATGATCATCTACTAAATGATGTCGGACATCTTTGTGTTTCGAACGGGAATGGTGTACCGGGTTCTTGGAAAGACATATTGCACTTTGGTTGTCAACCATGATAGGGCAAGTATCACAGTTTATACCAAAGTCTTTAAGTGTGTGTCTCATCCAAAGAACTTGAGCACATGCGGCACCGGCGGTAATGTATTCCGCCTCGGTGGTTGAAAGTGATACGGAATTTTGCTTCTTGGAAAACCAAGAGACAAGAGAATTTCCTATAAAATGGCAAGTGCCACTAGTACTTTTCCTGTCGGATTTGCATCCCACATAATCTGCATCACTATAGATTAACTCATACGTGCTAGATTTTGGATAAAGTAATCCAAAATCAAGTGTATAACTTAGATAATGGAAAATACGTTTTACTGCTACTAAGTGAAACTCCTTAGGTTGAGACTGATAACGAGCACATACGCATACGGAAAACATAATATCGGGCCTACTTGCGGTAAGATAAAGTAAACTACCAATCATACCTCGATATAGACGAATGTCTACATCTTTACCGCCCGTTTCCTTATCAAGATGCATAGTCGTGCTCATTGGAGTCTTTTTCCCGGAGGCACTCTCCATTCCAAATCGCTTTAGCAACTCCACCGTATACTTTGTTTGGTGGATGAAGATTGCATCGTCCATTTGGCGAATTTGGAGACCTAAGAAATATTTGAGCTCACCCATGTGGTTCATCTCAAATTGATCCTTCATCACATTAGAAAACTCTTCGCAAAGAGCAAAGTTAGTAGCACCGAAAATGATATCGTCAAATTAAATTTGAACTAATATTATATCATTATTCGAATGCTTAACAAAAATTATAGAATCAGCTTCTCCCATTTTAAAATTCAAATCCAAAAGAAAATTCTTTAAACGGTCATACTAAGCTCGAGGAGCTTGTCTCAAACCGTAAAGTGCTTTCTTAAGTTTGAAAACCTGATTTGGAAATTTTTCATTAATAAAACCCGGAGGTTGAGAAATGTAAACTTCCTCAACAACATCTCCATTTGAAAATGCACTTTTAACATCCATTTGAAATAATTTAAAATCCTTATGGCATGCAAAAGACAATAATAATCTAATTGATTCTAATCTAGCTACCGGAGCGAAGGATTCTTCGAAATCAATACCTTCCTCTTAACGGTAGCCTTGAGCAACTAACCGAGCTTTGTTCCAGACGACGACTTAGTTTTCGTCGGTTTTGTTCTTGAAGATGCACTTTGTCCCTATGACGGTATGGTTCTTCGATGGCAAAGGAACAAGCTCCCAAACCTTATTCCTCTCGAATTGAATGAGTTCCTCCTCCATGGCTAAGATCCAAGCACCATCTTCGCACGCTTCATTAACATTCTTTGGCTCTATCGAGGAGGCAAAGGCACAATGAGCGAAGTAGTTCACTTGCGATCTCGTCTTGACACTATCATGGATATTGCCAATGACTTGCTCATGAGGATGGTCACGAACGGTATGAAGCCGTTTGGGAATACCTTGATCACTAGGAACATTCTCAATAACTTCATTAGTATGGTTAGTCTCAATAGAATCAATAGAATCATTAGAGTTAGAATTACCAATTGAATCATATAAGACATTCATAGAGTCATCATCATTAGTAATTCTAGTTTGAACAAATCCTTCATTAAATGACACATGAAGTGATTCCTCGATCGTTGAGGTTCGTTTGTTGTATATCCGATAGGCTTTGCTACGCGAAGAATATCCAACAAAAATCCCCTCATCGGATCTTGGATCGAATTTGTCCAAGCTACCATACGTGTTTTTAATAAAACATTTTGAACCAAAAACACGAAAATGTTTAACTTGAGGTAACCTACCAAACAACAATTCATAACAAGTTTGTTTAGTGCCGGGCCTCAAAAGTATTCTATTAAACGCATAGCAAGCGGTATGTACCGCTTCCGCCCAAAATTGATGGCCAAGTTGGCTATCATCAAGCATAGTGCGAGCACACTCCACTAGCGTCCTATTCTTTCTCTCAACTACACCATTTTGAGGAGGTGCACGAGGGAAAGAGAAGGTGTGTGTAATACCAACTTCATCACAAAATGTCTCAAAAGACTCATTCTCAAATTCCCCTCCATGATCACTACGAATAGTGATAATGGTAGTTCCAATGAGATTTTGTACTTTCTTAACAAAAATTGTGAAGTTTTCAAAAGCTTCATTTTTATTACATAATGAAAATACCCAAGTAAACCTAGAAAAGTCATCAACGATGACAAGCCCATATCTAGCATTACCTAATGAAGCAACTCTAGTTGGCCCAAATAAATCTAGATGTAATAGCTCTAGAGGCCGCTTAGAAGTAATGCTTTTCTTAGGTTTAAATGAAGATTTTGGAAGCTTGCCTCGTTGACACGAGTCACAAAAGCTTTTCTTTTAAAAGACAAGCTTAGGGAAGCCTCTAATAGAATTTAACTTGGAAAGCTTAAATAGTGTTCCAAAGTTCACATGACCAAAACGTCGATGCCATAAGTGTTGTTCACTTGTGTTGGCAATAAGACATTGTTCATGTGATCTTGGAAGATCTAGGATATATATATCCTTATGGCGTGTGCCGGAAAACAATAATTCATTATTATCTTTTCTTAAAATATGGCACATTCCTTTCGCAAAGTTAACTTTGTAACCTTTGTCACAAAGTTGACTTATTGAAATAAGATTGTGGTTTAATCCTTTAACAAGGTAAACATCACATATAAGGGGTTTAGAAGGATTACCCACTTTACCAACACCTATGATGGTTCCACTCTCGTTGCCTCCAAAGACTACCCGGTTTCCATTTGCAATGAGAACCACTCCGGAGAGCAATTGAGCGTCACCCGTCATGTGTTTTGAACACCCGCTATCGAGTATCCAATTCCCCTTGGAGCTAAATTTAAATTTGTTGCTCCTTTTATTTTTCTTTTCCTTGAGTACCTAAAGATAGAAAATTTCATATCATGGTACCCAAGGTCATTGGGTCCAAAAGATTAGACCTTTGGAAGCCAAGTCCAATTGGACTTAGACTTCCCCACATAATTTCTACTATGCACAACATCCGAAAAATAAGCATTCATGTAAACTTGTTTTTCATCCATGCTTGTATCCTTTGGGCTCCAAATTGTGAAGATTTTGGGAGCCCTCATCCTATTGGGTGCATGCATGCGACGTTGATTTCTACGTGATGCATGTTGTGGATAGGCATAAGGAACATGATGAAATGGTGCACGACGATAATTATTCATATGATGAGGTGTGTGAACATATGCATGTGGGGGAACATGTGCGTGAGGGTGTCTCACATGGTGTGCACGTGCCCGTGAACGTGTAGCATAGAAATCATCATATGTGTGAGCCGGTGGAGTAGGACGTGTGTTCCTACGTGGCATGGTATTGGTGTACATGTAGGCATGCCCCTTCTTTGGAGTTCCACCCAAAGTGGGTTTCTTTCTGAAAGAGGGTGTGGACAAGGTGGAAGCACCATCGGTAGATGAACTACCAATAGAGTGTTTGCTACCACTCGTCGAAGCACCGGAAGTTGGCCTAACAAAAGTAGTGGCCGACATGGATGAATTTCCCAACTTATACCCAAAGCCAATGTGGTGTTTGGCCGGAAGTAAGTCATTTAGGATATTATCCAAATGACCCTTACCCTTATTGAATTCGTTGATTTGGCCTAATGTGTTCTCATATTTCTCGGTGAGAGAACGCAAAGAAGTATCCAAAGTGGATACTTGCGATGTGAGCACATAAACACGAGATTTAAGATTCTCATTCTCAATACTCAATGTCGAGTTTTGAGAAGTCAAATCCGCTATCTTATGTTCTTCCGAATCCTCAATGCTAACATGTTCAAGTTGAGTCTTGAGATTAACAATCTTATTCTTCAACTCTTCAACAACGGTGTCGTTGTTGGTGATGATAGTTTTAGGCGAGGTTTGGAAGCTAGCTAAATCATCTTTTACTTTAGTATACCTATTTACTAATTTAGTATACTTAGACCACAATTGAGAATTAGCATTCCTAAGGTCATCCATTGTTACATCATCGCCTTCGTTGTCGCTATCATCGGAAGAGGAAGATCCTTGATCATGCTCCTCTCTTGCCATGAAGCACATGTGTGCTTGCTCCACTTGCTCATCGTCCGACTCTCCGCTTGAGGAATCCTCGGAGTCGGTGAATATTGCTCCGACAAGTCCCTTTTTGTACCCCTTTTTGTACTTCTTGGACTTATCGAATTTCGACGCCTTCCACTTCTCCTTTTGCTTGTTTAGAGGACACTCCGCTTTCATGTGTCCTGGCTTGTTGCATTTGAAACACAAAGGAGAGGAGGCGTTAGATGTAGTAAACTTCGATTTGTTTTTGAAGTTACCTTTCCGGAAGAACCGGTTGAACTTCTTCGACATGAGCGCCATGGACTCCAAGTCCAACTCGTCTTCCGAGTTCTCATCATCGGTTGATGTGGATGTGGATGGAGCGGCCTTGAACGCAATAGCCTTCTTCTTTGGCTCGTCTTGATTTAGATAGGACTTCATCTTGTCCTGCAACTTAAGCTTGTTATCCTTACGAACCTCGTATGACATTAAAGTACCCATTAGTTGAACAACGGTATAGGTTTTCATGTCATTACCTTCCTCGATGGCGAAGGTCCGTTTCTCCCAACTAGAAGGAAGTCCATCGATGATCTTCGAGACTTTCTCCTATTGGGTGTAGGTTTTGCCAAGAGCCTCCAACTCGTTTGTGATATCGACGAAGCGAGCATAGTACTCCTTCATCTTCTCACCCTGAAGCATATGAAACAACTCGTAATCTCTATTAACTACAACGAGTTTAGAGTCTCTTACCCTACTTGTCCCTTCATGTAATATGAGGAGGGAATTCCATATTTGATATGCACTCTTACATGTGCATATCTTATTGAAATCCTCGGGTTCCAAGGCGCATTGCAAGGCGTTCATTGTCTTGGCATTGCTCACCTCCGCGGCGACCTCCGCGGGAGTCCACTTCTCGAAATCCTCTTCGACGGGCTCGACGTATTCCTTCATCGTGGCCCTACATAGTGAAGCACTCCGGAGGAACGTTTCCATCCGGCATTTCCAGTACCCGTAGTTGGTACCGTTGAAGTATGGAGGCCTCGTTGAGGAATGTCCTTCCATCACCGAAGATGCTCCTTCACGGTTCCTGAAGGTGCTATAGTCGGAAGGTGGACACACGGTCTTGTTGTCGTTGGCAGACATAGCGTAGACTTGGCTCTGATACCAAATGTAATGCCCTGAAAGCTACTGCACAAGTACTAGAGTGGGGGTGAATAGTACTTCAAAATAACAAGGAGTATAATTCCTAATTATCGTGCAAACTACTACCAACAAGTGCGGAAGCTAAAATAGACAACAACAAATAATCAATGCAAACAATTGATATTACTGGGTTCGGATCCACCCAAGTCTCCCCGACTTGTTCCCGGTGATCCTACTCCCAACGACCCGGATCCCCTCGGGATACTTAGGTTAAAAACCCTAACCCAAGATTTCCACTATGAATATGTCACGCCCCGCTTCCCAAAATGGACGGGAGCGAAACGTGACGAGCCCCGCTTAGGCCAGAGCTTTAGAAGCTCGGACCCAATAAGCGTCTGTAGAGGTACCATTTTAAAAGATTTTTAGGTTCTTGCATTTATATAGTTCGAAACAACAAAAGTACGGAAAAGATATTGCATTCATTAAATTAGAGATATGTTATCCAACAAGTACAAAGTCTAAAAGAAGCCTAAACATGGCAACAAAGGATTTAAAGACAAACCTAAAAGTAGTACCCTCGGAAAGTGGCGACTAAAAGACCTCAAGGTCTGATCCTCGTCAGGCACGAACTCTGGATCAACGTCCTCGGCTCCTCGTACTCCAGTGAGTCTGTCTCGTCCACGAACTCTGGCTGAGCACCTGACGTACAACACCCAAGAGAAAGGAACTGTACGTCAGGTAAAGTCTACAAGAAGGGTTTGACTTTACTGCAAGTGTATCAACTTTTAGACAACGTTTTACTGGTTGATTAGCATACTGGGGTTATAACTGAGTAACAAACAGAAGTAACGCAGTTGGAAAGTAAAGCGCAACAAGTAGTAGTTGTAGCGTGTGCTACCAACTACGGGACTAACCTAAAGGTGTCAAGACAAGACGTGACGTGACGGAAACAAGGCAGGACAAGACAAGTGAGACACGAAAGGGTTCATGCCTTACGGTTCGAGGGGGATCAGACCCTCTTGCCGTGCGCACGCTCAACCCAACCACAAACCCCAAGACAAGACAAGACATGACACCAGTACAAGGGATCACTCGCTCTAGCTTGGCGAGTGCCCTATTGCCCGCAGGCTGAGAATCTGTACAAGGGATCACTCTCTCTAGCTTGGAGAGTGCCCTATTGCCCTCGGGCTGTGTATCCGTACAAGGGATCACTCTCAAAACTTGGAGAGTGCCCTATTGCCCGCAGGCTGTGAATCTGTACAAGGGATCACTCGAAGAGTGCCCTATTGCCCAGCGGGCTGTGCAAGACGGGACGGGACGTGACAAGACAGGAAGGGTTATTCTAGGGTGTCCACACACACGCACACACATGATAGCCCTACAGCATTAAAGTTGTTGTTGTCAGGCTCAGACTTCGTCGTCAAGTTTGAGCCGTCAGGAGTCGTCTCGGACGTTATCATTTCACGTCCGGTTCTATTTGTTCACAGTTAACAATTCTAACCAACTAAGACCTAAACACGGCCAAAAGTGCAAGTGGATACACTTGCCTGCGATGGCGAGTGTGTCGTCTGTCCGGGGCATCTCGTCCAGGCGTCTCGTCCACGGTAGTCCGTCTGAAATAGGGTCACGTCGACGGTGTCAGGCCTCGTTTTCAATAAATCCTATTTAGGTTCGTTTCTAGGTTGTCGGGACTATCCTATTAGTCAAAAGTCACATTTTGATGTTCTTGTTCAGCCTAAATCGACCACTACCCTATATGCACAGAAAATTGTCCGACGGTCGATTTCCTATAGTGACAACATTTTACTGATGCGAAAAAGTAAATTTAATTGTAGTTGTCCAGTTTTAGTTTAGGGTTCAGTTTTGCTACGGTGTGGGTTTTACTACTCGTTAGGGAAACTAACCTCGTAATGTCGTCCAACAAGCGGAAGTCGGGTCTGAACGGCGAAACGTCGGCGTCATCTGGAACTCCTCGGCCGCGGGTAGCGCAGCGAGGTACCTCTGGACAGCGGGGTGGCGGCGTGAAATCAGCGAGCTAATCAGCGATCCTCCTCCCGTTGCGAGTAGCGCAACGGTTCTTCACGATAATGACGACGTCGGCTAAAAGTACGTGCGTGCGGCAATGCATGTGAACTCCGAGAGTCCAAAGGGGATGTTGGTAGATGAAGTGAGACCAAAGAAAGATGCTCGGCCCGGTGGATGGCCGTCGGCGCGAGCGCACGGCGGTGGGCGGTCGTGAGAAGCCGGGGAGGACAGATTTGCGCCACGTCCGTTGTCGCGCGTCTCAGTAAAATTTCAGAGATGAACAGCGGAAATGAAATTTGCAGTGGGTAAAGGACTTCAAGACGAAGCCAACGGCAGTGGAGTTGTCACCGGGGGTGGTCAGAGGTGGCCGTGCGCGGGCGGCGAAGTTCAGCTTCCAGATCTGTGAAAAACAGCGGATGCGACGTGTTCCGACGAGGATTCCGGGAGCTACAGGTGGGCTATGAGCGTGAGGAAAATTGCAGTTGGTAGGCGGTTTCGATAGGAATCCAACGGCGATAAGGTGGTCGTCATAGGTGGCCGGATGGCCGGTGGGCGTGAGTTTTTCCGGCGATGGCGCAGATCTGTAAAACTGTCGTTTGGGTTGTGTTTGAAAGCGTTTTGAGGGAGATAGAGATGAGGGAAGAGGGTAAGGGGAGGTGGAGATGCTTGGGGGGTCAGAGAGGAGTTGATCGGAGGTGGTGGTTGCCGGAGGGGGTGGCCGGAGCGGCGGCGGCGGCCGGTTTTCCGGCGGTGGTGCTGGCTGTAAAACTGTCAACCTCGGGGCTTTTTGAGGGCTGTTTAGAGAGAGAAAGGAGAGGAGAGAGAAGATGGAAAGGAGGAGGAGGGATGGCCGGAGGTTGGGGTTGCTGGTGGTGCCTCGCCGGCGACGAGGAGGGGCACAAAATGGAGAAGGTGGCGGCCCAAAATGGGTTCCTGCGTGAATGTCTAGGGTTGGGTATAGTTTGATTTTAAAAGAGATGATATTTGCTAAACAACATTGGAAAGGGAGTATAAGTTGAGTAATGACTAGGAGAGATGGTGAGTGAGGGGGTGTACAAAGTGCGGAAAAGCTAGGTGAGAATAGACCCAGAATCCATATCTCATGATACGTATGGATTTGATTAGGATTTGATTAGGATTTGATCAGGATTAGGCTTAATGGGCTTTGAATTTGATTAGTGAATAAATTGGGCTAGGAGTGTCAGAAAATTACGAAAAAAATATCGGGACGACCATGACGAAGAGAGGCTCGGGGATACAGTGGTCAATCGTGTGTTTGGTCCACAAAAACAAACAGAAAAAAAATAAAAAGATCTGACGACTAAGTCTAAACCTACGACGATCCTGCAAACAAACCTGATTTGCGGGAGAACGACTCGTGAAGTGACGTCCCCAAAAATTACTATAAAATTCTACACTCTCCAACGATCACAACGGCATATCGCATCGCTCATGCAGGAGCTCAGAAAAACCAAATAAAATACGTGCACGAAAAAGTACGTGTACGTAGAAAATACAAACGGTCGGAAAGCGGCCGTTACATTCTACCCACCTTAGAAATGATTCTGTCCTCGGAATCACTCATACTATCAATAATAACATCTATATAACCTTATACCCCAAAACTCTTATGACTACGCCTATAGATCGCTAATCTTATAACTTCAACCAATGTTCTTTAATTAATCCTTCATAACCCTTCTTTTCACTGAATAATGCCACGACTAATCTCACATCCTAAGACTTAACCATAGACCCATCATTGCTGTTGGAATTTCCAACTCCAAGTTCTCATAAAAATAATAATCATCTTCTGATATCGTACCACTCCACTAAACATCATCATCGCTCATTAATATCTTTTAAATTTCTAAATCTTTTCCCAACATTAATCAATCTCCAAGGAAAATGAGATTCTAGTCAACTACCAATCCAAGGCAAAAACTTTGTCTGTCTTATAATACCTTCACGAATAAGCAATCGTCGTGTCTTCAATACATTCTCGTCATATCTCCCCATAAATTCATCCACCAAATAATTTGATCTGTCAGAATTACCCCTCATCCTACTCACTATAACTAATCCCAACCAAAATTAAGTCCGACTGCCTAATCATCCATTTATCTCCACACGTCGTGTTATTCTCAAAGTCTTCTCACGTCAATTCATCAATCAGTCTCAATGCAAATATAAGCTCTACTCAATCTCATGATCACCCTAACTCATACTATTCTCGGCAGTTACTCCTATCTACCACCCGTCTAAGCCTCAAGTCTGATAAGTCATCATCTCCTCGCATTTAATCTCATTCAAACAGAATTCTCCATTGAGTCCACCACACTTCGGTTTTATAAACAAGTCTTTGGACCGTCCATTCTTTTCATCCAAAAGATATTCTAATCCATCATCCTTGAGTTCCCAAAATCAATTAATCATTGACATAATAAAACTCATCTCACTCCAAGCCTACCTGCAAACAAAAATCCTATAATGATAATAGCTAGTCCTAACTAATATAACAACCATAAACACGAAAACTTTCTTTAAGGGAGAAGAAGAGAAGAGAAAGAGGGACTTAAGGCCAAAGAAATATTTTAAAACATTTGAAAAAACGTGTGGTGTTGCGGTAATGGATGAGGGAGGTTAAGTGATTTGTGATCTTGTGAGCTAGTTTTAAAACTTTAAAGATTTGGTTTAAAGAAAACAAAGTTTTGATACAGTCACATACAACCAAGATAAACCATTCATTAAAACTAAAACTAAGTCTAAGGATCTGCCTGCGATGACGCCATTCATATAAGTATTGAATACCGTCATTCAGACAACTTCAAGCATATCATGGTTAACGCCGAGTACACATTCAAGACACAGGAGACAAACATCAGGATCCTAAAGATGACACACTCATACAGGTCTACACACTCTACCTATACTCAGGCACTGCAACGACATCACCTACCAAAGGGCCTACTCCTAAACTGGAGATAGCATGGATAACCACAAGGTCTAATGTCTAAATAATAGAAGGAAAAGAAAACTAGATCAAAAGCAAAACGAAATAATATCGGAAAGAACGAGCTCAAATAAGACGAAGTAAAGAGATAGTTGGTTGGATGAGATAAAAATATTTCTCAGAATAACTAGATAGATGAAGGAGATTTACGGGTAAAATATGATATCGTATACTTTATACTTTTATAAAAATAAGTTGGGAAAAGGAGCAGATAGTAAAATTATTACGATTTGGAAAAAGTTAGATGAAGGAATAAAAATAGGATAATGTAGCGTTTGTTTCGCAAATGAAAATAAATTTAAACAACGGTTCTTGAAGTATGAGCACGATGAACATAGAGATGTTTATATGTAAAGAAATTTAAAATCCCCCTTTGTTTTAGAAAAATATTCTAAAGTACGTACGTAAATGGTTAAAAATAAATTTCGTAGGTTAGAAAAAGATACATTGAATTCCCGAAATGGTAACAAAGTTTTAAAACTAAAATACGATGGATACTGATTCGAAAATAAGTACGAGGCCGTAACTTAAAACTTTTACGACCGAAAGGTTTCAAAATTTGCGAAAGAATTTTAACTCAACCGAAAGTAAAAAATTTTTTAAATAATTAATAAAAGTTTTCAAAGAAGTCAAATTGGGCGGAGAATTTAATAATGAATTTCGAAAATACTTTTAAAGGAAGCAGGTTTTGGGAAGGGGAAAATTCGAAAATAAGTACAAGATAGTAGAAATAAATTGTGTAGTTTACAAAAGTAATATATATATATTTTGGAAACAAGGCAAATAATGCGAGATATTGACTTAAAACATTTACGTCCAAGAAAGCTCCAAGTCAATTAAAAGTTTTAACTCGATCCAAAACAACAAATTTTAAATATATAATATAGGGGTTTTCAAAGAAATCAAGCTAGAGCGAAAACTTAATAAGGAAAGTCGAAGATAATTTTAGAGGAGGTAGAATTGGTCAAGGAAGGGATTCGAAGGATCGATGATGATCATCAGGAAACAATCACGAGAATCGAGAGAAAGGAAAAATGATCGCATGAAGATTACGCGTAAGATATGAATTATGAAGAGCTACGATGGGACTCTATGGTCGATAGCACAAAATTTGCAAGGATCAGAGGGATGCTAGAGGACAAGGGTTCTAATCATCGGGTCGTCTAAAGATTAGGATAACTCAGCTCAAAGGCTTCCTATGAGCTAGACTATACCCAGGATCTAAAGAGAAAGTTCCTAAGAGAAACAAGGTTACATTCGGCTGGGCCCGAAGTCGATGGAGCTGGGCGAGCAACTAACTAAAAAGAAGGACTCTAGATATCTAATACGATCAGAATCAAAGGGGGATGCTAAGATAGTCTAGGACGAGAACGACTAAATCTTAACCAAGGCGTCCGACTATCAACCTGAGACGTCTACCTAAGTCTTCCTACTATCTAAGACTGGGAAACTAATTCAGACTTGTACGTGGATATCAAATGAATGCGGTACTTTTATTGTTCCGAACTTTTGCAAGACCTGCATGGGCCACCACTAAAACCTGTCATGCCCCGCTTCCCAAAATGGACGGGAGCGAAACGTGACGAGGCCCGCTTAGGCCAGAGCTTTAGAAGCTCGGACCCAATAAGCGTCTGTAGAGGTACCATTTTAAAAGATTTTCAGGTTCTTGCATTTATATAGTTCGAAACAACAAAAGTACGGAAAAGATATTGCATTCATTAAATTAGAGATATGTTATCCAACAAGTACAAAGTCTAAAAGAAGCCTAAACATGGCAACAAAGGATTTAAAGACAAACCTAAAAGTAGTACCCTCGGAAAGTGGCGACTAAAAGACCTCAAGGTCTGATCCTCGTCAGGCATGAACTCTGGATCAACGTCCTCGGCTCCTCGTACTCCAGTGAGTCTGCCTCGTCTACGAACTCTGGCTGAGCACCTGACGTACAGCACCCAAGAGAAAGGAACTGTACGTCAGGTAAAGTCTACAAGAAGGGTTTGACTTTACTGCAAGTGTATCAAGTTTTAGACAACGTTTTACTGGTTGATTAACATGCTGGGGTTATAACTGAGTAACAAACAGAAGTAACGCAGCAGGAAAGTAAAGCGCAACAAGTAGTAGTTGTAGCGTGTGCTACCAACTACGGGACTAACCTACAGGTGTCAAGACAAGACGTGACGTGACGGAAACAAGGCAGGACAAGACAAGTGAGACACGAAAGGGTTCACGCCTTACGGTTCGAGGGGGATCAGACCCTCTTGCCGTGCACACGCTCAACCCAACCCCAAACCCCAAGACAAGACAAGACATGACACCAGTACAAGGGATCACTCGCTCTAGCTTGGCGAGTGCCCTATTGCCCGCAGGCTGAGAATCTGTACAAGGGATCACTCTCTCTAGCTTGGAGAGTGCCCTATTGCCCTCGGGCTGTGTATCCGTATAAGGGATCACTCTCAAAAGCTTGGAGAGTGCCATATTGCCCGCAGGCTGTGAATCTGTACAAGGGATCACTCGAAGAGTGCCCTATTGCCCAGCGGGCTGTGCAAGATGGGACATGATGTGACAAGACAGGAAGGGTTATTCTAGGGTGTCCACACACATGCACACACATGATAGCCCTACAGCATTAAAGTTGTTGTTGTCAGGCTCAGACTTCGTCGTCAAGTCTGAGCCGTCAGGAGTCGTCCCGGACGTTATCATTTCACGTCCGGTTCTATTTGTTCACAGTTAACAATTCTAACCAACTAAGGCCTAAACACGGCCAAAAGTGCAAGTGGATACACTTGCCTGCGATGGCGAGTGTGTCGTCTGTCCGGGGCGTCTCGTCCAGGCGTCTCGTCCACGGTAGTCCGTCTGAAATAGGGTCACGTCGACGGTGTCAGGCCTCGTTTTCAATAAATCCTATTTAGGTTTGTTTCTAGGTTGTCGGGACTACCCTATTAGCCAAAAGTCACATTTTGATGTTCTTGTTCAGCCTAAATCGACCACTACCCTATATGCACAGAAAATTGTCCGACGGTCGATTTTCTATAGTGACAACATTTTACTGATGCGAAAAAGTAAATTTAATTGTAGTTGTCCAGTTTTAGTTTAGGGTTCAGTTTTGCTACGGTGTGGGTTTTACTACTCGTTAGGGAAACTAACCTCGTAATGTCGTCCAACAAGCGGAAGTCGGGTCTGAACGGCGAAACGTCGGCGTCGTCTGGAACTCCTTGGCCGCGGGTAGCGCAGCGAGGTACCTCTGAACAGCGTGGTGGTGGCGTGAAATCAGCGAGCTAATCAGCGATCCTCCTCCCGTTGCGAGTAGCGCAACGGTTCTTCACGATAATGGCGACGTCGGCTAAAAGTACGTGCGTGCGGCAATGCATGTGAACTCCGAGAGTCCAAAGGGGATGTTGGTAGATGAAGTGAGACCAAAGAAAGATGCTCGGCCCGGTGGATGGCCGTCGGCGCGAGCGCACGGCGGTGGGCGGTCGTGAGAAGCCGGGGAGGACAGATTTGCGCCACGTCCGTTGTCACGCGTCTCAGTAAAATTTCAGAGATGAACAGCGGAAATGGAATTTGCAGTGGGTAAAGGACTTCAAGACGAAGCCAACGGCAGTGGAGTTGTCACCGGGGGTGGTCAGAGGTGGCCGTGCGCGGGCGGCGAAGTTCAGCTTCCAGATCTGTGAAAAACAGCGGATGCGACGTGTTCCGACGAGGATTCCAGGAGCTACAGGTGGGTTATGAGCGTGAGGAAAATTGCAATTGGTAGGTGGTTTCGATAGGAATCCAACGGCGGTAGGGTGGTCGTCGTAGGTGGCCGGATGGCCGGTGGGCGTGAGTTTTTCCGGCGATGGCGCAGATCTGTAAAACTGTCGTTTGGGTTGTGTTTGAAAGCGTTTTGAGGGAGATAGAGATGAGGGAAGAGGGTAAGGGGAGGTGGAGATGCTTGGGGGGTCAGAGAGGAGTTGATCGGAGGTGGTGGTTGCCGGAGGGGGTGGCCGGAGCGGCGGCGGCGGCCGGTTTTCCGGCGGTGGTGCTGGCTGTAAAACTGTCAACCTGGGGGGCTTTTTGAGGGCTGTTTAGAGAGAGAAAGGAGAGGAGAGAGAAGATGGAAAGGAGGAGGAGGGATGGCCGAAGGTTGGGGTTGCTGGTGGTGCCTCGCCGGCGACGAGGAGGGGCACAAAATGGAGAAGATGGCGGCCCAAAATGGGTTCATGCGTGAATGTCTAGGGTTGGGTATAGTTTGATTTTAAAAGAGATGATATTTGCTAAACAACATAGGAAAGGGAGTATAAGTTGAGTAATGACTAGGAGAGATGGTGAGTGAGGGGGTGTACAAAGTGCGGAAAAGCTAGGTGAGAATAGACCCAGAATCCATATCTCATGATACGTATGGATTTGATTAGGATTTGATTAGGATTTGATCAGGATTAGGCTTAATGGGCTTTGAATTTGATTAGTGAATAAATTGGGCTAGGTGTGTCAGAAAATTACGAAAAAAATATCGGGACGACCGTGACGAAGAGAGGCTCGGGGATACAGTGGTCAATCGTGTGTTTGGTCCGCAAAAACAAACAGAAAAAAAATAAAAAGATCTGACGACTAAGTCTAAACCTACGACGATCCTGCAATCAAACCTGATTTGCGGGAGAACGACTCGTGAAGTGACGTCCCCAAAAATTACTATAAAATTCTACACTCTCAAACGATCACAACGGCATATCGCATCGCTCATGCCGGAGCTCAGAAAAACCAAATAAAATACGTGCATGAAAAAGTACGTGTACGTAGAAAATACAAACGGTCGGAAAGCGACCGTTACAGAATATCTTGTGAAAAACCTTCACAAGATCAAATCATACAATCAATAGCAATAGTGAATCCCACAACCCGGGATCACAACCTTCTCTCACCACCGAGAGAATCAATAGCAATAAAAAAGTTTATATGAAATAAACAACAACTTACCACAAACCCTATACCTTGAGTATTCTTACCGAATTAGGGCAAGGAGGGATTTGAGGAAGGAGAAGTCACCAAGACCTAGCACCACCAATATGAGTAGCAATGGGTGCCTAGGAATGAGAAGGAGACTTGATTCAAGCAATACCTTGGAAGGCTCAACAAGAACAAAGTTTTTTTAAGAAGGATTCTAGATCTCAAATGAGGGAGAGAATGATTTCTTGTGAGGAAGAGAGCTTTGGAAATGAGTTTTAATCTATAACTCTTTCAATCTGAATAAGTCTCTTAATAGCAGCTCTAACCTTGATAGAAATGACCAAGCTTCGTATTTATAGGGTCCCATAAAAACAAGCTAGGTCAACTCCCAACGGATAGAAATCTTAAGCAATTAGTCGGTCAAAGAACAACCACTGACCGACTAGTTCATCAACTAGTCGGTCGGTGAAACAACATGAACCGACTAAGTGATGAACTGTGAACAGATGAAATTTCAGACCTAAAGAACTAGTCGGTCCAAGAAGACTTTCCGACCGACTAGTTTCTCAACTAGTCGGTCGATCAGTTAACTTAGACCGACTAAGAGTCACAAACTATTAGTCTAAATACAAATTGATTTAGTCGGTCCAAGAACAAATGTTGACCGACTAGATCATCAACTAGTCGGTCACCAAACGTTCTTAGACCGACAACGATAAACAGTAGCTCAGGCTCAAATTTGCATGTACAGTAAAGCTCAACTAGTCGGTCCAAGAAGGAAAGTTGACCGACTAGTTCATCAACTAGTCGGTCGCCAAACGTTCTTAGACCGACTAACGATAAACAGTAACATGGTAAGAAAAGACTGACTGAAACTAGTCGGTCCAAGAAGCTTTACCGACCGACTAGATCACCATCTAGTCGGTCAGTTCTTCTTCTTGAACCAACTAACATGCACAAGAAGTCCGAATCGAAGCGCGATGCTTCGGAAAAGTTAGAATGGACTTCTACTAAGATCCTAGCTCTAAGATAGGAGCGATATGAAGATCAAATGGTAATACCTACTCAAGGCTTAACATTCTAAAGAACAAAGCTTAGAAGACAAAATATAAATCTAGACAAACCGTCTTCAAAATCTTCAATCGAATCTTCATGACCTCAAAGTTGGTCCAAAAGCTTCAACGAAGCTTTAGGCATATGAATACGTGCTTTGAGAAGTCTTGAGACGTCGCTTTGGATGTTCACGTAAATTTGGCGACGATCTCCATAACTGCGCACACAAAGTGTTAGTTCACGATTTATTTATGTTTGCTCATCATCCAAAACCAAATCTGGGGAGTCCAATACTCAACAGGGAGCCCTGACCAGCTGGTGGGTGCAGTTGCTCCGTCCCGACCTAGGGACGAGGTGTAGCTCTCGTACTCGAATCTTGATCTCGAACTTTCCAACCCATCATAACACTTGTAAATTAACAAACTCAAACACAAATGTGATAACCATATAAATCGATGTGCGTTAGATCTCCTGTGGTGTGTAGTGTTCTTCTGCTGGTCACGCTCTGACGTGACTCTTTTCTGTGGTTAGGGTCTGAGCAGGGCCCCAGGACCAGAGTTAGTGTTCTTCTGTGGTGGTGTTGTTGGAAGGCGGCGATGTGGATTGATCACTCCATATTTTACACCTTTTTTCTGCATGTTTTCATGACGTTTTGATCGCCCATATCTCGTTTTCACGATTATTCGACGATATCGCGTTGCTTTTCGTTGTTTCTTGTTTTTGTCGTATTTCAGGAGATATGGAGCGATTTGGAGCGAAAACAAGATCAATGAAGTTTCATGCACTTCGGAGTGTCGCCCACGGCTTATTTGAGGACTTATCAGCGATGGAGGATGAGCGGAAGAAGAAGAAATTCCATAGGAGCGACGAGGAGCCGAAAGGAAGAAGGAAAGACCTCAACAGCACACCACTCGGTCGAGCAAGACTGCTCATTCGGCTGAGTGAAGGATCACACTCGCCCGAGTAGAACGGATACGCACCGAAGATTTCAGACGTTCACTCGGCCAAGCAAGGAATTCCATTCAGTCGAGTGAGAAAGCTCGCTCGCCCGAGTGGTATAGAGAAATCAGACAGAAAAGAGCCAAATTTACTGGAAATCCTGAGAAAGCTCACTCGGCGGAGCATGATTGCTACTCGGCCGAATGAAGAAGACTGCTCAGCCAAGTCATGCCGAGAGACGGACCCTTGAGAACCCCGAAGTTACTTTTTTTACAGGGTTTGTCACTCGGGCGAGTGACAAGGGTCACTCGGCCGAGTGACAAGGGTCACTCGGCCGAGTGACCCTCTCCGTCTGCTGCTAGGAATGCGAATTCTAGGCTGCGCAGGGGCAGTTTTGTCACGATTTTTTGGACGATTTTGGCTTGTATTTAAACCTAGTTTTAGACCTAGTTTTAGGAGGGACTTGATTTATTTTTTAAAGACTTCTTTTAGATTTTTGACGGATATTCTTTGGAGAAATATCAGCTGGAGATCATTGGCAACGCCATTGGTTTGTTCTTTCTTGTTAAAAAGCTCATTTTTATGAATTGTTTCTTCTTTGCAATGAATTGTGCCATGATTATTATTGTTATTTCTGAGATCTTCATGATGATTAGTGAGTAGTTCCGTCGTTCTAGGGCATGGGGATGAACCCTATGGACCCGATCTTTGAATTGTGATGAATTTGTAGAATTGTTGCTAAAATTGATAATGGTTAGGTTGTGATTGATATATTACAAGTAGCTAGGAATTCATATCGATTAGGATTTGTAAGAGATTGGATCCCAATTGATAGGAAGGCCTAGATATTCGATTTAGATTAATAACTGGAATTCTCTAAAAATTGGTTTGTAAGAGATTGGACCAAAGCTATGATTTTTAATTATAAATCTATACCAATATTCGTTTGCAAGAGATTAGACGAATAAGAATTATCATAACCTAGATCGTAGCTCGAGTTTGCACGAGAGTGGGCTCGAAACGCGATTGGACAATGATGTCATTCTTCACGCTAGCGGCTTAGGCTAGGGTTTACACGAGAGTGGGCCCTAACCTAGGTTTGCTATAGACCGGCAATAGCGCGAGAGCATGAGCTTGGTTCTACATTAAGTTGCGACTAGTTCACCTATATTCAAGCTTAGCAACAATGAAATTTATGACTCACAAGGATGAGAGACGGTCCGTAGTGGGGATTTCCTATCCCTAGATGCTTTATTATATTGATATTTCTTGCTATTTGAACGATTGTGACGATTACACCAAAATTATTCTTACTCTCTCGATAGCTAGGTAATTAAAGTGAGATACTATCATTTGTCCTCCATGTGTTCGATACCCGCTCGCCACTACACCGTGTGCTTGCGGTAAAACTACAAGTCGTTTTTCGGGTGTATATCCGAACGCGATCAAATTTTTGGCGCCGTTGCCGGGGAAGCGACGGTATTTTATTTTCTTTGCTTAGTTATTGCTTTTGTTTTGTTATTTTTTTCTTTTTATTCCTCTATCGTGCTAATAATTCCATCAAAGCTCTATTTTCCTGTGCATGTACACGAGATCGACAGCAAATCAAGAAGATTTATTATTTGATCCGGTGATCGAGCGTACCAAAAGGAGGCTTAGAGCCGAGAGAAGACTTGTTATAGAGGACGATTGTATGAACCGACGGGAGACACTGGAAGAATTAGCGGTACGCATGGCTAGAATAGTATCTATTAGAGATAGGCTTTGGCCTAAGACTACTACTTCTTCTTCATCCATTGTGATGTCGAAGTTGGCGGCGGATAAGAATTTCGAGCTCAAAACGGGACTTGTGGTTCTAATGCAACAAGACCCATCCCATGGGAACTCCCATGAGAATCCACATTACCACCTTCAGCTATTCTTGTCCAAGTTCGCCACCTTTCAGATGCCCGGTGTGTCGGTCGACGCTATCCGGTTACGCCTCTTCCCATTCACTCTCAGAGACAAAGCACTATATTGGTTGAGGACGCAAGCAGAGGAGATCTTTACTACATGGGATGAGTTGGCAAGTGCCTTTGTTGATAAATTCTACCCACCATCCAAGACGATGAAGATAAGGAGCACACTCATGTCCTTCAAGCAAGGACCACAGGAGACTCTATACGAGGCATGTGAGCACTTTAAAGATCTCCAACATCAATGTCCCCATCATAGCATTGAAGCATGGGAGCTAGTACATAGATTTTACAATGGACTCCAACCGGGCACCAAGAAAATCATAGACACAACTGCCAATGGAGCCATTCTATCCAGGACACCGGAAGAAGCTACGGCCCTACTAGAGAAGATGGCCTCTAATAACCAACAATGAGACGACGAGCGAGGACATTCTGCATCATCCTTAAAGCCGATAATCATATATGAGGTCAAGGCCGTAGCGGAACTTTCTACGAAGTTTGACTCTCTCCACAAGGTCGTGGAGAGATTGGAAAAGTTGATCACCGAGCCGCATGGAACTCCCGCCACATCTACACCGGGAGGCAATATGAGCGATTGGCAAGACCAATCTCAAGCTATGTTCGTTGGAGGAGAGCATGGAGAAAGAGCCATAGAGCAAGTGCAATATGTTGTGGGTAACACCAGTTATTGGGCCAACCTGACTATGAGAAATCATCCGGAATTTTCATATGCAAATAATGACGGAGCTTTGAACCCGCCACCGCAACAACCTCAAGCTCGGTCTCCACCTCCATAACCTCAATATCAACCGAGAGGGCCACCACAACAAAACTACCCGCCTAGGCAACAAGCGGGACCATCTAGGCCGCCGGGCTATAATCAAGGTTGGAGAGCTCCAAACCCACCACAAGCATAACCAAGATCGGATCATGAAGCTAAGGTGGAGGAATTCATGGTGGAGCAAAAGAAGATAAACGCTAGATTGATTGCTCAACAAGAATCTCTCAATACCTTCGTGGGTCAACTAGCAGAGCAACTTACGTTGCTCAATAAAAATACTCAACAATTGCTGGCTCAACCGGAGCCTAATCCACGGAGCAATACCTGCCACATCAATGCGGTGGTGGTGGTTACTACTAGGGGCGGGAAGGACACTACTCCCGCCATGGTTCAAACCAAGGAGCCCATGGAGGAAATTTTGGATGACAAAGAGCCGGCTATTGAGGAGGAGAGCCCAAAAGAGCCACAAGAAGGTGGAAAATCTGAAATTAAGAAGCCAAATGAAGAGCGCACCTATATGCCACCGGTGCCCTTTCCGCAACGGTTGGTAAGAGCTAAGATTGAGAAGCGACTCGCCAAATTCCTTGAGTACTTGCGAGGAGTAATCCTCAACATACCTTTCTTGGATGATATTGTAGAGATCCCGTCATATGCCAAGTTCTTGAAGGACTTAATTTCGGGAAAGAAAAGAAAGGCGAAGATAATGCTTACCGAGCAAGGAACTTGGTTCACCCGGAGGGAGAAGGAGCCTACAAAATTCAAAGATCCTGGAAGTTTCCGCATCCCATGCACACTTGGAGGAGTCCCAATACAAAAGGCTTTGGTAGACTTAGGAGCAAGTGTGAGCCTAATGCCCCTAAGCATGTTTAAGAAATTGAATATGGGGACAGACTTAAAGCTGACGGATATGAGAATAGAACTAGTGGATGGTCAGGTTACTAGGCCGGTTGGAATTGCGGAGAACATACCGCTCCAAGTACCGGGAGAAATTTGCTTGTCGTATGACTTCGTCATTATGGACATCAAGGAGGAGGGCGATACTTCACTTATACTTCGACGCCCCTTCTTAGCCACCGTCGGCATGATAGTCGACGTGAGAGAGGGTACCTTGTCCTTAAATGTCGAAAACATCGAGGTTGAGCTCCACATCCCTAAAGCCATGAGGCATATGCCCTACCAAGAGGATGTCGAATATGTGGACCTCCTTGATGAGGTGATCGATGAAGCTATACCACATTCTATTGGCGCCTTACATGATGACGGCCTTGAAGAAGGCCAATCTTCTAGCAATGGAGAAGAGTTGGAGGACCAGTTGGACTATTCCATGGTTGATGACAAGGACGATGCTGATGTCATGAGAATAAGGGAGATATGCAAGCTCTCCACGACCAACAATTTGAAGAAAGCTCCGCCTGATAAGAGATTGGCATCACCGGTGAAGAAAAAAATGGTACAAGCTCAAGCTTGGGGGACTTATCCCCCAACACTACCCATGATGAGGGGAAGCCGAGGAAAGCCTACAAGCATAAACAACAAAATCCAAGTGGCCTTCCCGGTAAGTTTGACGGGCGCATCTCACATGCACCGAATATCGCGCACTAAACGATTATCTTAAAGGGTCGAGCTCAAGACCTTAAACGAGCGCTTGTCAGGAGGCAACTCGACGGTTTTATATTGTCTTTGGTTGAATTCTTTTTTGTTTTAGATTTTTCTTAGTGTTTAGAGTCTAGAGTTTATAAAAATCGTGACAACGGGCTCTATTTTTCATGACAGGAGATGGAGAACGAGAAATCATTCATATGGAGGATTACCATGACAAGGGAGAGCGCTCCAGGAATGCGTTCAGGCCTCAGGGGAAGGAAGAACCTGACGGGGACGAGAAAAACAGAGAATGGAGCAAAAACAGAGAGCCGAGGCTGAAAATAGCAAGCCACTCGGCCGAGTATACATGTCACTCGACCGAATGAAGACTCTACTTGGCCGAGTAGAGTACCGATCAGGGAAGATCCTACAGACCTACTCTCTGTTATTTTCTGTAGTTTACAATACTATTTACCACTCGGCCGAATGACTATGTCACTCGACCGAGTGAATCTGATACCCTCCACACTCTAAAAATCACCAAGTGGCCTTGCCACTCGACTGAGTGGAACTTGTCCATTCGATCGAGTGGAAAAAGTTACTCAGCCGAGTCGTAAGTATAAGGAGATTTTTGAAATGTTTTTCACATATGCCAGTCGGACGAGTGAACGCGTCACTCGGCCAAGTCGCCCATCCTTATATATGCCATCGGACGCAGCGCGATTTTTGAAACCGCAAAATTCCCAAATTCTACTCGCAGCGCCCGAGCCGCTTTACCTCACCTTCCCGAATCCCCGTCATTCCTTGCCCGAACCACCACCCATCACCGTCGCCGACCGCTCCCAATCGGTCGCCGACGCTCCTCGTCGCCGGTCACCACCGGCGCCACCGCCCGTCCGTCGTTCATCCCTTGTTTCACCCCAAAAATCCAATTTCTCCTCCATTTCTCCAATCCGTATGCCCCTACGCCCCAAATTCGAAATTAATTCATATATATATCTATTATCCCCAATCTTCCCCATGTATATTGATTATCATTAGTTGATTTGATTGATTGTTTTTCAGGCTAGCTTGGGGAGCTTGGGGGAGATACAGGACGCTTTAAAGCTCCATGGAGGAGTCTATTCTACGCACACTTCCAGTATTTGCTCTCGTGTCGTATTCGGGTACACTCGTTTCCTATTTCTTTTTAGCACTTTGCATTCCCACTTGGGTGGGCACGTCTCACAGGCTACATGCCCCCACTACTTAGGCCACGCTCTCGGGAGCCCGCTTTCAAGCGGAAGAAGTCAGGTGATCCTGGATCCTCTTCCACTAGGGTGGACTCTCCTCCACCTAGGCCACCACCACCCACACAGCCGCCTCCTTCCGCACCCATTCCACCACCGACACAGCCCGCCCCCGCGTTCCATGTGATGGGGATCACGTTCAGAGATGACGCTCAGCGTGCCAGATTTGAGCGTATATCATATCACTCGATCATACCCGCTAGGTTCACACACATAGCTGACCTTGAGCGCCTAGGGGTACTAGAGGGGCTACTCCAGTTGTATGACAACGTGGGGTGGCGTGATTTCTTGTCGGTGTCGGTGGACACTTATATCCACTCGACACTAGAGTTCCTTAGTTCTATTGACCAGACCCCTAGGGGATGCTCCTTTCACCTGATGGATCAGGAGTGCGAGGTCACTCTCGACATACTCCGAGCATTCTTCCAGTGGCCCGTCGTCTCAGACCCTGACTGAGCTTACAGCCCCACGCACATCCCACCCCCGTCATTCGACACCCACGCTTTTTGGACACGGATCACGGGATCCCCCCTGCCTTTGACCCTAGTCGGGCCAAGGCCTCTGCCGTCCTCCACCCGTGCCTCTGCATTGCACAGCGCCTTATGGCGACCACTTTTCTTGCGAGGTACGAACCCGGGATGTTGTCAACGCCAGAGCTCTACATGCTCTATGCGATGACACATTCTAGAGTCTTTGATGGAGGAGACATTCTGGTCCCCGCTGTAGAGATTGATATCGACAGTTGGTACATCGACCGCATCATTATTTCTGTCGGCGCTCGGACGCCTATTTGTTGCGGCGGTCTGATTACCCTCTTGGCCCTTTTGTGTGGAGTTGACCTCCCTGCTGGTTTGCTGAGACCGTCGGGCCCCACTTCTCTTTCCATAGATGTTATGACCCGGATGAGGATGCTTCGTTCTCATGGTCAGTGCCACTGGGTGTGGCTGTACGGTCCCCACTGTGTCGATTACATGATTCTGCCGAGCCCTGCTCAGACACTTATTGGACCCGCGGGCGGGGAGTGGATTCCAGTGATGGATCTCCTCATCCCTGGCGCATACGTGCTAGAGCCTGAGGGTGCTCAGCAGGAGCCCCTCCTTCCACCACTTGACCCTGTGATCCCTCAGCATGCACCTGCTCTGTCTGCACCTCCCGACACCTCTGTCCACACGTCTGTCAGTGCCGGGAGCACTTTTTCTGAGTCCACCCACACCACCACCATCACTGTGCCCATGTCCATAGATCCCATTTCTGTGGCTAGCCGCGAGCGTCCCCCACCATAGTTGAGAGCAGTGAGCCCTCTTTTGCGTCCGCAGTGGAGACCCTTTCCAGTTTATTGTTCTCGACTTCTGGGGAGTCATTTTCTGCACACTTCACGACCTCCACAGTCGTCGACCTCACTGTCTCCACTGCCGCAGTATACTCCGAAAGTGTCGTGACGTCTGTCCCCACGTCTGTGTCACTGACCTCTCTACCTTCCTCGGTGTCTATCACCACTGCTGCTTCTGCTACTGCTCCATCCTCTTCGACCATTCCCACGTCTCAGCCTCCCACAGAGGCTGAGCGTCACTTAGTGAGCACAGCACCACCGCACCACCCCACTGTCGCACATATACTTTACAGTAGCCGTGCGAGACAGCCCCGCTCTTCCCCTGCTCGACCTGTTCGATCCTCTACTCCACCTCCCCCCGACACCCTAATTCAGCACCTCTGTGCTCTAGAGGGGTCAGTTAGTGGACTTAAAGGAGATTTTAGGTATCTCTCTGCTACTATCAGTGCTGTGCAGAGGCAGGTCGCTTTACTGCCTGGTTTTCAGACTTGCCTGAGCCAGATCCTTGCACGACTGCCTCCGCCACCCTCGCCCACCCAGCAGCCTCCACGACTACCACCTCCGCCATAGGACGATGCTGGTGCACCACCACCCGCATAGGCACACACTGGAAGCCTTCCATATTGTTGCTGCTGTTTGCTAAATATTTTGGATCTGCTGATTTTGCACCCCCTCCTCCACACACGTTTTGGTCACTTCTTGGTCATACATGTCTATATCTTTTTGGGAGTGAGGGAGTACTTTTGCGGACACCTATCTGGTACTATTTTGATCTCTGCATGCATCACTCGCATTCACATCACGTATTTTTATCTTTTTTATTTCATTTTCATCATGCATGCATCCCCACCCATTTTTGTCTCTCGGTGTGCCACACTTTCCACATTGAGGACACTGTGCACTTTAGCTTAGGGAAGTGAGTTCTCACGCACTTTTTATTTTTGACGCCTTTTATTTTTATTTTCTCACATTTCTTTATTTTTACACTTATTCTCACCCACTCTTTCATTTTTTTCATGCATCACGTTTTTTCTTACTTTTTATGTGTACTGCATTGTACAGTAGTTTTGATGTTCTTTTCATACTTACTTCTTTTATCCTTTTTGCTAGAGATGAATTTTCTGTGATGATGATGACGTGGTGTTAGCTTATCTCTATATGCATATTATCTTGTCATGCCATAGTTTTTATTTCAAATATCATATGCTATGTCCTGTTGTGCATTCAAGATAGTAACTCGCACCTTCATGTATGTATATGGATGAAATTTTTTTATTTGATGAGTCTGCTGATTTTTACCGTATACTCTTCATAGAAAACACACTAAGCTTCTCGCATTGATTGCTTATATCTGGAGTACTGCTTTGCTTTCTTATATCACTTCTTATTGCATGAAAATTGTACGCTTCACTTTCAGGTTGATTGAATGTATGCAAGGTTGATATAACTGGATTAGTTTACTTTCTGAGATTAAACTGAGTAGATTACATTACTCTGCTAAAAGTTGTCGTGCACATTCTATAGAGTGAACCGAGTGTTACATATATTTCTTTCTCCACATATCTTGAGCATTATTTCTATACATATAATCATTGGTGAATCTCCCTTTAGCGAATCCTATAACGGCATTTTCCCCCGCTATAAAAATCCATGCTATAACCCCCCAAAATCAAAAAGAAAAAAATACATGTATATCTTTCTATCTTTTGATTTGGGATCACAGTTGTATATATGAAAAAAATGAGAAAAAAAGGAAAAGAAAAGAGAAAAGAAGTTCATATATGATCATATCTCATACTCTTTCTCTCTTTCTCCCCTCTTTTATTTTTATATTATTTTGGAGCTTCAAAATGGGGAATAAGCTTATTGATTTATCTTATGCCACCACGCTTATAGATAAGCTTGGGGGAGAGGATCCAATGATGTGTGAGAGAGTGACTACTTGATTGTGCATGACAACCTAAGCGAGGTAAGTTTCTATACTCGGTGAGATTACTAAAAGTTTTACAAAATCCAGGAATTGACACTTAGCATGCATCTCATGAAAACCACTCATTTTTATTCTTATTTCTTCACGTTGTATGATACTTCTTATGCTCCAAATAGAAAGCATTCAATTGAAAATTGTGTGGTCTAGGATTACGTATGCCGCTTTAGATGCTTCAGACGATGTTAATTCTAGAATGATTCTATATTTCATACTATTTTGATATTCTTGGGTTTTCTATGTTGAATGCATCCTTATATCATGATATCGAGATAAAAGTCTTTGGCATGTGTTTTATACTCACGTGTGCTATATGAGTAAGCAAAACCCATGTCCTAAGAAAATGATCTAGCGCCTCCCCCTTTGTTTTCTTTCCTATCTTCTATTTCTTTCATTTTTCATTTTTATTATTTTTACCCATCGGGTTCGCCTTTTACTCATCTTCCTTGAGGACGAGTAAGAGGTAAGCTTGGGGGATTTTGATCACTCCATATTTTATACCTTTTTTCTGCATGTTTTCAAGACGTTTTGATCGCCCATATCACGTTGCTTTTCATTGTTTCTTGTTTTTGTCGTATTTCAGGAGATATGGAGCGATTTGGAGCGAAAACGAGATCAATGGAGTTTCATGCACTTCGGAGTGTCGACCACTGCTTATTTGAGGACTTATCAGCGATGGAGGATGAGCAGAAGAAGAAGGAATTCCATAGGAGCGACGAGGAGGTGAAAGGAAGAAAGAAAGAGCCCAACAGCACACCACTCGGCCGAGCAAGACTGCTCATTCGGCTGAGTGAAGGATCACACTCGCCCGAGTAGAACGGATACGCACCAAAGATTTCAGACGTTCACTCGACCGAGCAAGGAATTCCATTCGGTCGAGTGAGAAAGCTCGCTCGCCCAAGTGGTATAGAGAAATCAGACAGAAAAGAGCCAAATTTACTGGAAATCCGGAGGAAGCTCACTCGGCGGAGCATGATTGCTACTCGACCGAATGAAGAAGACTGCTCAGCCGAGTCACGTCGAGAGACGGACCCCTGAGAACCCCAAAGTTACTGTTTTTTACGGGTTTGTCACTCGGGCGAGTGACAAGGTCACTCGGCCGAGTGACCCTCTCCGACTTCTGCTAGGAATGCAAATTCTGGGCTGCGCAGGGGCAGTTTTGTCACGATTTTTTGGACGATTTTGGCTTGTATTTAAACCTAGTTTTAGACCTAGTTTTAGGAGGGACTTGAGTTATTTTTTAGAGACTTCTTTTAGGTTTTTGACGGATATTCTTTGGAGAAATCTCAGCTGGAGATCATTGGCTACGTCATTGGTTTGTTCTTTCTTGTTAAAAAGCTCATTTTTATGAATTGTTTCTTCTTTGAAATGAATTGTGCCATGATTATTATTATTATTTCTGAGATCTTCATGATGATTAGTGAGTAATTCCGTCATTCTAGGGCATGGGGATGAACCCTATGGACCCGATCTTTGAATTGTGATGAATTTGTAGAATTGTTGCTAGAATTGATAATGGTTAGGTTGTGATTGATATATTACGAGTAGCTAGGAATTCATATCGATTAGGATTTGCAAGAGATTGGATCCCAATTGATAGGAAGGCCTAGATATTCGATTTAGATTAATAAATGGAATTCTCTAGAATTGGTTTGCAAGAGATTGGACCAAAGCTAGGATTTTAATTATAAATCTATACCAATATTCGTTTGCAAGAGATTGGACGAATAAGAATTATCATAATCTAGATCATAGCTCGAGTTTGCACGAGAGTGGGCTCGAGACGCGATTGGACAATGATGTCATTCTTCACGCTAGCGGCTTAGGCTAGGGTTTGCACGAGAGTTGGCCCTAACCTAGATTTGATATAGACCGGCAATAGCGCGAGAGCGTGAGCTTGGTTCTACATTAAGTTGCGACTAGTTCACCTATATTCAAGCTTAGCAACAATGAAATTTATGACTCACAAGGATGAGAGACGGTCCGTAGTGGGGATTTCCTATACCTAGACGCTTTATTATATTGATATTTCTTGCTATTTGAACGATTGTGATTATTACATCAAAATTATTCTTACTCTCTTGATAGCTAGGTAATTAAAGTGAGATACTGTCATTTGTCCTCCCTGTGTTCGATACCCGCTCGCCACTACACCGTGCGCTTGCGGTAAACTACAAGTCGTTTTTCGGATGTATATCCGGACGCGATCATGGATGTATGCAGGTGTCGTTGAGGACGAGCTGGTAGTAGTGGTAGCTTCTATTGACAGGTTTGTAGTGGATTTTCTCAGTCGTTTCTCTGGTGCTGTGAGGATGTACTCTTTTGATGTTGTACCTCTATAGTAGTTGTGTCAGATGATATGTAGTACTTTTTGAGTTTCCTTTTGGGTGGTGTTGTACATATTACTTTTGTATCCAGTGGACAGTTGTCCTCATACTTTTGTAGCAGACTTCTATATATGGATATATGTGTGGACTCTAGCACTTGTAGTCTGTGTTGTTGTAGTTACTTGTACTCTCCTGCTTTACTTTCTATACCACTTGTGATGTGATGTTGCACTTCTATGATTGTCAGAGTTTCCTTTTTTTTACTTTACTGTGTTGTTTCAGTGCGAGCAGTGTCCTGCATAGTTTTTATTTATACGCTTGGACTAAGTCCACGGCCCATCACATGGCTCATCCCCTTTTGTCTCGGGGAATCGAGAAGAATATTCTCTTCTCTTGAGTATTAGGGTGACTGGGACGTGACACACTGCAGGGCAACGTTGCGCCTTAACCAAAGTGTCGAAATGTTCTTATGGCATAGGATTTAATAAATAATTTATTTATCTTGCATAAGCGGTGGTAAAAGTTGCACTAAAAATTATACCCAAATGACCATGGTGGGTTTCGAACCCGAGATCAACTGTGTGACATTGGGATTGCTTCACCATTGTGCTTCGTTTTCGTTTGTTAAATAATTATTATGCAATCATTTTGTATTATATTTTGGCTGTCAAGGCTTGATCCCGCGACTCCTTGGTGGTGTAGACTAGGCCTTAACCATTGGGCTAATGATTTTGTATGCTATTTTCCAAAACAAATTTTACATATGAAAAATTTATGTTGGTTTTAATTCATACACAAAATAAAGCAAGTGGTTGCATTCATTGGGATTTGATCCTGCGACCATTGGGTAGCGAGGAGAGAAGTCAACCACTAATTATATTTTTTCTACTGTTATAATCATGTAATTCTTTTATTTATTTGAATTACTTCATCAAGTAATTATTATTATTATTTAATTACATTTATAGGAGATTGGCTATCATGCTCTACTCTATAGAAATTAACCTTAATATTGTGCTCTACTCTATACGAGATTAGCTTCCATGCCCTACTCTATAGAGATTAGCCTTAATATTGTGATCTATTCTATACGAGATTGGCTTTCTTGCCCTACACTATAGAGATTAGCCTTAATATTGTGCTCTACTCTATACGAGATTGGCTTTCATGCTGACGCTCCCCGAACTTACACCTAAATTCCACCTAGCTGTGTCACAATCGCTAGGCGTAGTATGGCTCCTATGTGTAAGCTCTGGGCTCTACCGCAAGTGGACAATGTCAAATTATAGTATAAAAGATGTCGGATCCCACAAGGACGGTGACAGTGTATTTGAGGTCTCAGATTATTTTTAGATCTCGAAGTGAGATAGCTGTCGGGTTGGAAAGATTGGTTGTGATGTTGTTATTGATTTGATAATAAAGAAAACTAGGGTCTTAGGGATCACCGCTAAGACCGTCGGAGATTGATGTTGGAGTGGGGTCCTTACGTTGCATTAGGTTTAGGAGATTAGTCTCTCAATTCATACCACTCTCATGGGTTAGAATTTCGAGGTATTTCGGTAGCTCTCATTAACGCAATGGCGGTAGCCGTTAATGTAGCGATATAGTTCGTCGGTGGATCCCCTCAATGCACGAACCGGGCTTGGTCATGAGCCTTGATTGGATCCACTAATTTCCCTATTTGAATCTCGAGGATACTCCTTAAGCTCATCAATTCCACCGACCATAGGCATGATCTCAGTGCGAGTTATCCTAGGGATTCGGATGAATCGACCAAAATACTCCTCCTTATTCCCAATACAACCTAGAGATCCAGATCTACATCTCCTTCCTAGAGTCTTAGGGCTGACCCATCAACCCTAGAGGAGACTACTCACACATGGTGAATTTAACGAATAAAAAAATCCAATTTTTATCGAAGAAGACATCATAGCAATTGAATCAAATGAGAAATGAATAACTTACTTGCCGAAGATGAGAAAGAATGAAACCAATAATAATCCAAGTAAATTCCAAAACGCAAGAGAAAATAGCACATAAAATTTCTCGCAAGAATTAATTCAAAATCAAGCAAAACTAGGTTTAGATCTACAAAATCTCTCTAGTCTCCTCTCCCTCTCTAAAACTAATTGAAAAACATCAAAATAAAGAGCTCTCCGATCGCGTCCCTCAGATCCATACTTCACTCCCCTGCGCGCATCTGCTGGGCCCACCAAAACAATTTCAAATTTAGCCTGCACTGTCGTCGACCGAGTCGGTGACTCGGTCGAGCAGAGGCTTGCTCGGTCGGGCTGCTTAATCGAGAAGCCACCTGCTCAGTCGAGTCTGTCAGGGATCCATCTTCTTCAAAAAATGTCGAGTACGCCTTGCTCGGTCGAGTCGCCATCTGACTCGATCGAGCAAGTCCTGCTTGGTCGAGCTGGAAGTGGATGGTGGACCTTCAAAAGGAATAGCAGTTGCTCGACCGAGCATCACACTGCTCGGACGAGTCGGATACATATCAGCTCCTCTTGTGCATCAGCTCGACCGAGCAACCTACTCTGTTCGGTCGAGTCGCCTGGAAAAACTTCTGCTGAAGTTTCCAGCTTCTCCTCTACTCCTGTAAATCTCCTCGTCTCCTCCCATAGGCTTCCAAAACTCGACGCACTCCTGTAGAACTTCACCAACGGGCTCACGGGCATGCTGGATGTGTCCATATCTAAAAGTGGTCCCGAATCGCTCCAAAATCCCTGAAAATCCACAAAACTCTACGAAACTCGAATATGGCGTTAGAATTGCAATATCGTAGGAAAATACAGGATTTGGATGCGAATATGATATGAAATGCAATGTGATGATGCCATGAAAAGATGGAAAATATGGACACATCAAAATCCACCAAGCTTACGTCTTACTCGTCCTCGAGGAAGACGAATACTAGGTATGCTGGGTGATAAACAAAAGGAATAAAAAATGAAAGAGGAAAGAGTTGGAAGGGGGTGCTAATGTTGTTCAATCAGATCTCAAGCCTCAGCAGTATATCACAATGCTTAAAATAGTAAAAACACATGCCAATGGTATATTCAAGTTTTACTAATCATATGGCTAGTATGCAATAAAGACAAAAACAGGGATATTCTAAAATCATGCATCAATTTATATCGATCTCATGCAATCTATGGAGTCCAGTATAAAAAGAGTTAGCAACACACTTTTTCAATCAATAGATACAAGTGGAGCATATATAATCACACCAACATGCAATAAAGAATGGAAGGAATCATGCTATTCAAATATTCACTTTGAATCACGAAAAATCTTCAAAACTAAAATACTTTGTAAAGTTCAAGCATTATCAAATCTCCATGTTGTGCACCGTCTCCACTCTAATGTTATACTCACTCATAGGATCCAGTAGTTCACCCCCCCAAGCTTAGCTCGAGGCGTCGCATCTAGGAATAGGATATGAAAATTTTGTCTTTTCCCAAATATCTGTAGTAGCTTCTAATAAAAGGATAGTAAAAAGTACATGATTTTATTTCTTTCTTTTCTCTTTTTCTTTTCTTTTTATCTTTTTCACATTTTTTTTCTTTTACTTTTTTTCCTTCATTTTATTTAGAAGCTAACCTTTTCTTTTTGGGATCTTTTTTGGAAGTAAATACTGTGAAGGTAGCTATAGGGGGTGAAACCAAATGATATGTAGAGAATCATAAAGATATGTGGAGAAGGAAAATAATAAATCACTCAGTTCACTCATCAGAGGTGCACAACGCTTCGATAGGATAATACTCTAACTAAACTCATAGCTAGCATGGATATTTTCATTCATCTTAATGAATACTGAAAAGCATACGGTAATAGCATAATAATATCAAGCATGCAAACATAAGTGAATGAGATAGCAAATAGGTGCTCCAAATGTTCTAATGATGTGTGAACATAGGTGCATTACCCAACAAAGCACATACTAGATATTATTTCATGCATTCAATTTCAATTCATATCAGACATTAATTTAGAGAGACCAGCAAAAGAAAAGGCACGCATATAGATAGTAAAGCTGAAACTACTCTAAATAGCATGTCATCAAATATAAGCACCGTGAGCAGCTACTAAGGGCTATGAGAAGTATCATCATGCAGAACAACCTTAGCAAAATCAAAAGGGCATAGAAAACAAGAGAATGAGAACGGGGATGCATGCATGGCAAAAAGTGAAAAAACGTGATGCTGAATGAGAAAAGGGATAAAAAGGTGGAAAATGGGCGAAAAATAAAGTAAGAAGGTGAAATACGAAAGAAAATATAAAAGAAAATGGAAAATAAAGCGATAGCGCTCATCCCCCAAGCTAAACCCAGCAGTGTCTTCACTGCTGAGATAATGCTAGTAGGCGGGAGATGATGCTACAAAGGGGTGAGTGGGTGAGGGGATTAAAAGGAATAGAAAATAAAACTTTGTAGAAGAAATAAAATGTGATATAATGAAATGATAAAAAGATGATGCATATGCATGAAATGATGCATGATGGGTCTTTCCCCAAGCTGTGTAAGATCAGGGCCCCGAAGAGACAAATGGGCGCAATATAATATGAGGGAAGCAAAAAATGTGTAGGGACAGCATTAAGCAGGGGCACCAGCGTCTGTCGGTGGTGATGGGTCCCCCTGCTGTGGACCAGGTAATGAAGCAGCTGGCTGTGGCTCGACCACTGGGTCGACTGGTGGGTCAAACATGGCGGTGACAGGCGAAGCTGAAAATAGGACAATAGCGGTGTCGACAGGAGCAGAAGTGTGTGTGTCGACGACCGTACTGGAAACAGTGGTGGCGACCAACTCAGGTGTAGAGGTGATAGGATCGGCAGAAGCCTCAGAGTGTGGAGCACTGAGTGGTACAACGGTAGAGACAGTGGATGGCCTGGGTGGAGGAGCGTTTGCTAAGATCACGGGAGGTGGGCCCCGTGTCCTGAGTAGGTCAATGATAGAGGCTAGGTCTGCCTCGACTCGCCATGATGGGTGGCTGTCGAGTAGACGAAGACGTCGAAATCCTGCCTAAGGCAAGAAGTCGAGTTCTCCAATGCCGTCAGACAAGAGTCTATGGTGCGGGAGCCGATGGAAGGACGAGAACCGTGAGACACCACTCTCGTAAAGCGGCCCTGTGGAGATAGTCCACGGTGCCTAGGCTGGAAGGTCAGGGAGGGTGAACTCGAAGGGATCTCAACAGTGGAAGTGGCCGGTGGTAGAGCAGTCGTTGACACAGAAGTGAGGACAGAAATAGAGATGCTCTAAGTGAGTAAGGCCGCGACGTGTGAGGAAGTGGAGCCAGAGTTAGGTGAAAGGGACCCTAGGGAGATAGGTAAGGATGCTAGTAGGTCCCTAAGTGGTGGAAGGGTCACTGCTGGCTCGTGCTCAGGAAAGTCTGGAGCAGTGGGCTCTGAGGCAGAAGAGATATCAGTGCCCTCAGGCACGGAGACATAAGAGACAGCGGCAGTGGCCTCGGGGAAAAAGGTGGTGACAGTTCTCAAGGTCTCGACGATGGTGGAGGTGGTAGAGACAGAGATGGAAGAAGCAATACCTCCTGGTGGTAGAGGGGGTGCATGCAGAGCTGGAAGGGCGGCCACAATGGCTGCCAGGTCATGCTCCTCATACCTGGAGGAGCAAGGAACTGGGTCGTCGATGACTACCGTGACGTCGGCTCCCGGTGGCTCGATGCCGTGGAGTGCTGGAATTGGGTGGACCCTATCTATCATCTGTTGAGTATTGGACTTCTCCCTACTTGGTGTTAATGATGAGCAAACATAAATACTTGTGACTAATCCCCTATTTTGCAGTTAATCCATTGCCTAAGCTAATTATGAAGATCTTCTAGCAATGGATGACTCTCTAAGTTCATTAAAGGCAAATGAAATGGATTGGATGATCGTGAATGGTGATTGAAGCTTCATGAAGAGTTCAAGCTCATACGATGGATAGAAGAGAGATTTCGTGAATGTAAATTTCTTTTATCTCTTCTAGTATGTTGCTTAGAAGTAGAACTTTGATGCAGCACTCACACACATCTTCATTTCAGTCTTAGGACTTCATTAGATCAATTGTCCTTTGACCCCAATTCATTTCTTAGTGATTGTGCTTGGATTGTTTATAACAGTCGACTGCTGAACATTTTACAGGCGTCTGTCTCAAAAACAGTCGACTGTGTTTTGTTCTACAGTTGCCTGTTCTGCACAAACTTTTGCAATATAGTTTTGGGCCTTTCTGTTTATTTCGCATAGGCCACTGATGAACGATTCACAGGCACCTGTCCAAGTGACAGTCGACTGTGTTTTGTAAATCAGTCGCCTGTCTATCCTTCTGCGCAAACTTTGTTAATTTGACTTTTACAGCCAGTCGACTAATGTTGAATATACAGTCGGCTGTCCCTTGGATTAGTCGACTGTGTATGCTGCAACAGTCGTCTGTCTGTGAGCTAATTTATTGACTCAGCTCTCTGGAAATTCTCAGGGTATTTGACAGTCGTTTGTATAAGTATTTACAGTCTCCTATTCTGATTAACAGTCGACGGTTTTATCCTCATCAATCGTCTGTCCTATTATCTTACAAGATTTCCAGATTTCTTCGACTTACCATTCTTTCGGCCAGTCGCCTGTAGAAGTATTTACAGTTGCCTGTTGGTTAAATAGTCGACTGTCCACGTGGTAAGTTACCGTTATGAATTCTTACCTACCTATGCTGACTGTGCAACAGTCGACTGAGGTTTCTTCAACAGCCGACTGTTGCGAGTTCAGTTTCTATCCGTTGAGAATTTTCTCACGGATTCCAAAAGGGTTTTTGCCAAAACTGTTTTGTGGATTTGAGAAACCTATAAATGGGGCTTCTACTGTTCCATTGAGATATTACTCATTCAACCTAAGCTATTGCAAAATCTATTAAGCTTTCATTTCTAAAGTTTAAAGCTCTCAAATCTAAAGCCCTAAGAATTCCAATCTTTGATATCTTGCTCTCCAACCTAGAACCAAAGAGTGATCCTCTAGGTATTTGGTGCAGTCAAGAGAAAGGGCTTTCTCCTCTCTTCCAAGAGAGTCTTCAACACACATCACACTTCTCTTTCAAGTTCTACTTCAAGGTATAGGTGATTGTAAGTGTTGCTTTCATATTGCATTACTTTTGTAAATTGAATTTGCTCTAGGATTGTGAGAGCGGTTTGCTTGCTCCCAAGTTGTGGGAGTCAAGGACATCGATTGTATTCGATTTCACTTGTATGGTTCCTACAAGTAGGTTTTAAGGAAACCTCAAGTTAGGGTTCTAACTTGAGTATCCGGAGGTATCCGGGTGGAAGGGACGTAGGATTACCGGGAACAAGTCGGGAAATGACTTGGGTAATCCGAACCATAGAAACATAATTGTGTTAGCATTTGTTTCTTATTTGGGTTTAATTTTAATTCCGCACTATATTGTTGGTTAGCATTTTAATTTGGTAACTATCGTTTTAAATTGCTTAAACACTATTCAACCCCCTTCTATTGTTTTCTCCATAGACAGGATCCTTACAATTGGTATCAGAGCGCAAGGTTATTGCTATGGCATCCAATAACAACAACGTTCCTCCATCGACTTCGTACAACAATCACAACCGTGATGGAGCATCCACACTTTTCGAAGGTCAACGGTGCGTCCTCCACGTTTCAATGGCACTAACTTTGGCTATTGGAAGTGTAGGATGGAGACATTCCTAAGGAGTGCTTCGCTTTGGAGAACCCTCCACAAAGAATACGTCGAGCCCACCGAAGAGGATTTCAAAAAATGGACGAATTTCGAGAAGTTTGTCGAAGTCAACAACGCAAAAGCAATGAACGCTCTTCATTATGCGTTGGACCCGAATGAGTTCAACAAGATATGCACATGTAAGAGTGCATATCAAATTTGGAACCATCTCATCGTTACCCATGAGGGAAAAAACAAGGTAAAACTTTCAAAATTATATGTTGCCGTGCAAAACTTCGATTTGTTTTATATGCAGGAAAATGAGAGCATTGCATCGATGTACAGACATTTTATCGACACCATCAATGAATTGGAAGCCCTTGGCCAAATATACACCGAACTTGACAAGGTAAGGAAGATCATCATGGGAATGACCTCCAAATGGAAAAGAAGAGCGATCGCCATCGAGGAGGTCAATGATTTGAAGAATTACACAGTTGTGAATCTTATCGGGACTCTCATGTCTTACAAAGTAAGATGGGAGAATCGATTAAATATTCGAGCTATAATGAATCCCTCGGAGGCCAAGAAGAAAGCTTTGGCATTCAACGCCAATTCATCATCCTCTGATAGAGAAGATTCGATAGATGAGATGGATTTGGGTGAATTGGGCCAAATGGCGAAGAAGTTCCAACGCTTCTTTCGCAGAGGTAAATTTTCCTCAAACAAATGTTTTGAGTCTACTAATGCTACTTCCTCTCTTTACTTTAAGTGTAATAAGCCAGGGCACATCAAGAGGGATTGCCCAATGCTAAAGAACAAAGAGAAGTGGAAGGCTCCGAAGTACCACAAGTCCGACAAGAACAAGAGAGACAAGAAGAAAGGACTCGTAGGTACATTTGATGACTCAAGTGAAGAATCATCAAGTGATTCCGATGATGAGAAGGGTGAGAGTGTAGGGATATATGCCCTCAGATCATTTGTATTTGATGCAAATGATAATTTAAGCTTAGATAGGGACTATTTTGCATTTGATGCAAAAGCGATTAAATGTGTATTAAATTGTTTAATACAATATTTAATAAAATAAACGCAAGGAAAAGTTCACGGGTAAGACGGGAATGTCCCGGTCTAGACCCAGGTTCGAACGACGTCCAAATCGGACACCAAATACCAAAGTTATGTCCAAAACAGCCCAAAGGACAAGATCAGGCCAGACTGGGTCTGGACTGCTGGCCAGGCCCAACAGAAACAGCAAACCCAGGCACAGGCCTGGGCTAACCCAGGCACAGGCCTGGGCATGGCCCAGGCACGGCCTGGGCTTGCCCAGCGCCTGGGCAAGGCCCAGGCGCGGGCCTGGGCATTGCCCAGGCGGGGCCTGGGCATTGCCCAGGCGGGGCCTGGGCGGGGCCTGGGCATTGCCCAGCGCCTGGGCGGGGCCTCGGCATTGCCCAGCGCCTGGGCGGGGCCTCGGCATTGCCCAGCGCCTGGGCAAGGCCCAGGCGCAGGCCTGGGCTTGCCCAGGCCGCCTGGGCAAGCCCAGGCGGGCTTTGCCCAGCGCCTGGGCAAGCCCAGGCGCGGCCTGGGCCTTGCCCAGGTCGGTTTCTGCGCGCGCTGAACGCGTGGGGCCCACTTATGGGCCCCAGCTCTAGGGTTTTGAACCCTTATTGTGCAGAATTGTTTGACGGCTCAGTTTTTGCGAAAAACTAGCCTTGGGTTGATCTTTGGACATTCAATTGGAGGGTCAAACGAACTCCGATTGACGAACGGTTTTTTCCTATGCGTTCACCGTTGAACACCCTTCGAATTGATAGGTTGTATCAATCCTGAAGTTCAACGGTGAGGGAGTTAAAATTCACGGAAGTTTGCACTTTATGAAGTGCAAACTAAATTGAATTTGATTAAACTCTATTTTTCGGATTTTAAGAAAAGGGGAGAGTCCGCCGCCTATATAAATAGGGGTCTGCTCTCCTCCTCAAAACTCGTCCCAAGCTCTAGATCTGAGCAGCTCTCGTAAATGTTGGAGCTCGCTCGGATCTAAGATAAATTAATATTTCTCCTCTCCCTATAAATTTCTGCTTTACTCATGCGGGCTCTAGCAAAGCCGCAAAGGAGTTCGGATTCTGGATCCGAAATCTAGGCGGAGGTTTCACTCGCGTGAAACTTTCTTCGGCGGTGGGTGGCTCGGCGACACGGAGATTGATCGCCTCGGGATGCGAAGCGGTTCGAGGAGCGGTTCGGGGAGCGGTTCAAGGAGCGGCTCGGCGTGGGACGGGAGCAGCTCGGAAGACGGCGCGGAACATCTCTCCTGCCCCAGGGCTGAGATTCCGGGTATGTGTTTAAGTTTTCATTTAATTATTCGCAGTAGTTAGATCCCTCTTGGGGTGGTCAGATCCACCCCAAGTTGGCAGAGATCCTGGCTAATTGGGTCTGGTTCCTTAGGGCTGCATGTTAATTAGATTAACATAAAAATTTTTCCGCTGCATTTCTGTCTATGTTCCGTCCGACTTAGGACGGGACTAGAGTTTTTGTGCCCTAAGGGTCCCAGAAAACCCTGCATTGGTATCAGAGCCATCTCTGTATGCTGATCTTGGACTGCGAATTTATTATTTGAATGCTTTTAAAGAAAAATGTTTTCTTTAAATTTATGCGATAAATTTAAATTTTTTTTTGTTTAAAAATTTTATATGATAAATTTTAAACATGTAAGTTTTAAAATGGAATTTTTTAAATTTATGTGATAAATTTTAAAAATTGTTTTAAAGCTTTAAAACTTTATGCGATAAGTTTAAAATGTTGTTTAAAATTTTATGTGATAGATTTTAAACATGGAATTTTTTAAATGATGTTTTAAATTTATAAGATATTTTAAAAACTGATTTTAAAAATTTTAAAATTTTTATGCGATAAATATTTTAAAGTAGCATGCAAATGTTATGATTTTTAAACAAGCTTTTACTTTATGAGATAAAATAAAATGTTTTAAAAATCGTATTTTTAAATTTAAATGTTAAATTTAAGTATGCATGCTAAAATTGTTTATGCGATAAACTTTAGTCTATTTAATTGTTAAATAGTTGTACACTTTTTATGCGATAAAATTAGTGTAATTTTAATGGCTATGTCTTCTTGTCCCTTATTTGATAACACAAGACAACCCTTTAGGTTAGCCATTAAGTAATGATTAAAATTTACTAATTGAATTTTAATGACATGCTATGTTTTAATAAAACATTAACAATGCTTCAAGACCTAATTCCTGATTAGGGTAGTCCTTTTAATGGATTTTTAATTTTAATTGTTATTATTAAATCATTAAAGGACTTCGCTTTTAGCGTTGGTTAATAAATTTATTAAAATCCTAATAACAATTAGGATAGCACGTGAACCTTATAGTTGATAAGGACTTAATAAAAGTTATTAAACAAATCCTAAAATTTTGAATTTAAGGATGCAACTAGTTGATAGGATTAATTAGTTGTTAATAAAAGCTGTTTAGTCTATGACATACTTACAAAAATGACAAGCTTCATTCAATGGACCATGATCCAGTCAATGTGCTTGGCTAAGAGTTCTGGGTCAACCCTTGCTAGTACAAGGGGCAGTGATCCTAGCTTAGTCAATTCCCTGGCTTTGTTCCGCTGGACCGCAATGTCGCGAATCATGATTGCATGACACCCTGGACTATATCTAGTCAATGCGTTATAAATCTTATTAAAGATTAATTTGTACCCCTCCTTGATTTTGGAGCTTGGTAACTCAAAGAAGAAAATTATAGTTGTTGAGCCTCCTCAAGCTGTGACTTGTTTTTCTTTAAGGAACAAACTCCAACATACATGTGATGTAGTCTAGACTTGACCCAAATCGATGCGTCGGGTCTCCTCGAGTATCGATCTAAGTCAAATCTGGACATGAAATCAAGGGTCTGACTAGACCAGTCATTATGATTTGTTGAGTCTCCTCAAGATCATAAGTGACTGTGGGTAAAAAAATCGACAGGGAATCACATGTGATGTGATTGACCAAGAGTTAGTCTACCAGTCATGGAACCAATCAACTTGTTGAGTCTCCTCAAGGTTGTGAGGTTCGGGATGATTGGATCACTCTTTCACTAATTTTTAAATTCGATTAAATCGTTCGTTATTAAGCTTTAAAACGATCGTAAAAATAGTGGGAGGATATAGATAGATGAAAGCCAATCTACCTATATTTAATATTGAACATATGCAAAAACTAGGGCAAGACTATGTTTACCGAAGGAATCAAAATATAATATTGGAATAAGTTAACTGGTCAACTAGTTGATTAATTGAATATCAAGTTAAATTCTAATTGATGGAATTAAACTATATTCTCGTTGACATTAAATGACCTTCTAAAGAACAGACTTAAGAAATATGATTTCATTAAGTTCTGGGTCCAACAAATAAATTAAAGCTACATGTTACTCTTCTCTATATGAGGCAGCTTGAACATATAGGATATTCGATGTATGTTTCTCCCTACAACTTGTCGAGCTACCCTCAAGGTTGTATGGACAAACAATTCCGATCCGCAAAGTTCGAGAATTCGATCAAACCGTTTGAGTCGAATACGAGTGCATGAGCGGTGCAAGACTATGTATCCCAACCGGATCTTGAGACAAGCAACTTCTTGAGCTAAACTCGAGATTGCAAAGCTCAAGCGTTTGGATACATAAGATGATTGCATAGCTATTTATGTTGGGTTAATTAATATCTAAATGTGATTTAGAAAAGGGAAGAAGGCACTCCGGAAAGTCAATTGAGAAAGTTAGTTTAATTTATCATTAGTAAAGGCATAAGTAGGAGGAAATGAAAATGTGATATATTTTGATGTCACGATTTCAGAATAAATAGTTATACAAAAACGTCTAACACATTTTTTGATGAATGTCGTCACCTTGCTTCGGAAGCAATGTTTTGTGTTAAGTAATTTGTAATAACTATATATATATATATATATTAAATGTTAATATATAAATACACAAGATAGTAGCAAACTTACATGGCAAAATAGACTAGGCCGTATCGAGAGACTAAGCTTCACAAGTCACATAAAGAGGGGTCTGACCTCTCGTATTATGAAGTCTACGGACACTTGTGAGTCTTATCCTCTTAGATATAATGGCCGAAACCCATCTGTGAGACAGTGGGAGAATGAGTTGTCGAACTCAGTCTGGTACATACTGATGTACCCGAGTCTAGATTAACCAAATTAAGTTATTCGTATATTTTATTAAGACACGTGTTCTTGATGAAACACAAGTCTGAAAAAATAAAGAACGAAAGGACAAAAGTATTTAAACTGATTTGATTAGATCGAATGGTTAAATACTTAGCTACATAAAATCTTGCATAATTAAAAGAAAATGTGATTTTCTCTCAGGTCAAGTCTGTTAACACATCAGTGTGTTAAAAGGTATGAATCACACTTAGTTAGACTCGGTGCGATCCATAACAAGTGACTCTGAGTTAAGTCCTCCCTCTGGGTTAAGTCCCAGATAGTAACGCCTAGGTTTTGATAATGTTCTATGAGGACATTATCAATAAGATATTCATTAAATCAATCATTAGGAAGTTGTATAATTACTCGAATTTCGTGAGACGAAGAGTCGAGTTAGACATCATAACTGATGATGACTTAGTCAACTTCCGGGATGATAATTCGGAGTAGTATCTCCGATTTATAACTTGATGCAATCAGAATTGGTCCGTGTGCGTAAATAAATTTTGGAATTTAGTTTACGTGCCCAAGGAAAATGTTTCCTCACTTTCTGCAAGTAAATCTTTAAGTTGAAAGATTGGTGTAGAAAAGAAAATAGTGAAGTGCAATCGTGTTGGACGAGAACAGTTTTTCATCCTAATTCCTATAAAATGGATTATGTTGAAACCGTCTCGCCAGTAGATGTGCACAGATTTACTCGGACCAAGCTCGATGTAAAACGCTCAGAGTTGACCATGAAAATTGGAACATTCACTTATAAGTTCGTTTTTCTAAATATAATTTAGACGGACCAACTTATATGAATTAACCAGAAAGTTTTCAAGGTCAGTGGGAGCATATAAATTACATGCAAGGCATCAAAGAGATGGAACATATATTTTTGACGAAGTGATCAAAAGAGTTTGATACTTTGTCAGAAATAGATATGAGCAAATTGAAATAACCAATAACTAATCATCGTAAGGTACGATGAACTGGATAAGATCCAAGTAAATAAAAATATTATGGATTCCGACAGACCAAATGAATTATTTGAATGAGATTCAAATGGTTGGTCTAATATGAACATAGAAGCCCCTTAAGCCTATAGTGTAGATGGTTTTAGCAGATCCACTCACGAAGGCTCTACCACATGAAGTCGGGAAAATTTATGTGTAAAAACGGTATTAGATACCGAGATAAATGGGCCTGAGTGCAAGTGGGAGATGTTGAGAGAAGATACCTTCGAGGCAATCTATCTCTGTGTGTGAATAGCACAAACGTCTTGTTTGAAATAACAATAAGCTGTTTGGTAATAATTTATCTAAAGTTATGTTATAATGTAGTTAACATTAGATATTAACTTAGGTAAAGTCCTGAGACTTTATGCGAGGTCAAACAGGTATCGAGATGAGTATCTCGATCATGGAGAAATGTTTGACCGTCTGTAGCATAAGTCTAAAAGGGTTCGTGGTCGTAGATGTTTCGAGACAAGGATATCGAAACATCGGATAGACCATTGTGTCTTAGTCTTCACCGTTTAGCGGTAGCGATGATATCATGATCGCTTGACTTGGCGAAGTCAAAGACGAGACACAGGTGCTCATTAGAGAATGAGTTCACTGAACGATCCACAAGAGTTATCATATGGTTATATTGACCAATCTGTCAATGATAAACTCTTAGTGATGATAGGCTAGTTGGTCTTTTGACTTGAGGTCATTTTGACGAACCTGTGCGTGAACGGTACCACTTAGATCAAATGACCTAGCTTCGAGGCAAGGCCTGTCGAAAGGTCTTTGATTGGGTGACACTTGAAGCGTAAGAGGAGAGTAATGACCAAGAGAGGATTCGTCTCTCCCGGTCAATGGGAGTTAGTGTCGTATGGTTAGTTCGGTCTTTAGTAAAAACTCTGGCCAGAGTATGTTGGAAGAAGTCCAACATTTTTGACTAAAAGATCGATAGAAACTAACCGGAGTCAAGTTATTGGGGTTGACAGTTTAACCGTACCCTAGACTTGATCTACACGACATAGTTTAGACGAAGAGACTATAACTGCGGAATTCATCACAGAAACAGTCAGGGTGGTCCCGACAATACTCATGTCAATGAGTTAACCACATAATGATGATCCCTGAAGCAGGGACGGCAGCCACTGCTCGTGGTCACTGCCATATAGGGCTTCGAGCCCAACCTGTTGTAAGGGTCAGGCTGTAGGGTCTCACACAGAGTGCGATCTTTCGTCTAGTAATAGGTAGAAATAAGTTAGGGAGAATAATTTGCATTTGATGCAAGGGATAAAATATTGTAAAAGATGTTTGCAATAATCTCCAGCATTCAGAATAAATGATCCTGAGTGCAAGTGGGAGATGTAGGGATATATGCCCTCAGATCATTTGTATTTGATGCAAATGATAATTTAAGCTTAGATAGGGACTATTTTGCATTTGATGCAAAAGCGATTAAATGTGTATTAAATTTTTTAATACAATATTTAATAAATTAAACGCAAGGAAAAGTTCACAGGTAAGACGGGAATGTCCCGGTCTAGACCCAGGTTCGAACGGCGTCCAAATCGGACACCAAATACCAAAGTTATGCCCAAAACAGCCCAAAGGACAAGATCAGGCCAGACTAGGTCTGGACTGCTGGCCAGGCCTAACAGAAGCAGCAAACCCAGGCACAGGCCTGCGCTAACCCAGGCACAGGCCTGGGCATGGCCCAGGCACGGCCTGGGCTTGCCCAGCGACTGGGCAAGGCCCAGGCGCGGGCCTGGGCAAGGCCCAGGCGCGGGCCTGGGCTTGCCCAGGCCGCCTGGGCAAGCACAGGTGGGCTTTGCCCAGCGCCTGGGCAAGCCCAGGCGCGGCCTGGGCCTTGCCCAGGTCGGTTTCTGCACGCGCTGAACGCGTGGGGCCCACTTGTGGGCCCCAGCTCTAGGGTTTTGAACCCTTATTGTGCAGAATTGTTTGACGGCTCAGTTTTTGCAAAAAACTAGCCTTGGGTTGATCTTTGGACATTCAATTGGAGGGTCAAACGAACTCCGATTGACGAACAGTTTTTTCCTATGCGTTCACCGTTGAACACCCTTCGAATTGATAGGTTGTATCAATCCTGAAGTTCAACGGTGAGGGAGTTAAAATTCACGGAAGTTTGCACTTTTTGAAGTGCAAACTAAATTGAATTTGATTCAACTCTATTTTAGTCCCACATCGGATTTTGAGAAAAGGGGAGAGTCCGCCGCCTATATAAATAGGGGTCTGCTCTCCTCCTCAAAACTCGTCCCAAGCTCTAGATCTGAGCAGCTCTCGTAAATGTTGGAGCTCGCTCGGATCTAAGATAAATTAATATTTCTCCTCTCCCTATAAATTTCTGCTTTACTCATGCGGGCTCTAGCAAAGCCGCAAAGGAGTTCGGATTCTGGATCCGAAATCTAGGCGGAGGTTTCACTCGCGTGAAACTTTCTTCGGCGGTGGGTGGCTCGGCGACACGGGGATTGATCGCCTCGGGATGCGGAGCGGTTCGAGGAGCGGTTCGGGGAGCGGTTCAAGGAGCGGCTCGGCGTGGGACGGGAGCAGCTCGGAAGACGGCGCGGAACATCTCTCCTGCCCCAGGGCTGAGATTCCGGGTATGTGTTTAAGTTTTCATTTAATTATTCGCAGTAGTTAGATCCCTCTTGGGGTGGTCAGATCCACCCCAAGTTGGCAGAGATCCTGGCTAATAGGGTCTGGTTCCTTAGGGTTGCATGTTAATTAGATTAACATAAAATTTTTTCCGCTACATTTCTGTCTATGTTCCGTCCGACTTAGGACGGGACTAGAGTTTTTGTGCCCTAAGGATCCCAGAAAACCCTGCAGAGAGCGCCCACACATGTTTCATGGCACGAGAAGACCCACTCTCCGATGAGAGTGACTCCGACACGGATGATACCGAGGTAACAATGGATGAACTTCGTATTGCAAATGAAGAATTATTTGCTAAATATCAATCTTTATTGCTTAGATATACTACCTTAAAGAAATCAAATGTTAGCAAGTCATACATTCTATGCATTATCAACAATGACACCACTGTTGATACTTTAACTCTTGAGAAAGCAAATTTAGCTTCTCAAAATGTCACTTTGAGAGATGAGGTGAATAACCTCAAATCTCAACTAGATCAAACACATCCCAAGGATAATAGTGATCTAGTTACACGACACACACAATTGGGTTTAGAGAATGATTCTCTTAAACCCCAAGTGCACGAGCTCAAAGCACGGGTGTCCACCTTGGATACCAACATTTTTTCTCTAAAGGAGAAATATGAGCTCATGTCCTCCCGTATTGTGAGATTCAATAAGGGAAAAGGACAATTGGATGATTTGCTTGCAAACCAATTTTCGGCCACACATCGTGTTGGTCTTGGGTTTGTGAATACGAATGCATCTAATGCTCGCACCTCCTATATTGGTGTCATTATAGATTTTGTGAGGCCTTCCTCTGGTGCATTCACAAGTGGTGTCAAAGACACTATAGGTAGCAAACTTACCAAGAAAGTCACCACTTCACCTTCTCTTCCTTTTAGCAAGAAACCCACTAAGGGTGGAAACCAAAACCAAGGCCATGCTTACATGTACACTAACACTCATCCATGTAGGAAACCTCCTACTTCATAAGTAGATAATCATGACACATTTTATGCTCCACACTCACGGACACGTACAAATCAACACTTGAGAAATACTCATGTACGTGCCCCTATACACCCATATGCTCATACGCATCATTCTTACATGTATGCACAACCTCCGCATGTCATGCATAACCCATATGCTTCATACAACATGCATGTTCCCAAGCATACATATCACTCTCGTATGTCATATGCATATCCACCACCTCATGTTTATGCTAGAAACTATGTTCCTAGGAAGCATGCACCACATAGAAATTCAACAAGTATGCATGCAACAACTAGGAAAAGGACTCCCAAGATTTACACTATTTGGGGTCCTAAGAACATTAGCCTAAATGATAGGAATGCTTATGTTGATTCCTATTTCCATGATATTATTAGGAATAGTAATTATGTTGGGAAGCGAAAGTCCACTTGGACTTGGCTTCCAAAGGGCTAATCCCCTTGGACCCAACAAACATTAGGTACCATGAGCTTATGGTATATTATATAGGCACACAAGAGAAAGAAGAAGAGCAATAAAAGTCATATTAGCTCTAAAGGAAAAGGATGGATTCTTGATAGTGGTTGCTCCAAACACATGACGGGAGATCCCTCTTTGATCTCCGAAGTGATTAGCATCAAGGATGGTGCAACGGTTACTTTTGGAGGTAATCAAAAGGGAACCATCATTGGAGTAAGTATCGTTGGTAATCCTTCAAAACCCTTAATTACTAATGTATTTCTAGTTAGTGGTTTGTGTCACAATCTCATTTCCATTAGTCAACTTTGTGACAAAGGTTATAAGGTTAACTTTGGAGAAGGATTGTGTATAATTGTTGATTGTGATTCAAATGTTTTATTTTCCGGTATTAGGCGTAAAAATATTTATTATTTGAGCTTGTCTAAAACCGTAGAATATTTCTTAGTTGCTAACATAAGTGAACAACTATTATGGCATCGTTGTTTTGGTCATGTTCACTTTAAGCACTTATATAAGTTAGATAAGCATGATCTAGTCAAAGGTTTTCCTAAAATCGCTTTTAATAAGAAAAACTTTTGTGATTCTTGTCAAAGATGTAAACTTAGTAAATCTTCCTTTAAGATTAATGAAGGGATTACTTCTAAGAGGCCCCTAGAACTTATTCATCTAGATTTGTTTGGGCCAACTAGAACCGCTTCTTTAGGTAATGCTCATTATGGATTAGTTGTCGTAGACGACTTCCCTAGATTTACTTGGGTTTCATTCTTAACTAATAAGAATGAAGCTTATGAAGAGTTTACCAAATTTGCAAAGAAGATTCTGAATCTCTTAGGATCTACCATTATCACTATCCGTAGTGATCATGGAGGAGAATTTGAGAATGAATCTTTTACTACATTTTGTGATGACACCGGGATAACTCATAACTTTTCCTTCCCTCGTGCACCACCACAAAATGGTGTTGTAGAGAGGAAGAATAGGACTCTTATTGAGTGTGCACGCACTATGCTCCATGATAGTCATCTAGGACTACAAATTTGGGCAGAGGCGGTGCACACGGCATGTTATGTGCTCAATAGGATCCTAGTGAGACCCCGAATGAACAAAACTTGTTTTGAATTGTTTTATGACAAAAAGCCTCAAGTAAAATATTTTCGAGTTTTTGGTTCAAAATGTTTTATCAATAACACTTTCTGCAATCTAGATAAATTTGAGCCAAGATCCGATGAAGGAATTTTTGTTGGATATTCCACATGTAGCAAAGCCTACCGGATATACAACAAAACTTCTTCAATGATTGAGGAATCACTACACGTATCATTTAATGAAGATTTTGATTTTCCTCGTGTTGATGATGATAGTGTAGATGTTTTGTGTGATCCTCTTAGTAGTGTTAAGATTAATGATTCGATTATGGATACTAACCCTACTAACGAAATTGTTGAAGATGTTCCTAGTGATGCAGGAATACCCAAAGCTTACCCAACCGTTCGCAACCATCTCCATAACCAAAATATTGGAGATATTGGTGTGGGTGTTCGAACGAGGTCGAGAATTGAAGAATTCTCTCATTACGCATTTGTCTCTACCATTGAGCCAAAGAACATCCAAGAAGCTTGTGAGGATAGCTCTTGGATAGTGGCAATGGAAGAAGAACTAATGCAATTCGAGAGAAATAGAGTTTGGGAGCTCGTTCCTCTTCCAAGTGGTCACCAAGTCATTGGGACCAAATGGATCTTCAAGAATAAGACAGATGAGAATGAGGTGATCACAAGGAATAAAGCAAGGTTAGTAGCTCAAGGATACCGGTAAGAGGAATGTATTGATTTCGAAGAATCTTTTGCCCCCGTAACTAGATTAGAAGCTATTAGACTACTTTTATCTTTTGCATCCCATAAGAATTTTAAACTATTTCAAATGGATGTTAAAAGTGCCTTTTTAAATGGGATTGTCAATGAAGAAGTATATGTCTCTCAACCTCCCGGTTTTATTCATGAAAAAATTCCAAACCATGTTTTCAAACTTAAGACAGCGTTGTATAAGTTGAGACAAGCTCCTAGAGCTTGGTATGATCGACTTAAGACCTTTCTTTTGAATTTAGGTTTTAAAATGAGAGAAGTTGATTCTACACTCTTCATTAAAGATTATGAAAATGACATTCTTTTGATTCAAGTTTATGTAGACGATATTATTTTTGGTTCTACTAAATTTAGTCTTTGTCAAGAATTTTCTAAGTCTATGAAGGTTGAGTTCGAGATGAGCCACATGGGAGAGCTCACTTATTTCCTTGTATTGCAAATTCAAAAAATGGAGAATGGCACCTTCATACATCAGACAAAGTACACATGGGAGCTTATCAAGAGATTCGGGATGGAATCGTCTTCAAGCAAAAGGACTCACATGAGTACTACTACCCATCTACACAAGGATGAAAGCGGAAAACATGTAGACGTTCGTCTATATCGAGGTATGATCGGTAGCTTACTTTACTTAACCGTTAGTAGGCCTGATATCATGTTTTCCGTATGGTTGTGTGCTAGATATCAAGCTATACCTAAGAAGTCACACTTGATTGCGGTTAACCGAATATTTCGTTATCTCAATCAGTCTCTAGATTATGGGTTACTTTACCCTAAATCTAGCACATATGAGTTAATCTCATATAGTGATGCCGATTTTGCCTGATGCAAGTTCGACAGAAAAAGTACTAGTGGCACTTACCATTTCCTAGGAAATTCCTTAGTTTCTTGGTTTTCTAAGAAACAGAATTCGGTGTCATTGTCCATGACTGAAGCGGAATACATTGCCGCGGGTCTTGCATGTGCACAAGTTCTTTGGATGAGACACACTCTTATGGACTATGGTGTCAACTGTGATACTTGCCCGATCATGGTTGATAACCAAAGTGCCATATGTCTTTCCAAGAATCCGGTACACCACTCCCGTACCAAACACATAGACGTGAGACACCATTTTATAAATGATCATGTAGCTAAGAAGGACATCATCTTAGAGTACATTGAAACTAAAAAACAAATTGTCGACATCTTCACAAATCCTCTTAAAGAAGATTCATTTGTGAGGTTGCATGGAGAATTAGGAATTATGGGTGAATCAGAAATTTAGAAGATCAACATTCTTGTTATAACGCATTTTGAGCTCATGTCATCATATTGTCTTTCTTCTTTTGATATACGCTATATATGTGTTTAAGAAAGGCCAATGAGACTTATGTGATTTCATGATTTCTTTGAGATTAATTTAAGAGATTTGTGTTTCAATTGATTTATCATATTACATTGTGTTTATGATGAGTTTGTGATTAGTGTTTAGGTCCTAGGGTGAGTGTTCTTATTTTCTGGATTTCTATCTCACTGTGAACTTTTGGACCAGGACAGACGATTGTCTTTCTTTCGACAGTCGACTGCCCTACTCTATCTCCTCAGTCTGAGAATTTCTATCTTTCGCACAGCTGACTGATGACTGTTCTCCAGTCGACTATTATTTTAACAGGTGACTGAATTTTAGTCATCAGGCGACTATTCTCTCTGTCAATTTTTCTATAGAGCTCTCTGTATTTTTGATGAAGTTTATTGATTCTTGGTCAGTCGACTGCTGTGTTAAGTACAGTCGACTGTCCCTCGGACAGGCGACTGTATGTTACCCAACAGTTGACTGACTGTCTTCCTGAGATTAATTGTTATCACTTCATCCAGTCGACTTTCTCCTGTTTGTGACGGTTCACTGCTTTGATCTGAGCCGTCGATTCTGTGATTCAACGGACCAGATTTATTCCCTCTTTCATATATTCTTCGAGACGGTTCATTTCCCCCACATCGTTTCTCTCTCCTCTGATTGAACTGCATCGTCTTCCCGGTCTTTTCCTCAGCCGTTGCTGTCGATCTCCTCCTCCTCGCAAGTCGATCATTTCGTCATTGCTTCTTCGTGTCTTCTCGACTTGGTATGTCTTTCTTTCTCGAGTCTATCGTTCAATTTTTGTCTTTCGATTTCTTCGCCGGAATCTTTCTCTTGCTTACTTGGCCTAATCGACCGTTCGAGTAAGTTCATGGATACTTTCAGTCATCTGTTTCCTAAAGGATCCTTCGATTTCCTCGAAGATCTGATTCCTTTTGCTCAACCCGCTGATCCGGTTCCGACCTCGTCTCCATCTTCTGGAGAATTTCTTCATATCACTGTCGGTGACCCCATCCCCTCTGAGAATGCTGCTGAACACACTTCTTAGCCAGCTGATCATCCTCCTCGTTCTCCTCCGTCCGTACCCCTCGAGGATTTTCTTCTTGGTTGGCTGTGTGATCGTGTCACCGCTCTAGAGAAACTTTCCACTTCTTTGGACGAGAAGCTCAACCTTCTGTTGGAGCTTCAATACAAATCCTTTTTGCTTCATGGATTTCCCATCCCCGTCGATCTTCAGGCTCTGTTTGCGAAAAATCTGAGGACAGTGCCCATGTTCGTGTTCCTCCACCTCCAGGCTTTATGCATATTTCTTCTGTTGTTCTGACCCATGTTGCCCAGACTCCTGTTCATGATCGTGCAGAATCATCTACTGCTTGTGCGTCATCTTCCAAGGGGAAGACTCCTACTTACCCTACTCGTCGCTCTGCAAGGCTCTTGTTCCGCTCTTTTGGTCGTCCATCGGACCCCTCTGTCATTCATATTAACTGAGGCTGCTGTAGTTGTTTTTTGTTCACTCACCAGAAAATCTAGATTTTGTTTATGGTCAGTTGTTGTTTGTGTTGAGTGATTCATCTGTATGATGATGTTTACTTTGTTATATTTTGTATGCTGATGTATGATGGTATCATGATGTATTTTTTTGGGGATCATGATGTATGATTTTTTTGTTGGACATGTTGATGTCCGTATGTAATGTACTCATCTTTTGATATATATATATATATATATATATATATATATATATATATATATATATATATATATATATATATATATATATATATATATATATATATATATATATATATATATATAAGAATAAGCAACTTTATTCATATAACTCAACAAATTACATTATTGGTCTTTAAATAGAACCAAACATAAAACTCAATCAAACTAAAACATAAATAATCCTTCAACTCTAAAAAAGCAAAGAGTCCTAACGATAATTAGGGTTCCTAGTTTTCCTTGAGCTTTTCCGTTGAGGTGGAGCCATTTAAATCTTTTTGAGTGTCTTTAAGGAGCGGCACATTTCATCCTCCCACTCTTGGTTTGCCATTGTAGCATCTCCATCAAATTCTTCCACCCATTCTTCCTCATATTCATCTTCATCAGCATTTTCCTCACCAACATTGTCAGGGTCATCAACGTGATCACTACGAGAAGGGCCCCCAGTTTCCATAGATTTTGCAGTCACATGCATATCTGCCGCCTCACCATTAGTATCCTCTACGTTTCCATTTGATTGACCTCCAGTATATATACCAGAAGGGCCTCTAGTCTCCATTGTCCGGACCACATTAGCTGAAAAACCTCTACTCGTACCATTCCCTTCATTAATCAACACATTCTCATCCGCCGGCAGTTTAGATTTACCCTTTTCCACCCAAACCTTCTTAAACGGACATTGAGAGACTGAATGCCCAAAGCACTCACACGTTGGGCAGCTTGGGGGGAGGTTCTCATACTCCACTCTAATGATCAAATTTCCCTCCTCCTCCACCGCAATCTCAATAGTGCTAGGCAATTTTGTCTTCGCCTCAACTTCCACGAAGCATCTAGCATAAGAGTATCGTTCTCCGGAAGCAGTAGCCTTATCTACGAATAGAGGCTTACCTACAGAGCTAGCAATAATACTAACGCAATCTGCAGACCAAAATTTCAATGGTAGGTCAGGGAATCTCACCTATACTGGAATTGAAGACAGAAGATCTCTATCCATTGTAAGTTCTGGAGTCAGCGTCGCAGTACAATCGCCATTTTATCAAACATCCAAGGCCCTCCTTGGAGAACCCTGCTGCAATCTTCTTCTAACTCAAATTCGAAGAAGAAAAAACCATTATCCCTAGAGTGAACCTGAAGCTTTCCTTTAGGGCGCCACAATCGATGTACACATGCTCGGAGGTGTGAGTAGAATGGTTTGTCCCCGACAACATAACCAGCCAGGGTACTACTCCATTTTGCAACATTAGCAGATACCGCTTCTTTAGGGATCCAAGGAACAGCCTTACCAGATGTAATCTCTCGGGGAGGAACGTATTCGCATTTACTATTTTGCTCAACAGAACGCCCAATCGAAAATAGTGAACTCCATGTTTCACGCCCCGATTTTGCCACCCTCAAAGGAGCAGATGGCTTGCCAATAGCTTTATCATTCTGATCAACCTGAGCAGGTACTGTCTTTGGAGTAGCTGTTGAAATCCGTTGATGACAATACGACGAACACCGATGATAAGGGTTTCCTGTATTGATACATGCAGGATCCGCACTCCCCATAGCATGTCAGAGAGGGGGAAACCCCGAAGCAAGGTCTGGAGGCACCTGACCCCGAGACTGACCCCGAGGAGCCATGAACTGGCACCTCAACCTTGCTGCCGGATCTGAAGTCCACGTCACCGGAGCAAAAAACAGTACCAGAACGTAAAGAACAGACGTCTGAGCACGTCGGGGTCAGATGATCGACCCACCCAGGTATGAGCACGACCCACTCAGAAGAGCGAGTGTCGGGGCAGAGGAAAGCCCTGGCCTTAGAGATCGCCGGTCTGAGCAATCTGAGAAAACCACCGGTATGAGCAAACGGATCTGAGAAAACCACCGGTCTGAGCAACGGATCTGAGCAAACGGCCCTGGAGATTGCCGGTCTGAGCAAACGGCCCTGGAGATTGCCGGTCTGAGCAAACAGACTCTTGAGACTGCGGGCTGGCCCTGGAGATCGCCCAGGTCTGTGCAAGACCCTGGAGATCGCCGGTCTGAGCAAACGGCCCCACTGGGCACCGGCTCTAGAGATCGTCAGCCCTGGAGACGACTCCGAAGCGAGGTCAGGAGCCCCTCTCCGGATCTGGCCGAAGCCTGGGATCACCGGATTGATGTCGGTTGCCAGCCACCAGAAACCCCCGAGATATCTCACCTAGGGCAAGCCGCCGTTTGCAGTGGGCTTTCAATTTTGAAACTTGTATATATATATATATATATATATATATATATATATATATATATAATACATTTGACAGCGATTTTTGAATCCTAGGGCTGACTAGGACAAGCTGACTAGGACAAACAGGTTGATAGAAAGACGGCTAGGATTTGATCTTGATAAATCAACGGGTTGAACGAGGGTTTGGGCTAGCTTTGCTTGGAACTCGGCCTAAATAAATGGTGGGTCCCAATTCTGGGGAGATCAACAATCAATTTTTGGGGATAACAACGGGCCTTTTTAGGGATAGCAACCAGCATTTGACTGATTTCTGAGAGCATCCCAAGAGAGAAACCGTCATTTCCTGAAAGCTTCCCATCCTGTTCGCAAAGGAGCAGGGTGCAAGTAATTTTTCCCATCCTGTTCACGAGGCAGCCAGGCGTTTCCCATCCTGTTCGCAAGGAAGCAAGGCGCAAGGGAAATTGTTCTTGCAACCTAAAGGTTTAGTTCTTTAATCCCATCCTGATCTTTGATAAATAAGGGTTCGGTCCTAAAATCGTTATGCAAGGCAGCAAGGCCAAATAATTGTTGATTTCCACAGATTTTTCAAAATTGTTGATTTTTCTTTGATCACATCCAGTTCTTTGATAAAAAAGGGCTCGGTCGCAGGTTGTTGATTTCCATAAAATTGTTGATTTCAAAGCACTTTTAATTTTTACAAAATTGTTGATTTTTCTGAACCCGTTTCTAATTTGCAGCAACGGGTCGGTTTCGGCCTCAGCCGCCCACATCTTCATTGGTCCCCTCTGCTTATGGTGGCCCTTTGGCTGCTTCATTATCGACTGACTACCATCCGGCGGCTCATTATGCACACCCATATTCAGTCTAGGGGTACTCTGCTGGATGGGATCAGGAGAACATGTACCAAATGGTTAGTTTCTTCCCCATGGATCAAACCAACTCTTCTACAGAACTATTTCAGAGTTGGAGGACAGCAACAGCAGCATCAGCATTAGTTCTGTCCTTACTATCCAATGACCGCAGCAGCAACTCATGAAGTCTTCCCCAGTTACTATCCTTACTATGCTCAGTACTCGCAGTCTGCTCAGGCTCACGGTGGATTCGGGCTGCATTATCCTCAGATGCTACAGTACCCGTATTTGCCGCAACAGTTTGGGTCCGACTCGGCCCCGATCCTTTCACTGCCTGCTGCTGCCTCTGTTGCTTTTCCAACTGAAATTTGACCAACTAATTCATATTTGCATTTTGATTGTGAGATTATTTGATGTTCCAGGTTTTGGGACTAAATGAGGGCTCAAAATATAGCCATGAGGTATGTCAGAAGCAAACCCATGTGCTTAGATGTGCTAAGGGAGGGACTGCATCTGCTGAAAAGAAATATGGAGGTGATGGTGGGGGCAGGATAATGCTCAGAGTCAAGGATTCCTTGATTGTGGATGGAGCTATATGTGCAGAAGGGGGCAGCGGCAGCCTGGAAGGAGGTAGGGGTTCTGGTGGAAGCATCATTGTTCGTGCTTTGAAATTGTGAGCATTGCTGATTCTTTTCTAATATTCTCTCTTTAGCTGGTCTATTGCTGTCTGTTATCTGTTTCTAATATAATTCTGTATTAACTTGATAATTACATTGTGACTAGGAGCTCCTATCTATTAGAAACTACATGCTAGCGTTGTTGTTTACATTTTCTGTTGCTTCACGCTCAGGGTTATATTTCATGTTCAATATGCTTTTGCCAAATAATCTAACAGTATGCTAGGCTTATGACCTATAAATTCATGACAGTTTTTCAGCTCTTATTAGCCTTTATTCCATAGAGAATGCCATCAGTCTACATTACATATGGTTTCTGGGAACTAACTTTATTTACTTCAAGCCAGTAGTTATTTTGCGCAAACTTACCCCTTTTTAAAATTGATTTGATTCATCTGATGTACACTCTGATTCCAGTTACACCTAATGTCCTTATAGCTAATCAAGTAATGGAATTGGCAAACAATAACTTAAGCCATTGACGCATGCCCTCTTGACTGGTATTCAGGCTCACACTTACAGAATAACAAAGTAATTTTTAATTGCTATGCTAAATTCATATTTCTGTTAACAGGTACCCCTTTATTATTTATGCGAGGGTAGTTCACATGCTGCCATTAATTATGCTACAGAATTTGCATCATTGTAAACCTCCTGTTACCATCATTATATCCATAAACCTCCCATTATATATGTATCTACGCTCATAGACACACGTGTATGGCTATTGTGTTGGGGGGCGTTGTGTAGCAATAGCATATGTATATATCAGAATAATGGGAAACATATAACATAAATGGCTATTTAAAAAACTCAATACTCTCCTATTTTTTCGAATGATCAGAACCATTCATTTTGATCTTTATAATCTAAAACTCTAAAATATCAAATATTGGGTGAATCCAACAGATTGTATTCGTTCATCTATCCATTGTAAATTTAATAGTTTTGTATGAATATAACATTTTGTAACAGGTGGATGAATGGGTAAAATGCATTGGGTTCACCCAATATTTGATATTTTGTGATTTTAGAATATAAGGGAACAAAATGAATGGTTCCGATTGTCCGAAAAAATAGGGGATGGTGGAATTTTTGAGGGTGACATATGGGATGGTATTTGTTTCTGAGGCTGTTATTTTAACTTATAATTGCTTTTGTGCATTACCATATGTGCAAGAAATTTTACAGTATCTTTCGTTATTGCCTTTTCTTTTATCAGTTTTTTGCCTTTGAAACATCCCACAAATTCTCTGCCAACATGCTTTACTGTTTTTCCACTAAATCCTCATAGCAGAATACAGAATACGTAGAAATGCCAAATTTGTGACTTAAGGGGGAATAAAAATGTTTGCCTTAGTTTTCTGTTCTATTTGTTTTGTTAGCTTCAGTCTCCGCTGACCCTTCATAAATGTAGCATCAAAGCATTGAGACAAGAATGATAGTTTCTTTCCAAGAGGCTAAACTCAAGGCTGACTAAAGAGGAGTGTGAGTGGCTGTACGTGAGGTGGGATGTTCCCCTCGAGGGAAAGCAGAGAAGAATCCATCTGGTGAATAAATTAATGGGTAATATACTCTTCACAGTATGTTTACAGAGATGACCAAAAAACAAATTAATGGGTGATATACGTATGATGTTAATGTACATTTTGAATATATCTGAAGTTGAGAGAAAACAATGCACTTCTGACATTGATTATTTTTATTCCATGCTTTGCATAACACCGAAGTGTTTTGTAACTATTTCATAATGCATATACATGAGTAAGATCGAGAAGGGAAAGAGAAAAACAAAAAGGCACCCAGTTGATCACTTGCATTCTTTTTGGAAAGCTCTTACAAGTACAACTACTTGAAGGAAAAACACTGGATAAATGCTGCAAGAGTTCTCACAAGAGAACTAACAATGCAAGAAACTTAAATGAATGGGAAAACAACGAGAACACTGCCTCAGAACTCTGTGCATTGTTTTCACTCACTTGGGTGTTATGCAAATTCATAACATCTTGGGTAATATACTTCTTCATACTCACTCATGTATCTGAATTGTGATTGTTTAAATTGTTGCTAATATTGGGGATGCATAATTGCGTTACTTCTTTATTCTTAATACTTTGAACTTTCATAAGTAAGTTATCTACTAAAAACAATGCTATTCCAAAATAGAAAAAACATGCTCAATGAATTGTTAATCTTTTACTAATAGATGAGGAAATGAAAAGCTTGAGAAGGTGTGATTGCCTTGCTAGAATGTCAATTTTCCAATGGAAAGTTCTATTACCAAAATGCATGCTAACAAGGCTTTTATATTTAAAGATGTTTGCTTCTTTCAACATAACTCATAGTTACTTCTTTACATGCAGATCCCTCTAGGTTCAGGTTTACTCACCAAACTTATTCCGTAAAGTGCCATCAAGGCCTTTCCAGCACACCGTGCATAAGATGGATGGTAAGACCACTCTTGCTACCTATATGTGCAATACATGCATCTGAGACTTTAAGGACATTATAGAAAAAATATTGTGTGTGCATAGAAGTAGACATGGCCATATACGCAAGCACGCTTTAGACTCACAAACCTCATCAATCAGCTTTGCTTCATAAAACAAATACTAACTTATGTTAATTCTTTATTAATATACTAAATATAACTCATGATTTGCTATCTCAATTTTTTTCCATACTTTTCTGCTATATTGATACCCAGAATTAAATATGTTCCCATTCATCAACCCATACTTTCTGTTCTTCATTTGTTCAACTTTGACATCGAGGATGATATATTGATAGATGCAAGGAGGCCATGCGTCCTTGGAATTGGAAGTATATGTGCAGTTGCGCATAATGGTTTGTAACTCCAATTCATCATTGTTTGTCATTGTAGTTGAAATGTTAAATTCAATCGTGTTCCAATATGTACATTACTCCCTGGTACTTAAAAGTATCATACATCATAGTATAATGTTTGCTTGGGTATATCGTCACCTTCATTTAGATTTATTTAGGAATCAGAATGGAAGCATCAAACTTTAAGTTTAGATATATTTAGGAATCTGAATAGAAGTATAATGTTTTTAATTTTCTTTTTTTAGTTTTATTTTCCACAAGAGAATGGATAAATTTGAGTGCATTGAGAAAGCAACAGAGGAAGGTCAAAGAAACAAACCATCTTTGGTGATTCTTATGCTTCATTAAGGTAAATAATATGTAGGTTCATTAAGAAACTGTTCTCTCATTAAACTACAAACTTTAATATGATAGAATTTCTGAGAAATGCATAATCTATATCATATTTTTCTGCTTTTTCTGACAATCATCAGCCAATATTTTGGCTCTAGCAGTATACTTTTCGCTCTGGAATGACTCTAAACATTATTCTTATGCTTATGCAGGACTGTGGGAAGAAGCGCATCAATGTGCAACATTTAGCGAGAATTTCACGTGAAGGAAAGCAAATGAATTACTTGAATAGGCTTCTTTTCTTTCTTAGTTCTTATTTTTCCTTACCCCTATTGATTTTAAGACTATAACAAGTGTTGGTAATCCTATGATGATGTAATTTGATGAAGCAACATTGGAGGACCGACGTCAACCTACGTCTGACATGACTGCTCAAGAATAGATCTTCAAAGGTGGGCGTGGGAGTGATGATTGTGAAGTTTGCCAACTTTATAGTCTGCCTACATGGTTGTATAAGTTAATGGGACAATTATTATTGCCATTTGTAATGTGCAGTCAAGTGTGTTAGATTCTTTTTTCTTCTTATGTTTTGAATATTATTGTTGTAACAAACGAGTACTCATTTGGCCTGTGTTGATGTTGGTTTCCGTTTGTCATCTTTTACTGCGTTATCCAAAGGGTAATTGATTGGTGTTTCATTTTGGGCTGAATATAATTGTTGTTGAAACAAATAAGTACTCACTTCGGCTGTGTTAATGTTGGTTCTAATTTGTCATCTTTTAATGCTTAATTCAAGGGTTAAATGATTGGTGTTTAATTTTGTAGATTCTAATTTTGTAGTGTTTAATTTTGTAGATTTTAGCATTTTTAATCAGTCATGACTACAGCACAAACCAACGTCAATTACAAAAATCATTTTTACTTGGACACATCACACACTCCACAAGGATAAAAAAATTGTCCTCCATATTAACACCATCCATATCTGTAGATACCAATGTCAATAGCCAAGTTTGGTACACCATCAGCTGAGCCTGGCCCAATGCGTCAAAAGGATGCCCTCAGCAAAAACATCCCAACCTGCTCGAGGGGTTAGCCAGGCCTGACCTCAGCATAACTCATGTGCATACATGTCATAGGCCCTAATTTTTTTTGGAAGGGCACTAAATAATAGTTATTGCACTTTAATTATTCATGTTTGTTTAAATTTAGGGGATCCAAGATTTTGAGGGATGACATTTTAAATGAATGGTGGAACTAAATTTTGAGTGACTAAAATTTCGGGGGGAGTTAAATAATATTTATTGCGCTTTAATTATTGTTCGTTTAAAATTAGTGGATCCAAGATTTTGGGGAGAGAATATTTTAAATGAACTGTGCACTTAGGGCACATGTTAAATCAGGATGAAACTAAATTTTAGAGGGAACCAAAATTTTTGGGGAAATAAATTCTTTAGGGGAAGTAAATTTGGGGGAAATAAAATTTTTGTTAGAACTAAATAACAATTGTTGTGCTTTACTTTTTGGGGGAACTAGGATTTTGAGGGGATTATTTTAAATGAACCGTGCCTTAAGGGCATGGGTTATAACTAGTGTATATATATATATGATGCTGCTGTTGAATCTCGTGTGTCACACCATGTATAATTGATTATCTTATCTGTGTGATGGTTGCCTTATTGTCTCCTTGAATGATTTATTCTCTTCTGATGTTTTGTTGAGACAATGTGGATTTGTTATTGGATATTTCATGCTATCTCTGATGTGATGCATTTTTTGAAATTATTTTCGTTTCGTCTATCTAAAATGTTGATATTGGACTTTAAATTCATGTATTCATATAAGTATATGATGTGCTTTTATGCGTTTTTGATTCTCTATATCTTTATACTCCTTGATTGTTGTTAGTTTGTATTTAGCATGATTATTGTTGTTGTTATTTACTCCCACCTTTTTGGATAATGCTATAAGGGGATAAAAATAAACATACAAAATTCATAATGAATGTGCTAAGTATGTTCTAACACTTTGAATCTAAGATTGAAGTTGCCTTAGATTCCGGGGAGTGAGATTACAATGAATAGGGATTTTAATTCCTAGATTTCTTGAATTAAATTCATGTGTATCTTACTCATTTGCTTCAATTGATATGTAGATGCCCTATTATTTGTTGACTAACTTGATTGGCATCTACTAAGGGGAGTAAGTTTTCATTACGCACAATTATTTATCTTTTTGTTTATGTTAGTTTGTCATCATCAAAAAGGGGGAGAATGTTGAGTATTGGACTTCTCCCTACTTGGTGTTAATGATGAGCAAACATAAATACTTGTGACAAATCCCCTATTTTGTAGTTAATCCATTACCTAAGCTAATTATGAAGATCTTCTAGCAATGGATGACTCTCTAAGTTCATTGAAGGCAAATGAAATGGATTGGATAATCGTGAATGGTGATTAAAGCTTCATGAAGAGTTCAAGCTCATACGATGGAAAGAAGAGAGATTTCGTGAATGTAAATTTCTTTTATCTCTTCTAGTGTGTTGCTTAGAAGTAGAACTTTGATGGAGCACTCACACACATCTTTATTTCAGTCTTAGGACTTCATTAGATCAATTGTCCTTTGACCCCAATTCATTTCTTAGTGATTGTGCTTGGATTGTTTATAACAGTCGATTGCTAAACAAGTCGTCTGTCTCAAAAACAGTCGACTATGTTTTGTTCTACAGTCACCTGTTATGCATAAACTTTTGCAATTTAGTTTTGGGCCTTTCTATTTATTTCAAACATGCTACTGATGAACGATTCACAGGGGCCTGTCCAAGTGACAGTCGGCTGTGTTTTGTAAATCAGTCGCCTGTCTATCCTTCTGCCCAAACTTTGTTGATCTGACTTTTACGGCCAGTCGACTAATGTTGAATATACAGTCGACTGTCCCTTGGATCAGTCGACTGTGTATGTTGCAATAGTCGTCTGTCTGTGAGCCAATTTATTGACTCAGCTCTCTGGAAATTCTCAGGATATTTGACAGTGGTCTGTATAAGAATTTACAGTCACCTGTTCTGATTAACATTCGAATGTTTTATCCTCATCAGTTGTCTGTCCTATTATCTTACAGGATTTCCAGATTTCTTCGACTTACCATTCATTCGGCCAGTCGCCTGTAGAAGTATTTACAGTCTCCTGTTGGTTAAACAGTCGACTTTCATCAGTCAACTGTCCATGTGGTAAGTTACCATTATGAATTCTTACCTACCCATGCTGACTGTGCAACAGTCGACTGAGGTTTCTTCAACAGTCGATTGTTGCGAGTTCAGTTTCTATCCGTTGAGAATTTTCTCACGGATTCCAAAAGGGTTTTTGCCTAAACTGTTTTGTGGATTTGAGAAACCTATAAATGGGGCTTCTACTGTTCCATTGAGATGTTACTCATTCATCCTAAGCTATGGCAAAATCTCTTAAGCTTTCATTTCTACAGTTTAAAGCTCTCAAATCCAAAGCTCTAAGAATTCCAATCTTTGATCTCTTGCTCTCCAACCTAGAACCAAAGAGTGATCCTCTAGGTATTTGGTACAGTCAAGAAAAAGGGCTTTCTCCTCTCTTCCAAGAGATTCTTCAACACACATCACACTTCTTCTTCAAGTTCTACTTCAAGGCATAAGTGATTGTAAGTGTTGCTTTCATATTTCATTACTTTCGTAAATTGAATTTGCTCTCGGGTTGTGAGAGTAGTTTGCTTGCTCCCAAGTTGTGGGAGTCAAGGACATCGATTGTATTCGATTTCACTTGTAAGGTTGCTACAAGTGGGTTTTAAGGAAACCTCAAGTTAGGGTTCTAACTTGAGTATCCGGAGGTATCCGGGTGGAAGGGACGTAGGATTACCGGGAACAAGTCGGGAAGTGACTTGGGTAATCCGAACCCTAGAAACATAATTGTGTTTGCATTTGTTTCTTATTTGGGTTTAATTTTAATTCCGCACTATATTGTTGGTTAGCATTTTAATTTGGTGTAACTATCGTTTTAAATTGCTTAAACACTATTCAACCCCCCCTTCTAGTGTTTTCTCCATAGACAGGATCCTTACATCATCCAGCTCTGCTGGACAGGTGCTATGGTGGTGAGGTGAGGGACGGGAAGGACGAAGTGTGGTGTGTGCTGGGTGCCAACCAGGTAGGTCCAGTGACGGGCTCTATAAGGCCTAATGATATGCATGTTCTCAAGCACACCTAAGGTCAAGCGATTTGGGGTCAAGAGGGGTCACGAGGTCATCAGGAAGATGGATACCTAACATCCATGCAAAAATGGTGAAGAATCTGCCGTAGCAGATATCAGTGGCATAGTGAGAGTGGGCTACTAAAGGCGATAACACAGCCAGTGGGCTGCATCAGAAAGTACGAAAGGGCGGAGGGAGCCGTCGGAATGGAAGCGCATAGGTGGGTCATGCCCATAAGATGGAAAAGCTCGGGAAAGGACATGGTCCCGACCTCTGGCCTACAGAAGATGGTCGTGGCGAGGTGTCTCTACGCGTAGCGAAGGCAAGGATGCACAATGCATGATGCATTCCCCTGGCTTGGGTGGTAGTGGTTAGACCAGAAATGTGATGCCAGAAAGCAGAGGCATCGAACAAGGTAAAGTCGTAGTCTGGGGAGAAAGCAGCTCGGTGGTTAGGGATGGCAGTGAAATGGAAGAGGGAGAGGATCATGTCTTATGTGATCGTGAAGTCATGATCCATCAGCTGGAAGGTGATGACATCGCCTGCTGGGGTGTGTGTGATGGAACTTAATGCCTCCAGAGTGAGGTGAGAGTATGTGGGTGCATGGACAACCATGAGTCGATTGAAGCCAATAGTGAAGTAAAACCAATGGACTCCCTGTAGGAGTCCAAGGGATCGAAGTGTGGGGACATCTATGAATAGTGTGGGAATGAGGCGATGCTGCAATAGCCTGACGAAGCGGTCACGGTGTGTGTCGTCACGGAAGGTGATGTCGAAAGTCTGCACATGTGGTGGAAGAGCGACGGGGGAGATGGTGGTGGTGGAGGAGCGGTAGTGGGAATGGGTGCAAAGGTGGCTGGGATCTGTGTGGGATGTGTGGGAGAAGAGTCAGACACAGACGAAGGATCGCTCGCATGCTCCTCCTATGTGGTGGGTGAAGGCTCGCAGCAAGTGCGGCGTGGCGGTCTAGAAGAGGAGGCACCAGTGGCCTTCCTCTTCCCAAGACATGGAGGTGTTGGACCCCCTCTAGTGCGAGGCATCGTGGAAGATGCAAGCTGGAGTGTCGGTAAAGGAGTAAAAAGTGTAGAGAATATACCGACAAGGCGATCACAGAGTACTACCGATCAGTGGTCTCCCCTAAGCTAATCCTGGACGTGTCCTCTGACGTAGGCAAAGCGTAGCTGAAGTAGAAACAAATATAAAGTCATAGGATGAGCTGAAAAATAAAATAGGGGATGTGTGCATTTGCTCGACCGAGCACGAGCACTGCTCGATCGAGCAGCGTTTGTGTGCGCTGAATGTTGGTGTTGAGTGTTGCTCGACTGAGCAGTAATAGTGATTGGTCGAGCAGCTTGGATTGAGTGGGATGTCCTAACCGAGCACCAAATGTGCTCGGTCGGGAAGTGTGGAAGGGGGGGCGTGGGGCTAAGTGCTCGGTCGAGCACCATTTATGCTCGATCGAGAAGGGGGCGATGCCCTAGGGGATTTTAGGGCTGGAGCGGTGGTGGGATGTTTTGATAGGGAAGGGGATGGTGCAGCGGGGAGGTAGGGGATGTTTCAAGAGAGGAGGAGGGGGTTTTTGCGGGGGGCGTCGTCGCCGGTAAGGGAGGCACCGGCGGCGATGGTCGGCGGTGCGATAAGGGGAAGAGGGGAGAGGGGGATGGAAGAAAGAGAAAGGGAGAGAGAAAGGCTGAGAGAGAGGGTGCTGACCGAACAGGCGGCACGGATGGTGATGCGGGCGGAGGAAGGGACGACGTCGGCGGCGGAGCGGGTCGAGTAGGTTTAAAGATTTTATGCTCGGGCTAGGGGGATTTTGATTAAATGAGAGAGCTTAGGGATAAAGGAAATCGAGCTGGGTTTTAATTACCCAGCTCGTTCGGAAGTGGGCCCTGTGAGTAACAGGAAATAGCGACTCGATCGAGTAGCGTAGCTGCTCGGTCGAGTAAGACAAAAATAAAAACGAGTTTAGAACACTCCTTCATCTGCTCGATCGAGCAGAGCATGCTCGGTCGAGTCGGTGTCTACTCGGGTTGAGCAAAGACTGCTCGGGCCGTGTAGACAGAACGCCATTTCTCCCTTTTTTTTCAAATGCATGCGCTACTCGATCGATCACATGGCTGCTCGGTCGAGTCAGTGTCTACTCGGACCGAGCAAAGGCTGCTCAGGTTGTGTAGCCCGTGCGACGTTTTCTTTCTATTTTCGTATGGCTGTGCTACTCGACCGAGCAGATGGCTGTTCGGTCGAGTCACTTGTGTCTTCTTTGATTCTTCTCCTTTGGTCTGCTCTTCAAATCAACTGCTCTCCTCCAGCTTTCTTACATTTAAAAATCGATTTACATGCCCCTTTATGTTCAACCTGTAGAAAGGAAGAACCCATCAAATTTTTATGATTTTGTATTTTTAAGAGAAATAAATAGCATTTTTATTTGGTTTTCTTAAATAGATAAAGTAAAAAATAAGAAATTGGAAAAGAGAATCCAAGATATAAAGGATTGGGTTGCCTCCCAATAAGCGCTCGTTTTGAGTCATGAGCTCGGTTCCTCTGGTTCTTTAATGGTTATCTAGTGCACATGAGATTCACGCATCGTTCTTGCCAATAATACCGTGCGGTGATATTTGGCATCCTTCCACTCCAGGCTTTTCCTCGGCGGCGTAACTGATGGCCTCCGGCTTCTCTTGGTGTAAAAAATGATCCAAGAGCTCCTCATCCAAGACACGAAGATAGGCGACAAGCGCCTTGTTGTAAATGGGGTCGTCATCGTCATCAGCACTTGTTCTTATTGGGTCCTTCATGACCCCCTCAGCGGCATGTTCCTCTATGGCGTCATCCTCAAGAAGCTCCAGATAACTAGCCCCTTCTTCTCGTATATGCTCCCTCATTGGTTTTTGCAGCTTGAACTGGGATGCAATATTGCCCACGTTCAATGAGAGTTTTTTCACGGACGTCTATCAAGACGCCGGTGTCACCATGAAGAGGTGGCCAAGTATAAGCTGGGAGCTCCCTCCCTCAGGCATATTCATAATAACAAAATCTACTGGCACACACAACCCAGGAGGTATCTGCAGAATAATGTCCCTGGCAATGCCCACCGGATATCTGATCGAATGATCCGCTAGCTGTATGGACATGTTTGTCGGCTCCAATTCGCTTCCGGTCTGTAGTCTTTCAAATATAGAAAGCGGCATCAAGCTGATGCTCGCTCCCACGTCAATTTGAGCACGATTGATGGGCGTACCTCCTATGGAACATGGAACCGTGAAGCTTCCCGGATCCAGTAGCTTCCTCAAAAGATGATTCTTTATAATGGAGGTAGAGTCCTCCATATGCTTTATCTCCTCATGCTTCCTCTTCCATGTGATGAGATCCTTTAGAACCTCGCAGAAATGGAGATTTCTATAATGGCATCCATGAATGGGATGTTGAGCTGGATGCCTTTCAGAAGCTCCATGAACTTGGAATATTTCTTCTCCATTTTAGCCAACGCTAGCCTCTGTGGGTACGACGGAGGGGGTCGGCTTCCCTTACCCCTTGTGACATTATTGGGGGACGGTTTATTGGAACAAGTTACATCATCTCTTGGAGTTGGTGTGACGGTAGGCGCGTTGGAAGGTGATTTCGCCTTCTCTCCATCTATGTTAGGCTCATCCATAGCCTCTTTCCTATCACAGCCAATAGTGGCCTCCTCGGTTATGACTTGTTCTTTGTTCACAACTGGAATCATAACGAGGTCGGTTTCCCGTCCTCCACGTGTGTTAACGGAGACCACTGCATTAGATTGAGCCCTCGAATTCGGCTCCGGTTGCGAAGGCAACCTCCCTTGATTCTTGAGTAGTTGGGACATCTGGCCCCTCAGCTCATCGAGCGATGTGTCGATATTTTTGAACTGAGTGGATATGTCCTGTTGAACTTGACTTACCCACTCATGAATGTCTCTAATGTGGTCTCCAGATTGGACCTAGGCGGAGTTGGTCCATAGCCTTACTGAGGCGGGCGATTGAACTGATAACCTGGTGGTCGATACGGCCCAGCTGGCCTAAACCTGCTCTGTTGTTGATTCTGTGGCTGCCCTTGTTGTTGTTGAGGAGGGGGTGGTGGTCTCTGAAATTGTGGAGGTTGCAGCCCTCCATTTGGGTTCCTGTAAGAAAATCCGGGGTGATTTCTAGCGGCCGGATGTTGCCACTGATTACGGCACTCTCCCTGGACATTGTAACGACCGGTTTATCGATGATATTATCAGTATTTCTCTCGTTTAATTTTCGTCCGTATCCGTAGATAGGCGTATCCGTTCCCGTGCACGTATCAACTTCTTATTAGTTATTATTATCAATATTTTAAACTACTTAGTTAAATATTTGAATATTATTATATATATATATTTAAAGTATCTCTTATTTTAAACTTTCAAATTCAAAATTTGAATTTCAAATTATTTTTAAAATTTTCAAATGGAACCTTCCTATTAAAATCCCTTTAAACCTATCTTAATTGACCATTAAAACTCAATCAATCACTCTTACTCTAACATTCCTATTATAACTTAACATTAAACACTAACCCACGTCTAGGACCGACCCCTAGGCCGAACCAACCCATCAGAGCACGCATCCAACTGTGCACACACAGTTTTGAGCAAGGCTTTTACCAAAAAAACAAAACAAAATATATTATAAAGAGTAAACCAAGGGACCCTAGGCCTAGCATTCACGTGCAACATTTTGTAACCCCAGCACACGGACTTATTCTTAAAAAAAGCCCTACTGTCCTAATAAAACCCATAGGAAAATGCTTCAACAGCAAACTTTTAGACCCATGTCCTTTACAATTATTAAACCCTAGGGCCTAAACCTCCTATGAGCTGTCATATTAAGGGCCTGTTCTTTTGCTGGAATAGGAAAAATGGAATAGGGAGAAGTTTGTATTCCAAGGAGAGAGAAAATAGAGTTTTGTGTTCTTTTGGGTGGAATAGGATATGGAAAGTGGGGTTTGGAATAGAAAGTGGGGTCCACATTCTATTCTTGTGTTCTTTTGGGATTGTGAAGTTGGAATGAAAAAGTGGAAAGGGGATGAGTTGGAGGGGAGAGATAGAGAGAGATGAGAGAGTGGGGCCCACCATTCCTAAGGATTCAATTGTATTCCAAGTAAAAAGCTTGGAATAGAAAAGTGCTCATCATTACCAAATTGGAATAGCCACGTAGGATTCTATTCCACGCCCAAAAGAACAACCGCTTGGAATACAACCTTGGAATAAGATGAATAGTACATGAACAGTGTTTCTATTCCCATTCCCATCCCTATTCCGCGCAAAAGAACAGGCCCTAAAACCCCCCACACACTAGAAACCTAGCTAATATTTTAAAACCTAGGGACACCTACTACCACTGCTCTCTTTTAATAAAATAACCCTAGTTATCTCCCCTCAGCAAACGCAAAACAAACGCCGCCTCCTTCTCTTTTCTTCTTCTTCGCGTCACCCCTCTCGCAACGACAGCCGCGGCCATCGCCTGCTCCCCTCAACACCGGACGTCCCCACGCCAGGCCTCGCGTCTCCTAACACCTCGCGAACGCCCCCACGGCCTCCCCTCAAACACGCAGCGGCCTCCCTTCTTCTCCCCGCGCGGCATCTCCTCCCCCGCTCGCCTAACTTCTTCCCTGTCACCGGCAACCACGTAACCCTTGCTTCTCCACGCCCACAAGCCCACAGACCCCATCTCCATGCATGCGCACAGGCACATCTCTCTCCTCCACGTGTTTAACCCCGTACAGCCTCCATCCGACACGAGCTCTTCCTCGTCTTCTCCCCGCGACGTCGCACAGCAGCGCCTCCCTCCCTCGCATGCCCAGCAAATCGTGCAGCCGTCAGCTTCCTCCCCGTGGACTCCTCGTCCATCCAACGCCGGTTGCTCTCGATGCCACGGTCGCATCTGTCCCCTACCATCGCTCCCCTGGGTCACCGTACACCGCGTCGACATGCCACTCGCCTGCGCCGCCCACTGCCATTGTCGAGTTCGTTTATTGCTAGGAAGGTTGGTCAATTTACCTATGTTACTTGGTAAATCATATAGGCAAGTAAATGAGAGCATGTATCGCAGCATTAGAAGGAACCCTACCATATATATATATGATGAACAGTACCATGTTAGCATATAGGTCATTGTTAGGAGTGATTAACTCTAGGAGTTGTTGTATAATGTGACCGTTTATGTGTTTTAAGAATAGATCAGTTTTTAAGTTGATCGGTTCTTTGTAAATATTCTTATCATCATATGAAGTGTAACTGTTGCATGTTCTTCACCTTGTTGGGGTTAATATTTTATAAGTCGGCTATAACCCACACCGTAATATAGAGAACTTAATAAAACCGGGTGATTAGACATCGTAGGAGCTTGTTGTAAATCTGTTTTGATCGAAAAACGCATATTCTGATTTTACGTTTTGTCAAACCAGCGAACCGTCTCCTCCGTAGCGTAGTATTCGTCAAGACGTTTCCAACGACACTAAGAACGTCAAAAACAGGCAAGTATATGATTTTATATGAATTTCTGAAGTTTTGACACTTTTGCACCATCTTTATGTATTGCTGAATAACTCAAAATTTAGGCGTGAAATGACGAGAGAAATTGACACCATCATGACCAGGACAAAATTTGGGATCCAACGGTATATCATATGATATACCTTAATTTTAAACAATTATGAGAAAAAAATAGTTCCTGTAGCAAACCCAGAGAAAACCGTGCACGTTATTATTTGGTGATCGCTATTTAAATTTGTTCGAACCACTTTGTTGTGTAGAACCGTCACAAATGGGTATTAATAATGATAACAGTAAAAAAATTCAGTGAGTCTTGACATGCCTAACATATATAGACATCGTGAAAAATCGTGCGCCTCGAAGGCGGTAACGTGATATTGTGATGTCGTGTGAGTCGACTAGGTCGGCTCGTGCTCCGGCAAACTTTTGGGTGGGGTTAGGGTTGAGCGGCCACTGGGCGTATGAAAGGTAGTCTCCTCAAGAGCACCACGCACATGCGGTGGGTTAGCGTCAATCACGGTAAGCCCCCGTGAGAGGAACGACCTTCTCATCACGACCTAAAGGCGAGAACCCTAGATTAGAATGCTAACTCTTGACATGGAAATTGCAACGCTAACTTTGGTCTCTTGGAAAATTGTCATGCTAATGAACTCAGAGAAAATCTTAAACTTTAATCTTGCAACCGTCTAGAACTGCATGTTAGGGATGTTCGTTTCTGTTTCTATAAAATTGTTAAATGTTAAATTGCTGCAGTCATTTTCTTTAAAATATTAAATGCTTCTCAATTTCAGATCTGTCATATATCTTGTCTTGGGATGCTAACTTTTCTTGCAGACCCCTAGGTGACATACATTCATTGTTTATGGATGTATGTCAGATTCAGCGCTTGAGTACCCGGAGGACCCGTACGAGACGCCAGACTTGGAGAGTCAGGAGTTCACACCTGATGCAGTGCCTCTTCCAGCTGAGGACTAGAGGACCCCTTCACTTCCAGTTTTTCTTGGGTTACTTTCAGTCGTTGCAGTAGTTGTGTACGTTTTCTTTTGTTGTTGCTTAAGCCCTGCTGTGGCTTGTCTTGTAATTTTGTGTATGCATTATATATCTGGATATGGCATTTATCTTTGAATGTTCTGATTGTTCTGATACTCAAATGCAAGGACCTCTTCTGTGTTCTTATCACAGACGCTTATTGAACTCGAGCTTCACCGCTCCAGTTCAAGCGGACTGAGTAACGTTCTCACTTCCGGTGTCTTTTGGGAAGCGGGGCATTACAGACATACTGTACCGACTAAAATGATTCGGCTACATCATAGTGTCCCTCATCGGTAATGTAACTTTGCTCTCCATAATCCTCTGAAGGATGATAAGCAGAGGTGCTAGTAGTTGTTGGGATGGAGTCCAAACGTTGTTCAATCCTAGCCACCTGTTTACACAAAGTCTCGATGTGAGAATCAAGATGGCTGACAGCTTTTACCTCGAGGGTCCTGGCGACAATGGTACGCTCTTCGCTCCACTGCTGATTATTTGCCTCCATATGCTCGAGCAGGTCGATGGCTTCCTCAGGCGATTTGTTTAGCAGGGCACCTTGCGCAGCAGCGTCAATTATCATCTTGGTGCTGGGCTGCAGCCTATTATAGAAGCTCTGAACCAAATCCCAGGACTGGATTCCATGATGAGGGCACTGATGCTGAAGGTCGTTAAACCTTTCCCAGGCCTCGTAAAGAGATTCTTGCGAAAGCTTTTTGAAATTTGAGATAGCCCCCCTGATCCGCACCGTCTTTGAGGGTGGATAGAATTTGTCTACAAAGGCGAGTGCCAGTTGCTCCCATGTAGTGAAGTGGTTGGACGGGTGGGCCTATAGCCAGTATGAAGCTTTATCCCTCAAGGTGAAGGGAAAAAGCCTTAGTTTGATGGCATCATCACTCACGTCTTTAGCCTTAAAAGTACCGCACTTTGCCAGAAAGGTGTCGATGTGGTGGTTGGGATTCTCATGAGGATGCCAATGGAAGAGATCCTGCTGCATTAGATTTATAAGTACATCTTTAACTCGAAGCTAGCTGCCACCAGTTGCGGTCTCAGGATGGAAGAATTACTTCCAAAGTTTGGCTTCATGTGGTCCCAGATGGACTCGGTTCGAGGTGGAGCGACGGGATGGTCTGCCATCTGATCAGAGGGTGATTAGTTCCTATTCAAGGCCATCAGAGCTCTTGTTGTTTTCTCGATCTCAGGGTCGAATAATAATTCTTTATCAATAGCCCCAAAGCGAGTGATCATGCACAAGACAGCTCAGAAAAATACCATCTGTAGCAAGGTAATAATTAAAAGAATGAAAAGGATGGAAAGATAAGGAATGATAAGATTTACTAGCAAACTTTGTTGTGTATTGATTCCCCGGATTTGGTTTTGGATGATGAGCAAACATAAATAATATATACTAACTTATTTGTGAGCGCAGTTATAGAGATCGTCGCCAAAATACCACATACATCTAAAGCGACGTCTCAAGACTTCTCAATACGTGTGATCTTGTGCCTAAAGCTTCGTTGAAGCTCAAGGCGTCTTATTGAAGTCAAGAATGAAGATTGAAGATTTGAAGATGGCTCAAAAGGTTTATTTTTATAGTCTTCTAGCTTCATAGATTAGAATGTTAAGCCTTGAGTAGGACTTACATTATAAACTTCATTTCGCTCATATCTTAGAGCTAGGACTATCTTAGAAGCCATTAGAAACTTTCCCGAAGCCTATCGCTTCTTCCCTCGGCTTCGAGTGCATGTTAGTTGGTTCAAGAAGAGTCACCAACCGACTAGATGACGATCTAGTCAGTCGACAACTCTACGTGAACCGACTAGTGTGCCTTGCGCATTTCAGCTCTTTCCCTGTCGGTCAATTAGTCGGTCAAAGAAGAGTCACCGACCGACTAGATGACGATCTAGTCGGTTATGAATCCTTCTTAGACCGACTAGTTTTGTACAGTCATTTTCAGCCTGAGCTACTGTTTCGAGTTAGTCGGTCAAAGAACGTTTGTCGACCGACTAGTTGAGAAACTTGTCGGTCAGCATTTGTTCTTAAACCGACTAAGTCTACTTGAAGTCAGCCTATTCTATTTCGACATTAGTCGGTCAAAGAACATTCACCGACCCACTGGTTGTGAAACTAGTCGGTCGGCAAGTCTTCTTAGACCGACTAGTTGTCTTTGCCTGTACTTCGATCTTCTGGCTGTTCAACCGTTAGTCGGTCTACGTTGTATCACCGACCGACTAATTGATGAACTAGTCGGTCAGTGGTCCTTCTTTGACCGACTAGTCTGGTTCAGAATAGAGCCGTTGGAGCTTTTCTTGAAAAGTTTTTCTCTCCCTCTCTCCTTTACCCTATATATTGTTGGAGGGGTGCTTTCATAAGTTTCAAGGCTGCCATTTTAGAGATTTAGAGAAATCTAAGAGAAGCTATTCAACTCCATTCTAAAGCTTTCTCTTCCTCACAAGAATCTCTCCCTCAACTCTTTGAGCCATTTCCTCAAGAGAGATTCTCTCCATTGTGAGCCTTCCAAACTAAGAGCATGATCCAAAGTCACCATCCTCCATCCTAGCCTTCGATCGCTGATCTTATTGGTGGAGATTCGGTTTGGTGACATTCTCTCCTCAAAATCCATCATTGCCCTAATTTGGTAAGATTTACTCAAGGCATAGGATTTTGTAGGTAAGTGTTTATTTCATTTCATTTCATTGGATTGTTGTGATTCACTCTCGGTTGTGAGAGTTTGGTTGTGATCCCGGGTTGTGGGAGTCACAAGTTTCTTTGTGTATGATTTGACTTGTGAAAGTTTTTCACTAGTACTTCATAGTGGAAATCTTGAGTTAGGGTTTCTAACTCAAGTATCCGGAGGGGATCCGGGTGGTTGGGACGTATAATCACCGGGAACAAGTCGGGGAGACTTGGGTGGATCCGAACCCGTTACTTGTTTTGTTTGCGTATGTTTAATTCTTGTTGATAGTTGTTTTATTCCGCATTGTCGTTTGTTCATTGCACAATAGTTGGGAAAAATCTTCTTAATTATTTTAAGTACTATTCACCCCCCCTCTAGTACGTGTGCAGTAGCTGCCACAGGGCACTACAATTGGTATCAGAGCCAAGGTCAAAGCTATGACGAACAACGACTACAACGTCTTCAAGGATCGTCACGGATCGTCTTCAGTTATGGAAGGACAATCCTCTGTCAGGCCTCCTCATTTCAATCGTACCAACTATGGGTACTGGAAATGTCGGATGGAAACCTTCCTCCGGAGCGCTTCACATTGGAGGGCCACGATGACAGAGTATGTCGAGCCTACAGAAGAAGATTTCGTGAAATGGACTCCCGCGGAGGTCGCCGCGGAGGTAAGCAATGCCAAGGCGATGAATGCCTTACAATGTGCGTTGGAGCCCGAAGACTTCAACAAGATTTGCACATGTAAGAGTGCATATCAAGTATGGAACCAACTCCTCATCTTGCATGATGGAACGAGTACGGTAAAAGATTCTAAACTCGTTGTCGCTAACAAAGAATTTGAGTTGTTTCACATGGAACAGGGTGAAACCATGAAGGACTACTATGCTCACTTCGTGGACATATCCAACGAATTGAAAGCTCTCGGGAAGGTGTACACCCAAAAGGAGAAATTCGCGAAGATAATCGACGGACTTCCCTCTTGTTGGGAAAAGCGTACCTTCGCCATCGAGGAAGGTAACGATATGAACAAGTACACGGTTGTACAACTAATGGTTACCTTGTTGTCTTACGAGGTACGCAAGGAGAGTAAGATAAAGATGAAGGAGAAGATGAAAGCGTACTTGAAGCAAGACGAGCCTAAGAAAAAGGCGATTGCTTACAAGGCCGCTCCATCTACCGATGATGAAGAATCAGAAGAAGAATCGTAAGATGAGTTGGACATGGAAGCGTTGGCCGATATGGCAAAGAAGTTCAACCGATTCTTCCGACAAGGTAAGTTGAATCGTAAATCTAAATTTATTTCGACTAATGCTTCTACTCCCGTGTGTTATAAATGCAATAAGCCAGGACATATCAAGCCGAATTGTCCTCTCTACAAACACAAGGGGAAGTGGAAGGCATCCAAGCACGACAAGTCAAGAAAGCACAAGAAAGGACTTGTCGGCACCTTCACCGATTCCGACTCATCAAGTGGAGAATCGGATGATGAACGTGTGGAGAAAGCACACACATGCTTCATGGGAAAAGAGGAGCGTGTTCAAGAGACCTCCTCCGATGAAAGCGAGGATGGAAGCGAGGATGAAGGCGAAGAGGTAACCAATGATGAACTTAGATTAGCCAACGAACAACTTTGGAATAAATTTTCTAATTTGGCTACTAGATTCATGAAAACTAAAAATGAGCTAGATAGTCTTAAAAACTCGCCTAAGCCTTTCATCGTCAACAACGACACCGTTGTTGAAGAATTGAGAAATGAGATTGTAAATCTCAAATCTCAACTTGAGCATGTTCATATCGAGGATTCGGATGAACATGTGATAGCGGATTTGACGTCTCAAATCTCAACTTTGAGTATTGAGAATAAAAATCTCAAGTCATGTGTTTGTGCTCTCGCATCGCAAGTGTCCACTTTGGATGCTTCTTTGTATTCTCTCACCTAGAAGCATGAGAGCACATTAGGCCGAATTCATGAATTCAACAAAGGTAAGGGCAAGTTGGATAATATCCTAAATGACTTACCTCCGGCCAATCATCACATTGGCTTGGGGTATAAGATGGGAGATTCATCCAAATCGTCCGGCACCTTTGTTAGGCCAACGTCTGATGCTTCTACTAGTGGAAGTAAACACGTCATGGGTAGTTCTTCTACCAATAGTGCTTCCGCTAGGAACACACCCCCATTTGGAAAGAAACCCACTTTGGGTGGACCTCCAAAGAAGGGTCATGCTTTCATGTATACCATGCCACGTAGGAACACACATCAAACTCCACATGTTAGCACACATGATGATTTCTATGCACCGCATCCACGGGCACGTGTACACCATGTGAGACACCCTCGCGCACGTGTTCCTCCACATGCATATGTACACCCACATCATCGTATGAATAATTATCCACATGCACCATTTCATCATGTTCCTTATGCCTATCCACGTCATGCATCACGTAGAAATCAACGTTGCATGCATGCACCCAATAGGATGAGGGCTCCCAACATTTTCACTATTTGGAGCCCAAAGGACACAAGCATGAAAGAAAAACAAGTGTATATGAATTCTTATTTTATGAATGTCGTTCATAATGATAATTATGTGGGGAAGTCTAAGTCCAATTGGACTTGGCTTCCAAAAGTCTAATTTCTTAGGACCTAATGTCCTTGGGTACCATGGACCGATATTTTATCTTTATGTACTCAAGGATAAGAGAAGGAGCATCAAATCAAATGTTAGCTCCATATTAAGTTTTTCTAGGTTCAATCCACCGTGGGATACCAACCCTACCAACTCCATGATTTGCAAGGATTTTCATTCAATTGGAGTTGATGGTGCTTAAGTAATGCACCAATGTAGGGGGAGCTTAATGTTGTAAGTATATTCATACTTTTGATTCACTTTGGTATCCATTGGTAGACTATATTATGATTGGTATCATTTTATTTCAATTTGAATCCTAGTGTGCTAGATTAGTGTATGCCATATGTTCTTGCATGCTACTTTTGGTATTCTCATTGGACTTATGTCTCTGATATTGATTTCATCACTCGACGTAATAACTTGGTTAAATAGAATTCTTTCTATGGAAACATAGAATTGTTTTCCATGCACTAAATTAACCAAGAATGTTGATTTTGGAGAGTATGTTCCAAAACTCAATACGTGAAAGTGATTTGAGTTTTGATGATTTCGTATTTCGATTTTCGCCTATGGCTTGATGATTTCGTATTTCGATTTTCGCCTATGGCTTGATGATTTCGTATTTCGATTTTCGCCTATGGCTTGATGATTTCGTATTTCGATTTTCGCCTATGGTTTGATAATCTCGTATTTCGATTTTCGCCGATGGTTTAATGATTTCGGTTTTCGATTTTCGACTTTGGTCTCATTGGCATGCTTTGCTTTTATTCGGTGTTTTACTTTTGATTTTTTTGCTTTGGTGTCATTTTGGACCGTAGTCGTATTCTTCGACTCCCTTGCGTTATTTTTTAGCCATTGGTTTTGTCGTTGATCTCCTCCCGCTCTTTTTGCTAATGCCAAAGGGGGAGAGATATAATAATGACAATGTGCTAATTAATAATTCAAAGGAATTTACCATGAATCTAATTTGATATGTTAGATTCAGGGGGAGTGAAGAAATAAAAATGGATTTAGATCCCATATGTCAATATTTGGTTCATATTTCATATCTTCCTCGTCTGTATGATGCAAATGATTATTATTGAATACGGAACTAACGTGTCATCAATACAGGGGGAGTAAGTAAATTTCAATTGAATCATTATTATTGCTTATTATTTATGTTGGTTTGTCATCACCAAAAAGGGGGAGAATGTTGTGTATTGATTCCCCGGATTTGGTTTTGGATGATGAGCAAACATAAATAATGTATACTAACTTATTTGTGAGCGCAGTTATGGAGATCGTCGCCAAAATACCACGTACATCTAAAGCGACGTCTCAAGACTTCTCAATACGCGTGATCTTGTGCTTGAAGCTTCGTTGAAGCTCAAGGCGTCTTATTGAAGTCAAGAATGAAGATTGAAGCTTTGAAGACGGCTCGTGAGGTTTATTTTTATAGTCTTCTAGCTTCATAGATTAGAATGTTAAGCCTTGAGTAGGACTTACATTATAAACTTCATTTTGCTCATATCTTAGAGCTAGGACTATCTTAGAAGCCATTAGAAACTTTCCCGAAGCCTATCGCTTCTTCCCTCGGCTTCGAGTGCATGTTAGTTGGTTCAAGAAGAGTCACCAACCGACTAGATGACGATCTAGTCGGTCGGCAACTCTACGTGAACCGACTAGTGTGCCTTGCGCATTTCAGCTCTTTCCATGTCGGTCAATTAGTCGGTCAAAGAAGATTCACCGACCGACTAGATGATCTAGTCGGTTAGGAATCCTTCCTAGACCGACTAGTTGTGTACATTCATTTTCAGCCTGAGCTACAATTTCGAGTTAGTCGGTCAAAGAACGTTTGTCGACCGACTAGTTGAGAAACTAGTCGGTCAGCATTTGTTCTTAAATCGACTAAGTCTACTTGAAGTCAGCATATTCTATTTCGACGTTAGTCGGTCAAAGAACATTCACCGACCGACTAGTTGTGAAACTAGCGGTCGGCAAGTCTTCTTAGACCGACTAGTTGTCTTTGCCTGTACTTCGATCTTCTGGCTGTTCAACCATTAGTCGGTCTACGTTGTATCACTGACCGACTAGTTGATGAACTAGTCGGTCAGTGGTCCTTCTTTACCGACTAGTCTGGTTCAGAATAGAGCCGTTGGAGCTTTTCTTGAAACGTTTTTCTCTCCCTCTCTCCTCTACCCTATATATTGTTGGAGGGTGCTTTCATAAGTTTCAAGGCTGCCATTTTAGAGATTTAGAGAAATCTAAGAGAAGCTATTCAACTCCATTCTAAAGCTTTCTCTTCCTCACAAGAATCTCTCCCTCAACTCTTTGAGCCATTTCCTCAAGAGAGATTCTCTCCATTGTGAGCCTTCCAAGCCAAGAGCTTGATCCAAAGTCACCATCCTCCATCCTAGCCTCGATCACTGATCTTATTGGTGGAGATTCGGTTTGGTGATATTCTCTCCTCAAAATCCATCATTGCCCTAATTTGGTAAGATTTACTCAAGGCATAGGATTTTGTAGGTAAGTGTTTATTTCATTTCATTGAATTGAATTGTTGTGATTCACTCTCGGTTGTGAGAGTTTGGTTGTGATCCCCGGTTGTGGGAGTCACTAGTTTCTTTGTGTATGATTTGACTTGTGAAGGTTTTTCACAAGTACTTCATAGTGGAAATCTTGAGTTAGGGTTTTTAACTCAAGTATCCGGAGGGGATCCGGGTGGTTGGGACGTAGGATCACCGGGAACAAGTCGGGGAGACTTGGGTGGATCCGAACCCGTTACTTGTTTTGTTTGCGTATGTTTAATTCTTGTTGATAGTTGTTTTATTCTGCATTGTCGTTTTTTCATTGCACAATAGTTAGGAATAATCTTCTTAATTATTTTAAGTACTATTCACCCCCCCTCTAGTACGTGTGCAGTAGCTACCACAGGGCACTACAAACTTTTCAAAATAAAAATAAGCTGAGATACACTATAGCCGTCCCTGGCAACGGCGCCAAAAACTTGACGCTCCCTGAACTTACACCTAAATTCCACCTAGCAGTGTCACAGTCGCTAGGCACAGTATGGCTCCTAGGTGTCATCTCTGGGCTCTATCCGCAAGCGAACGGTGTCAAATTATAGTATAAAAATGTCGGATCCCACAGGGACGGTGACATTGTATTTTAGGTCTCAGATTATTTTTAGATCTCGAAGTGAGATAGCTGTCAGGTTGGAAAGATTAGTTGTGATGTTGTCGTTGATGTGATAATAAAGAAAACTAGGGTCTTAGCAATCACCGCTAAGACCATCGGAAATTGATGTTGGAGTGGGGTCCTTACGTTGTATTAGGTTTAGGGGATTAGTCTCTCAATTCATAACACTCTCGTTGGTTAGAATTTCGAGGTATTTCGGTGGCTCTCATTAACGCAATGGCAGTAGCCATCAATGTAGTGATATAGTTAATCAGTGGATCTCCTTAAGGCACGAGCCGGGCGTCGTCACGAGCCTTGATTGGATCCACTAATTTTCCTATTTGAATCCCGAGGATACTCCTTAAGCTCATCAATTCCACTGACCGTGGGCATGATCTCAGTGCGAGTTATCCTAGGGATTCGGATGAATCGACCAAAATATTCCTTATTCCCAATACAACCTAGAGATCCAGATCTACATCTCCTTCCTAGAATCTTAGGGCTAACACATCAACCCTAGAGGAGACTACTCACACATGGTGAATTTAACGAATAAAAATCCAATTTTTATCGAAGAAGACATCATAGCAATTGAATCAAATGAGAAATGAATAACTTACTTGCCGAAGATGAGAAAGAATGAAACCAATAATAATCCAAGTAAATTCCAGAACGCAAGAGAAAATAGCACGTAAAATTTCTCCCAAGAATTAATTCAAAATCAAGCAAAACTAGGTTTAGATCTACAAAATCTCTCTAATCTCCTCTCCCTCTCTAAAACTAATTCAAAAACATCAAAAGAAAGAGCTCTCTGATCGCGTCCCTCAGATCCACACTTCACTCCCCTGCGCACATCCGCTGGGCCCACCAAAAAAATTCCAAATTTAGCCTGCACTGTGGCCGACCGAGTCAGTGACTCAGTCTAGCATAGGCTTGCTCGGTCGAGCAGCCCACCTGCTCGGTCGAGTCTGTCTGGGATCCATCTTCTTCAAAAAATGGTGTTCTGTCTACTCGGCCCGAGTAGGCCTTGCTCGGTCGAGTCGCCATCTGACTTGGTCGAGCAAGTCCGGCTCGGTCGAGCTGGAAGTGGATGGTGGACCTTCAAAAGGAATTGCAGTTGCTTGACCAAGCACCACACTGCTCGGTCGAGTCGGATACATATCAGCTCCTCTCGTGCATCAGCTCGACCGAGCAACCTACTCTGCTCGGTCGAGTCGCCTGGGAAAACTTCTGCTGAAGCTTCCATCTTCTCCTTTACGCCTGTAAATCTCCTCGACTCCTCTCATATGCTTCCAAAACTCAGCGAACTCCTGTAGAGCTTCGCCAACGGGCTCACGGGCATGCTGGATGTGTCCATATCCAAAAGTGGTCCCTAATCGCTCCAAAATCCCTGAAAATCCACAAAACTCTACGAAACACGAATATGGCGTTAGAATTGCAATATCGTAGGAAAATACAGGATTTGGATGCGAATATGATATGAAATGCAATGGGATGATGCCATGAAAAGATGGAAAATATGGACACATCACATGCCCTACTCTATAGAGATTAGCCTTAATATTGTGCTATACTCTATACGAGATTGACTTTCATGCCCTACTCTATAGAGATTAGCCTTAATATTGTGCTCTACTCTATAAGAGATTGGCTTTATGGCTCTACTCCTATAGAGATTAGCGTTATTATTATACTCTACCTTATATGATATTAATTTTAATCTATAAAAGGTAGAGATGTATGGTTTCGAATTCAAAGATCATATTTTGCTTTGACTACAGTCAACTAATCTGTCGGTGAAGACGAGGTTTCAAGGTCTTTGTAATTACCATACTTACAACTATGTGATTATACAAGTAATAACATAAAGGTGCTTTAAGCATTCTTGGTTTTCCACTTTAATCAGAAAAATAGTATTGTCACCCAAGTGACCTCTGCTGTGGAAACTTTTTAATTTGTGAATAACTAAGTTAATTTTGTTTGGATTATTTCATGCAAGCGACATGTTGGCCGAAAGGAAAACTGTTGTTTGGCAGAAATTAATGTGTACATGTGGTAATGAATACCGATAACTATAAGATGTACCTTGCGAATACATAACTGGACCAAAGAAAGGTTAAGTATTTGTCTGTACGAAGTTATCTCTTTCAATTACTACAACAAGTTGATTACTAGCAAGTTGAATATTTAGTCCAAAGACTATATATTTGATGTTGCATTGACCAACTTGTAGATGAGTTGTTATTATTCATATACTTGATCACTATTTTTTTATTAATTGTGAGCTAACTTACATTTTTTGTTCTCTATATACAGCTGATATTATAAATGCAAGTTTGGTTTCTGCTTCCACCAACAGCATTCCCATGTTGAATGGAACGAATTTCAAAACTTGGAAAAATAAGGTGAAAATGGTTTTGGGCAGAATGGATATTGATTATGCATTAAGGGTTGATAAGCCAGCACCACTTACTGTAGAAAGTACTCCTCAAGAGGAGAAAACTTTCGAAAGGTGGGAAAGGTCTAACCGCATAGGTCTAATGATCATGAGAAATGCAGTGGCCGAAGCTTTTCTGGACACTATGATTGAGAATATGGATGCTAAGAATTTCCTTCAGACCCTTGAAGAGCGCTTTGCAAAAAGCGATAAGGCGGAGACACGCGCTGCACTTAGAAAGCTTGTCTCCATAAGGTATAAGGATAATGGAAGCATTAGTGAGCATATTCTAGAAATGTATAATCTCTCTGGGAAACTTAAATCACTTAAAATTGAGTTACCAGAAGATTTTCTTGTTCATTTGGTGCTGATATCCCTTCCTCCTCAATTTAGTCAATTTGAAGTGAGCTATAATTGTCAGAAGGACAAATGGACATTGAATGAGCTCATTTCTTATTTGGTGCAAGAGGAAGATAAGATGAAGCAACAAAAGACATAGTGCTCACTTAGCTTCAGCATCTTCTTTTGGTAAAAAGAAGAAGAAAGGCAAAATGACTGCGGCATCAGGATCGCACAAAAAGCAAAAGGTCTCCAATAAGTGGAAAAATGAAATGAAGTGCTTTTTCTGCAAAGATGCTTCTTATGTTAAGAAATACTGTGCAAAATATCACACCTGGCTCGTGAAGAAGGGTAAGTCTTTCTCTGTTGTTTGCACTCATATTGCAATGGTTTCAGTTCATAGATATACTTGGTGGTTTGATTCGGGCGCCACAACTCACGTAAGTATATCTATGCAGGGTTGCTTGAACTACTGAAGGCCTAGTGAAGATGAAAAACACATCTATATGGGAGCTGGAGACCCAGAGGAAGTTGTAGGCATAGGGACTTTTAGATTGTTATTGTGTACTGGTTTTTATTTAGAATTAAAGAATACTTTGATTGTACCGTCATTTAGACAGAATTTAGTTTCAGTTCCTGTTCTCGACAATGAAGGTTATATTTTGTCTTTTGGAAACAGGAAAGGAAATTTGTTTCTTAATTCTAAATATGTTGGAACTAGTACTTTATATTATAATGATAATATATATATGCTTGATATGGTTGGCACAAACCATGAATCCCAAACAATTGAAATTAGAGGCATAAAACGTAAATTGCCAAATGAGAATTCTTATTCATTATGGCACAGGCGTTTGGGTCATATATCCAAAAGGAGAATTAACAGACTTGAGTCTGTTACTGATGGAATTCTCGATAAACTTGATACACAAAATAATATAGAAATATGTGTTGAGTGCATAAAGGGCAAAATAACAAACAAGAGATATATAGGGGCTGAGAGAGCTAAAGATGTCTTAAAACTAATACATACCAATATTTGTGGACCATTTCCTACAGCTGCTTGAAATGGTCAACATTATTTTATTACGTTCATTGACGATTTCTCTCGCTATGGTTACCTCTATTTAATAAATGAGAATTCACAGGCTCTGGATGTTTTTAAGTCTTTTAAAACCGAAGTTGAAAATCAACTTGGAAAGACTATTAGGTCTGTCAGATCAGATCGTGATGGTGAATACTATGGTCAATATGATGGATCAGGTGAACAACGTCCAGGTCCGTTTGTGCAATACTTAAATGATTGTGGGATCGTCCCTCAGTATACCATGCCAGGCTCTACTAGCATGAATGGTGTAGCCGAGAGACGAAATAGAACCTGTAAGGATATGTTAAGGAGTATGATTTCTCATACAACCTTACCTCAATCACTTTGGGGTGATGCGCTAAAAACTACAGTCTATATCCTCAACAGTGTGCCAACTAAAGCTACTAACAATACCCCTTATGAGTTATGGACAGATAGAAAACCTATCTTAAAGCATTTACGAGTATGGGGATGTCCAGCTGAGGCTAGACCTTATAGGCCAAATGAGAAAAAGCTGGAATCAAGAGCAGTAAGTAGATATTTTGTCGCACACGCTGAAAGATCACGGGATTATAAATTCTATGATCCCCAAGAGAAGAACATTCTTTGAGACGAGAAATGCTCGGTTCCTTGAGGATGTTGAGTTTGGGGGGAAGATAAGGATAATGAATTCACTTTTGAGGAGGATCCAGTAATACCTTCTCCCTTAGTTGTTGCAAATTATGACCAGGTTTTCATTCCTAGAGTAATTTTCCCGCAATATCTAGTAAGTGAAGTTGGCGAACCTTCCACCCATCAAAATGAAGTTCCTCAAACAGTGACTCAAAATCAAACTCAACCTCAAGATCAAACTCAACACCCTCAAATTCAAGAAGAACCAGTGCCTCTACGAAGATCCACAAGAGAAAAGAGAAGTGTAATATCAAGTGACTATATTGTATTTCTCAATGAGCATGAAGTAAACGATGGTCCAGTGGGAGATGACCCAGTCACCTTTCACGAAGCGATCAATTGTTCAAACTCTTAGAAATGGATCAATACCATGGGTGAGGAAATTCACTCCATGAAAGACAATGACGTTTGGGACCTTGCCCCATTACCTAAAGGTGTGAAATCAATTGGTTGTAAATGGGTTTACAAAACCAAAAGAGATTGACAAGGTAATGTGGAAAGATATAAAGCATGTCTCGTCGCAAAAGGATTTACTCAAAGAGAAGGTATCGATTATAAAGATACTTTCTCTCCTGTTACGTCGAAAGATTCTTTTAGGACCATAATGGCACTTGTGGCACATTTTGACTTAGAGTTACATCAGATGGATGTAAAGAAGACTTTTCTCAATGGTGACATTGAGGAAACCATCTATATGGTGCAACCAGAAGGGTTATCTCCAAAAGAAGATAACGGTTTGATATGCAAACTAAAAAAGTCTATCAATGGGCTCAAGCAGGCATCGCGTCAATGGTACCTTAAATTTCATCAAATTGTTCTCTCATTTGGGTTTGAGACCAATATTGTTGAAGATTGTGTGTACCATAAGTTCAGTGTGAGTAGGTTTATATTTATTTTATTATATGTCGATGATATTTTGCTTGCCAGCATTGATGTATAGCGTATTCATGATACCAAGAAATTTGTATCAGAACATTTCGATATGAAAGATCTTGGAGAAGCATCATATGTGTTAGGAATCCAAATTCATCGTGATCGTTCACGAGGAATTCTTGGATTATCATAAAAGGTTACATCGAAAAGATACTGCAACGGTTTGGCAAGAAAAATTGTAGACTACATGACACACCCGTATCAAAAAGAGACAAATTTAGTCTTAAGCAGTGTCCAAATAATAATATTGAAGCCAAGTATATGAAGAATATCCCATATGTATCTGCAGTGGGAAGTCTTATGTATGCACAAGTATGCACTCGACCAGATCTTGCATTTATTGTGGGAATGCTAGGCAGATACCAAAGCAATCCAGGAAGAGAACATTTGGTAGCAGCTAAAAGAGTCTTTAGATACTTACAGACGACAAAAGGTTATATGCTCACATATAGGAGGTCAGATAATCTTGAGATCATTGGGTATTCTGACTCCGACCTTGCTGGATGCCAAGACAGTAGAAAATCCACATCTGGCTACATTTTTCTACTAGCCGAAGGTGCAATTTCATGGAGAATCACTAAGCAAACTCTCATTGCTTCCTCTACTATGGAGGCAGAGTTTGTTGCATGCTACGGGGCATCAAATCATGCAAAATGGCTATGAAACTTCATTTCAGGACTGCAAATTGTCAACGGCATTAAAAGGCCACTCAAATTATATTGTGACAATAGAGCAGCAGTCCTATATTCCAATAACAATAGGAGTTCGTCTAAATCTAGGCATATAGACATCAAATTCCTAGTTGTGAAAGAAAGATTCAGAATGGTTTAATAAGTATTGAGCATATATGGATAAACTATATGGTTGCAGATCCGCTCACTAAGGCATTAACCCCTGCAGTTTTTCATGAGCATGTAACTCATATGGGTGTTATAGATTTAGATGCCATTTGAAAAGTGTGAGTATATTATGTTTGTCCACCTTAATACATATTGCAATGTCATGATATTATTCGACTATTTATATAGTATTCAGGTCATTCAGTAGCAACTAATTTTCATGCCACACATCCACATTATCTATGTCATTTAGTTGAATTGATACTTGTTGTTATGACCTAAAGATCGTAGGAGTCCGACTCCCGCCCGGATCCACTAACATACCCCATTAACTCACCTTTTCACAAAGGGGCCGCCACCCCGGAAATCCGAATCCGCACGGGGACGGGCGCTCCCCGAGCGCACCGCCCCGAGCGGGTCGAACAACTGCGGTTACACGCCTATGCCAGTGGTGCTGAGGTGCGCCCGAACGGCATCGATAGGCCAGCTGACTTAAGCGCGGGTGTCTATCAGGGCCGACGAACCATAGTTCGCGACCGAACGGGAGGCGCGGCTGGGCCGGACAACTCCCGATCCGGACGACCCGTCTGATTCTCATGCGCCCCAACGCCAGTGATAGCATGGCCCGACCTTTAGTTAGTCACCAACGACAAACAACCGGGATAAGGGCGCGATCGACTCATACGTCATCCGACCGCCTGACAAAGCACCCCCTGGCGGCTGACCCATCTGACAGTTAATGCTTTCGGCCCTGACATCCCGACAAAAGCACCCCTTGGCCGTTGCGCCGCCTGACAAAAGCAGGTCAGGAACTCCTGTTCCCGACGTCCCTGTCCGAATCTTCCGCTGACAACCGAGCCAGCTCAGCACGCCTAGTCATCACCCGTTAGGTATAAATACCCCCTCTCCTCTTACGGAGAGGGGGTTGGAAAAATTCTCTCTGACTCTATTATTCACACACGAGAGCAAAGTTCTTCCATATCTTTGTTCTCCCACCGATAGCTCGCCACGCGCGGTCGACACACTGTTAGTCCGACCGGCGTGTCCAGCCCCCCCCCCCCCCCCCCATTTTAAGACCTATTACTGACTTAGGCATCGGAGGGGCTAAGGGTTGAACCCCAACCCTGCCCTTCTGACGAGTTGTTCGTATTGCAGGAGAGCTCGCCCCTTGACCTGAGCCGGCGTCAGCCCCCTGCCGTCCAACCCTCCTCAGCTGCATCCGACGAGATTCGACCCCATCAGCGCCACCGACAACGGATCCAACTTCTTCATCCCACTAATCACTTGTAAAACAGCCTACCTAAACCTTCTTCTCCACATAACCATCGTGCCCTTGGTTCCCCATAATACAAATTCATTGTACGCGAGTTCCACCTCGTAACAATTGGCGCCGTCTGTGGGAACGAAGGGTCACACCCATGTTAGACTCCATGCCGATCTCGCGGAACCCTGACCACGGCAAAGATCCCGTGGGACAGGAGCCGCTCTCCCTACAAATCACCCCGGCGTCCGACCCCCTTCTGGGAACGGGCACCGAAACTGAACCTACTTCAGCCCACGCTGTCCTGAAGAGCTTCGAGGCCGTCACCCAGGCCAGGGGAGGCTATCAGACGGTTGGAACGGAGCCTCCGACCGGCCCCTCAGAGCCCCAGAACGTGAGGCGGAACCTCCACCTTCAGTTCGAGGAGGAGGGGGAGAACAGGGGGCTCGCGGAGGAGGTTGCGGCCCAGCAAAGGCTCCTGGAAGAGGAGATGGAAGTTGCACGGTGGTGGAGGCGCCTGGGGGAGGCAGCTGCCGTGCAAAGGCGTTTGGACGAAGCGGCAGAGACCGCCCGAAGGGCCAGCCAGGACGAAGAGGCCGCTCGCCGACAACTCCGCCTCATCGTCGCGGAGCGCGATAGGCTAAGGAGAGAAAACAGGAGCAACCAAGAAATCCTGGACGGGACGGCGACGGGTCGGCGGCTCGGGGACTGGCGGGACCCGTTGCTGAACAGGTCCCCACCCGGAGGAGGCAGCCCGCATCGCCTGCACCACCCCTCCGATTCCCTGCATGAGGAAGCCGTTTGTCGACAACTGCGCTTCCTCACCGCCGAGCGCGAAAGGCTCATTCGGGAGAATCAAGAACGGATGGAGGCCCGAGGAGAGCTGGCCGGGAGGTGCTGGCGCTGGGAGAACCGTAGCCCGCAACCCGTCGAATCCTCAGCCCAAGGAAGGAGCCCCGCCAGGAGACCGTCGGGCTACTCCCCGGGGACGGAGGACCGTCGGCGGCTGAGGCGCGACCGAAGCCAGACCCCCGAATGGCAGAGAGGGGATGCGCCGGACCGCCCCGCCTACCCGGAGGAGGCCACGCCACTAGCACGGTGGATCACATCCGCCCCAAGGCCCATAAGGTTTAAACCCCCTCACCTGGCCACGTACAATGGGAGAGGCGACCCCCTCACGCACGTCCAGCAATACCGGGGGGCAATGGAGGCGCAAGACGTGGATGAGGCGTTCCTATGCCGGCATTTCTCCCAAAGCCTGAGGGACACCGCGTTGGACTGGTACTTTGGCTTGCCCGCAAGGTCCGTCGGGAGCTTTGGCGAACTATCCCACAAGTTCTGCCAAGAGTTCCGGGCCGGGCGGACGAAAAAGAAGCCCCTAGACTATCTCAGTACGATAGTCCAAGGGGAGGGAGAGACAACGGGAAGATACCTCCGCCGCTTTCAGGAGGAAAGACGGGTGGTGGTGACATGCGGCGATGAGGTGCTTATGCTGGCCTTCAAAACGGGGTTGCAGACTCGGAGCCTCCATAAATCCCTGCTCCGGGATCTGCCGACCGACTATGAGGCGTTGGTTGCTATGATGGAGAGGCACGCGTTGGCCGAAGAAACCCTCGGTGCAAAGGCCATATTCCCCCCGGCGAGACCATCCCAGGGCGAACCCTGATCACACCCTCGGCCGAGGCGGGAAGAGGGGCACCGTGGTCGCGACCAGCTGGCCCGACCAAGGCGGGAACCGCTCGGGCCTCGCCCGCAAGATCGACCTGGCCCGGCGCGCGAGTGCGCTCCGGCCCAAGGGCTCCCACGAGTCGTCCCGAGACAAGAAGGCCCCCTACGGGCGCATTACACGCGACTCAATGCCCCCATGATGGAGGTGCTGGCCGCGGCAACAAGGGCAGGGTTACTGCCGGAGCCTCCCCGGGAGATGAGGACGGATCCGGCGAGGCGGGACCCCCGGAGATACTGTCGTTATCACCGGGACCACGGTCACGACACCGACCGTTGTTACGCCCTTAAAAGAGAGATCGAGCGATTGATCCAGGCGGGTCACCTGGGAAACTTCGTCGCGGGCAGGCGGGTGGCAGCAGGAGAGAGAGCTCCCCTAGAGGAGGAGGGACGGGAACCGCCGGTGAACCGCGACAAGGAGGAACCACGCCCCCCGAGGGCGGTCATGCGAATTGAGATGATAACCGGGGGGTCTTCCTTGGCAGGGCGGGCGCCCGCAATCCCGGCGGCCGGAGCCCGCCAGGTGATGGTGGCGGGCGCCGACCGCCGACTGAAGCGAAGAAGGACACACCGACCCCCTATCACATTTACCGACGAGGACTGGCAGGAGGCACGGGGCCAGGACAATGACGCTCTCGTCATCGAGGCTCGGATCGGGGCGATTGACGTCGGTCGGCTCCTGATTGACACCGGTAGCTCCTGCGACATCCTTTTCCTGTCAACGGTCGAGAGGATGGGATGGGGGCGCGCAGACCTAAAGCCCTGTGGGGGCCCTATTGCTGGCTTCACTGGCCATGCGATCCCCACCGAAGGACGATCGCCCTACCCATGACCCTAGGGGAGGAACCGAGGGCCGTCACCAAGGAAACGCTTTTTGTCATCGTCGACGTCGCATCGGCGTATAACGGGATCATAGGGCGCCCCTATATGACGGCCATCGAGGCGCTCCCCAGCCTGCAACACCAGACGATGAAGTTCCGGACCCCGCGGAGGGTGTGACAGGTGCGGGGAGGCCGGGAGGTGCCCGGAGACCACAACCATACGCCGTCCCAGCGTAGAAGCCCGAGGCGGACCCTGACGGCTCTCATCCCTGACGAGAGGGAGGACTTCTGCGACCAGCGGCCGACCCCGACCGAGGAAGTGGAAGAGGTCCCAGTAGCCTCGAACGAAGGGAGAACCGTCTCCATCGGGACAAAACTCCCGGCTACTTTGTGGACGGCCCTCGTCGCCTTGCTCCGGGAAAATGCAGACATATTCGCATGGTCACCAGCCGACATGCCCGGGGTGGACCCGGCGGTAATCTCCCACAGGTTGAATGCGGACCCGGAAGCCCGACCTGTTCGACAGAAGAAGAGAAGTGCGGGGGGCGAAAAGAAGAAGGCAGCCGAGGAAGAGATAGAGCAGCTCCTCGAGGCCAAATTTGTTCGGTCGGTGGACTACCCCGACTGGCTCGCCAATGTCGTTCTGGTGAAGAAGCCCAGTGGAAAGTGGCGCATGTGCGTCGACTTCACCGACCTCAACAAGGTATGCCCGAAGGAAAGCTTCCCTCTGCCCAGGATCGACCACTTGGTGGACCAGGCGTCCGGCTATGAGTTGTTAAGCTTTATGGATGCCTTCTCGGGGTACAACCAGATACCGATGGCGGAGGGAGATGAGGAGAAGACGTCTTTTGTCACCGATAAAGGCACCTTCTGTTACACCAAGATGCCCTTTGGACTGAAGAACGCCGGGGCAACCTATCAACGGATGGTGGACCAAATATTCGGCCCTCAGGTGGGACGAAACTTGGAGGTCTACATCGACGACATGCTGGTGAAGAGCGGACGGGCCCCCGACCACCTCGCCGACCTGCAGGAAACCTTCCAAAGGGTCCGCCGGTACAACCTGAGGCTAAACCCCGCGAAGTGTATCTTTGGCGTGCAATCGGGAAAATTCATGGGCTTCATGATAACGAAGCGAGGAATCGAGGTAAACCCCGACAAGGTGACGGCCCTCGTCGGCATGACGAAGCCCCGGACGATCCGGGACTTGCAGCGACTGAACGGCCGGATCACTGCTCTGGGACGATTCCTGTCGAAATCGGCTGAGAAATCGATCCCCTTCTTCAGGGTCTTGCGCACAGCCTTTGGCGAAGCTAAAGACAAAAGGAAGGTGATCCCGTGGGACGACGACTGCGCACGGGCGTTCGCGGAGCTGAGAGCATACCTGCAGAGCCCACCACTCCTCGCACGACCGGAGGAAGGCGAACCCCTAGGGTTGTACCTGGCGACCAACGAGGAGTCCGTTAGCTCCGTCCTGATCAAGGAGGAAGGAGGGGTGCAACGCCCTGTTTACTATGCCAGCCGGATCCTCCGGGAGGCGGAGACTCGTTACAGCCATATCGAGAAAGCCGCCTACTGCCTAATCACCACAGCCCGAAAGCTCCGGCCCTATTTTCAGGCCCACCCCATAACCGTCCACACCGACATGCCCCTCGAAAAGAACCTGAAAAGGCTGGAGCGGTCAGGGAGGATGCTCAACTGGAGCGTCGAGCTCAGCGAGTTCGACTTAACGTACAAAGCCCGGACGGTGATCAAGGGCCAAGCGCTGGCCGACTTCATGGTGGAATGCACCACGGGAGTCTCGCCGGGGGACCGGAAAGAGCTCCCATCGGCGACCACGTCCCCACAGAGGATCGAGGTGGGCGAACCCTCAACGCCCTCCCCGATGGCAGCGGGCGAACTATGGACCATCCACGTCGACGGCTCCGCAACGGGTTCCGGGACAGGAGCGGGTATCGTCATTCAGACTCCTGACAGATGTTCATTGGAATACGCCCTACGCTTCAGCTTCCCGGCCACCAACAATGTCGCGGAGTATGAAGCCGCGGTTAACGGGTTAAAACTCGCCAGGGCAGTGGGGGCGACGAACGTGTTGCTCCTTAGTGACTCCCGTCTCGTCATCCAACAGATCCTGGGGGGCTTCGAGGCCCGAGAGGAAACAATGAAGCGATACCTGAATCGCATCCAGATCGAACTCCGTAAGTTCAAGAAAGCGGACGTCCAACACCTACCCCGCTCCAGCAACCTCCGGGCGGATGCCCTGTCTAAGCTGGCCTCCTCCTCGGCGGCCGAGATCGGGAAGGCAATCTACGTGGAAAGCCTATTGACGCCAACCATTGACAAAAGAGAGCTGATGTGCATGGACGCGATGACGTCATGGATGACCCCCATTATGAAGTACTTAGAGACGGGTGAGCTACCCGAGGAGCGGATGCTGGCAAAACAGGTGGAAAGGCGGGCCCTGTCATTCGTGCTTCTCGACGGAGTGCTGTACCACTGCCGCCGCGCCAACTTTGACGTCCTGCCCTACCTGAAATGCTTGGGCCCGGAGCAGGCTGAGCAAGTCATCCGCGAGGTACACGAAGGCTTCTGCGGAAACCACCATGGCGGGCGCACCATCGCCCACAAAGTAATGCGCCAAGGATACTACTGGCCGACGATGATTCGGGACGCGGTACAGTACGTCAAGAAGTGCGAGGCATGCCAAAAGTTCTGCCAACGGACGACTGCACCCCCGGCCAACCTGATGCCCATGTTGAGCCCGATCCCCTTCGCCAAGTGGGGACTCGACATGCTGGGGCCGTTCCCAAAGGCCTCCGGGGGAAGGAAATACCTAGTCGTCGCCGTGGACTACTTCACAAAATGGGTCGAAGTAGAGCCGCTGGCGCGGATAGCCTGGACGGACATGAAGGGCTTCATCTGGCAATCCATCATATGCCGCTTTGGGATCCCCCGCTCCATTGTCACGGATAATGGAAAGCAATTCGATTGCGAAGGCTTCCGCGACTTCTGCTCGGGTTGGGGGATCAAACTCCAGTTCGCGTCAGTCGCCCACCCGCAGTGCAACGGAATGGCGGAGGCCGTGAATAAATGTATCTTGAACCCAATGAAGAAGAAGGTGGACGCCGCTCTAGGGGCTTGGGTTGACGAGCTGCCGGGAATCATATGGTCTTATCGTACCACCCACAAGGCCTCGACCGGAGAAAGCCCCTTCGTGCTTGCATACGGGTCGGAGGCAGTCGTTCCTGTGGAAATAGGCGAGGAGACACTCCGGCTAAAGCTCTTCGACGAAGAAATCAACGGAGAAGGACTCGGACTCAGTCTTGAGTTGATAGACGAGATAAGAGACCGGGCCCTGACCTGCCTCGTCAAACACAGCCAGAGGATGGCCTGATATTACGACTCCCGGGTGAAACCGCGGACTTTCAGGATCAGCGATTTGGTCCTCCGAGATGCCACCTTCCGGCCCGAGATTGCACAGCGGGGAAAGCTGGCCGCTAAATGGGAAGGGCCCTACATGGTCGTCGACATTGTCGGACCGGCCACATACATCCTGGCTACCCCCGAGGGGAGCGAATTGGCCCACCCCTGGAACGCAAAACATCTGCTAATATTCTACCAATAGTTGTGAGTTTTTCTTTTTCTTACACGCAATATACGTATCTACCCGTTCTTCCCAACATTGTTGTTCCTACACAAGTTTTGCAGTTCGTCAAAACTCCGAACCTCTGGGGCAGGGCCAACCCTAGCCACCCAAACCAGAGAAGGGCACGGGCCGGGCTACGCGCCCGCTCCCCCCCCTCAAGACCTCTGGGGCAGGGCCAACCCTAGCCACCCAAACAAGAGAAGGGCACGGGCCGGGCTACGCGCCCGCTCCCCCCCTCAAGACCTCTGGGGCAGGGCCAACCCTAGCCACCCAAACCAGAGAAGGGCACGGGCCGGGCTACGCGCCCGCTCCCCCCTCAAGACCACTGGGGCAGGGCCAACCCTAGCCAACCAAACCAGAGAAGGGCACGGGCCGGGCTACGCGCCCGCTCCCCCCCTCAAGACCTCTGGGGCAGGGCCAACCCTAGCCACCCAAACCAGAGAAGGGCACGGGCCGGGCTACGCGCCCGCTCCCCCCCTCAAGACCTCTGGGGCAGGGCCAACCCTAGCCACCCAAACCAGAGAAGGGCACGGGCCGGGCTACGTGCCCCCTCCCCCCCTCAAGACCTCTGGGGCAGGGCCAACCCTAGCCACCCAAACCAGAGAAGGGCACGGGCCGGGCTACGCGCCCGCTCCCCCCCTCAAGACCTTTGGGGCAGGGCCAACCCTAGCCACCCAAACCAGAGAAGGGCACGGGCCGGGCTACGCGCCCGCTCCCCCCCCCCCTCAAGACCTCTGGGGCAGGGCCAACCCTAGCCACCCAAACCAGAGAAGGGCACGGGCCGGGCTACGCGCCCGCTCCCCCCCTCAAGACCTCTGGGGCAGGGCCAACCCTAGCCACCCAAACCAGAAAAGGGCATTGGCCGGGCTACGCGCCCGCTCCCCCCCTCAAGACCTCTGGGGCAGGGCCAACCCTAGCCACCCAAACCAGAGAAGGGCACGGGCCGGGCTACGCGCCCGCTCCCCCCCTCAAGACCTCTGGGGCAGGGCCAACCCTAGCCACCCAAACCAGAGAAGGGCACGGGCCGGGCTACACGCCCGCTCCCCCCCTCAAGACCTGGGGCAGGGCCAACCCTAGCCACCCAAACCAGAGAAGGGCACGGGCCGGGCTATGCGCCCGCTCCCCCCCCCTCAAGACCTCTGGGGCAGGGCCAACCCTAGCCACCCAAACCAGAGAAGGGCACGGGCCGGGCTACGCGCCCGCTCCCCCCCTCAAGACCTCTGGGGCAGGGCCAACCCTAGCCACCCAAACCAGAAAAGGGCACGGGCCGGGCTACGTGCCCGCTCCTCCCCTCAAGACCTCTGGGACTGGGCCAACCCTAGCCACCCAAACCAGAGAAGGGCACGGGCCGGGCTACGCGCCCGTTCCACCCCACAAGACCTCTGGGGCAGGGCCAACCCTAGCCACCCAAACCAGAGAAGGGCACGGGCCGGGCTATGCGCCTGCTCCCCCCCTCAAGACCTCTGGGGCAGGGCCAACCCTAGCCACCCAAACCAGAGAAGGGCACGGGCCGGGCTACGCGCCCGCTCCCCCCCTCAAGACCTCTGGGGCAGGGCCAACCCTAGCCACCCAAACCAGAGAAGGGCACGGGCCGGGCTACGCGCCCGCTCCCCCCCTCAAGACCTCTGGGGCAGGGCCAAACCTAGCCACCCAAACCAGAGAAGGGCACGGGCCGGGCTACGCACCCGCCCCCCCCCTCAAGACCTCTGGGGCAGGGCCAACCCTAGCCACCCAAACCAGAGAAGGGCACGGGCCGGGCTACGCGCCCGCTTCCCCCCTCAAGACCTCTGGGGCAGGGCCAACCCTAGCCACCCAAACCAGAGAAGGGCACGGGCCGGGCTACGCGCCCGCTCCCCCCCTCAAGACCTCTGGGGCAGGGCCAACCCTAGCCACCCAAACCAGAGAAGGGCACGGGCCGGGCTACGCGCCCGCTCCCCCCTCAAGACCTCTGGGGCAGGGCCAACCCTAGCCACCCAAACCAGAGAAGGGCACGGGTCGGGCTACGCGCTCGCTCCCCCCTCAAGACCTCTAGGGCAGGGCCAACCCTAGCCACCCAAACCAGAGAAGGGCACAGGCCGGGCTACGCGCCCGCTCCCCCCCTCAAGACCTCTGGGGCAGGGCCAACCCTAGCCACCCAAACCAGAGAAGGGCACGGGCCGGGCTACGCGCCCGCTCCCCCCCTCAAGACCTCTGGGGCAGGGCCAACCCTAGCCAACCAAACCAGAGAAGGGCACGGGCCGGGCTACGCGCCCGCTCCCCCCCTCAAGACCTCTGGGGCAGGGCCAACCCTAGCCACCCAAACCAGAGAAGGGCACGGGCCGGGCTACGCGCCCGCTCCCCCCTCAAGACCTCTGGGGCAGGGCCAACCCTAGCCACCCAAATCAGGGAAGGGCACGGGCCGGGCTACACGCCTGCTCCCCCCCTCAAGACCTCCGGGGCAGGGCCAACCCTAGCCACCCAAATCAGGGAAGGGCACGGGCCGGGCTACACGCCTGCTCCCCCCCTCAAGACCTCTGGGGCAGGGCCAACCCTAGCCACCCAACCCAGAGAAGGGCACGGGCCGGGCTACGCGCCCGCTCCCCCCCCCTCATGACCTCTGGGGCAGGGCCAACCCTAGCCACCCAAACCAGAGAAGGGCACGGGCCGGGCTACGCGCCCGCTCCCCCCCTCAAGACCTCTGGGGCAGGGCCAACCCTAGCCACCCAAACCAGAGAAGGGCACGGGCCGGGCTACGCGCCCGCTCCCCCCCCTCAAGACCTCTGGGGCAGGGCCAACCCAAGCCACCCAAACCAGAGAAGGGCACGGGCCGGGCTACGCGCCCGCTCCCCCCCTCAAGACCTCTGGGGCAGGGCCAACCCTAGCCACCCAAACCAGAGAAGGGCACGGGTCGGGCTACGCGCCCGCTCCCCCCCTCAAGACCTCTGGGGCAGGGCCAACCCTAGCCACCCAAACCAGAGAAGGGCACGGGCCGGGCTACGCTCCCGCTCCCCCCCTCAAGACCTCTGGGGCAGGGCCAACCCTAGCCACCCAAACCAGAGAAGGGCACGGGCCGGGCTACGCGCCCGCTCCCCCCCTCAAGACCTCTGGGGCAGGGCCAACCCTAGCCACCCAAACCAGAGAAGGGCACGGGCCGGGCTACGCTCCCGCTCCCCCCCTCAAGACCTCTGGGGCAGGGCCAACCCTAGCCACCCAAACCAGAGAAGGGCACGGGCCGGGCTACGCGCCCGCTCCCCCCCTCAAGACCTCTGGGGCAGGGCCAACCCTAGCCACCCAAACCAGAGAAGGGCACGGGCCGGGCTACGCGCGCGCTCCCCCCTCAAGACCTCTGGGCCAGGGCCAACCCTAGCCACCCAAACCAGAGAAGGGCACGGGCCGGGCTACGCGCCCGCTCCCCCCCTCAAGACCTCTGGGGCAGGGCCAACCCTAGCCACCCAAACCAGAGAAGGGCACGGGCCGGGCTACGCGCCCGCTCCCCCCCTCAAGACCTCTGGGGCAGGGCCAACCCTAGCCACCCAATCCAGAGAAGGGCACGGGCCGGGCTACGCGCCCGCTCCCCCCCTCAAGACCTCTGGGGCAGGGCCAACCCTAGCCACCCAAACCAGAGAAGGGCAGGGGACCGGCTACGCGCCCGCTCCCCCCCTCAAGACCTCTGGGGCAGGGCCAACCCTAGCCACCCAAACCAGAGAAGGGCACGGGCCGGGCTACGCGCCCGCTCCCCCCCTCAAGACCTCTGGGGCAGGGCCAACCCTAGCCACCCAAACCAGAGAAGGGCACGGGCCGGGCTACGCGCCCGTTCCCCCCCTCAAGACCTCTGGGGCATGGCCAACCCTAGCCACCCAAACCAGAGAAGGGCACGGGCCGGGCTACGCGCCCGCTCCCCCCCTCAAGACCTCTGGGGCAGGGCCAACCCTAGCCACCCAAACCAGAGAAGGGCACGGGCCGGGCTACGCCCCCGCTCCCCCCTCAAGACCTCTGGGGCAGGGCCAACCCTAGCCACCCAAACCAGAGAAGGGCACGGGTCGGGCTACGCGCTCGCTCCCCCCTCAAGACCTCTCGGGCAGGGCCAACTCTAGCCACCCAAACCAGAGAAGGGCACAGGCCGGGCTACGCGCCCGCTCCCCCCCCTCAAGACCTCTGGGGCAGGGCCAACCCTAGCCACCCAAACCAGAGAAGGGCACGGGCCGGGCTACGCGCCCGCTCCCCCCCTCAAGACCTTTGGGGCAGGGCCAACCCTAGCCAACCAAACCAGAGAAGGGCACGGGTCGGGCTACGCGCCCGCTCCCCCCCTCAAGACCTCTGGGGCAGGGCCAACCCTAGCCACCCAAACCAGAGAAGGGCACGGGCCGGGCTATGCGCCCGCTCCCCCCTCAAGACCTCTGGGGCAGGGCCAACCCTAGCCACCCAAATCAGGGAAGGGCACGGGCCGGGCTACACGCCTGCTCCCCCCCTCAAGACCTCTGGGGCAGGGCCAACCCTAGCCACCCAAACAAGAGAAGGGCACGGGCCGGGCTACGCGCCCGCTCCCCCCTCAAGACCTCTGGGGCAGGGCCAACCCTAGCCACCCAAATCAGGGAAGGGCATGGGCCGGGCTACACGCCTGCTCCCCCCCTCAAGACCTCTGGGGCAGGGCCAACCCTAGCCACCCAACCCAGAGAAGGGCACGGGCCGGGCTACGCGCCCGCTCCCCCCCTCAAGACCTCTGGGGCAGGGCCAACCCTAGCCACCCAAACCAGAGAAGGGCACGGGCCGGGCTACGCGCCCGCTCCCTCCCTCAAGACCTCTGGGGCAGGGCCAACCCTAGCCACCCAAACCAGAGAAGGGCACGGGCCGGGCTACGCGCCCGCTCCCCCCCTCAAGACCTCTGGGGCAGGGCCAACCCAAGCCACCCAAACCAGAGAAGGGCACGGGCCGGGCTAGGCGCCCGCTCCCCCCCCTCAAGACCTCTAGGGCAGGGCCAACCCTAGCCACCCAAACCAGAGAAGGGCACGGGTTGGGCTACGCGCCCGCTCCCCCCCTCAAGACCTCTGGGGCAGGGCCAACCCTAGCCACCCAAACCAGAGAAGGGCACGGGCCGGGCTACGCTCCCGCTCCCCCCCTCAAGACCTCTGGGGCAGGGCCAACCCTAGCCACCCAAACCAGAGAAGGGCACGGGCCGGGCTACGCGCCCGCTCCCCCCCTCAAGACCTCTGGGGCAGGGCCAACCCTAGCCACCCAAACCAGAGAAGGGCACGGGCCGGGCTACGCTCCCGCTCCCCCCTAAAGACCTCTGGGGCAGGGCCAACCCTAGCCACCCAAACCAGAGAAGGGCACGGGCCGGGCTACGCGCCCGCTCCCCCCCTCAAGACCTCTGGGGCAGGGCCAACCCTAGCCACCCAAACCAGAGAAGGGCACGGGCCGGGCTACGCGCGCGCTCCCCCCTCAAGACCTCTGGGCCAGGGCCAACCCTAGTCACCCAAACCAGAGAAGGGCACGGGCCGGGCTACGCGCCCGCTCCCCCCCTTAAGACCTCTGGGGCAGGGCCAACCCTAGCCACCCAAACCAGAGAAGGGCACGGGCCGGGCTACGCGCCCGCTCCCCCCCTCAAGACCTCTGGGGCAGGGCCAACCCTAGCCACCCAATCCAGAGAAGGGCACGGGCCGGGCTACGCGCCCGCTCCCCCCCTCAAGACCTCTGGGGCAGGGCCAACCCTAGCCACCCAAACCAGAGAAGGGCAGGGGACCGGCTACACACCCGCTCCCCCCCCTCAAGACCTCTAGGGCAGGGCCAACCCTAGCCACCCAAACCAGGGAAAGGCACGGGCCGGGCTACGCGCCCGCTCCCCCCCTCAAGACCTCTGGGGCAGGGCCAACCCTAGCCACCCAAACCAGAGAAGGGCACGGGCCGGGCTACGCGCCCGTTCCCCCCCTCAAGACCTCTGGGGCATGGCCAACCCTAGCCACCCAAACCAGAGAAGGGCACGGGCCGGGCTACGCGCCCGCTCCCCCCCTCAAGACCTCTGGGGCAGGGCCAACCCTAGCCACCCAAACCAGAGAAGGGCACGGGCCGGGCTACGCCCCCGCTCCCCCCCTCAAGACCTCTGGGGTAGGGCCAACCCTAGCCACCCAAACCAGAGAAGGGCACGGGTCGGGCTACGTGCTCGCTCCCCCCTCAAGACCTCTAGGGCAGGGCCAACCCTAGCCACCCAAACCAGAGAAGGGCACGGGCCGGGCTACGCGCCCGCTCCCCCCTCAAGACCTCTGGGGCATGGCCAACCCTAGCCACCCAAACCAGAGAAGGGCACGGGCCGGGCTACGCGCCCGCTCCCCCCCTCAAGACCTCTGGGGCAGGGCCAACCCTAGCCACCCAAACCAGAGAAGGGCACGGGCCGGGCTAGGCGCCCGCTCCCCACCTCAAGACCTCTGGGGCAGGGCCAACCCTAGCCACCCAAACCAGAGAAGGGCACGGGCCGGGCTACGCGCCCGTTCCCCCCCTCAAGACCTCTGGGGCATGGCCAACCCTAGCCACCCAAACCAGAGAAGGGCACGGGCCGGGCTACGCGCCCGCTCCCCCCCTCAAGACCTCTGGGGCAGGGCCAACCCTAGCCACCCAAACCAGAGAAGGGCACGGGCCGGGCTACGCGCCCGCTCCCCCCCCTCAAGACCTCTGGGGCAGGGCCAACCCTAGCCACCCAAACCAGAGAAGGGCACGGGCCGGGCTACGCGCCCGCTCCCCCCCTCATGACCTCTGGGGTAGGGCCAACCCTGGCCACCCAAATCAGAGAAGGGCACGGGCCGGGCTACGCACCCGCTCCCCCCCTCAAGACCTCTGGGGCAGGGCCAACCCTAGCCACCCAAACCAGAGAAGGGCACGGGCCGGGCTACGCGCTCGCTCCCCCCCTCAAGACCTCTGGGGCAGGGCCAACCCTAGCCATCCAAACCAGAGAAGGGCACGGGCCGGGCTACGCGCCCGCTCCCCCCCTCAAGACCTCTAGGGCAGGGCCAACCCTAGCCACCCAAACCAGAGAAGGGCACGGGCCGGGCTACGCGCCCGCTCCCCCCTCAAGACCTCTGGGGCAGGGCCAACCCTAGCCACCCAAACCAGAGAAGGGCACGGGCCGGGCTACGCGCCCGCTCCCCCCCTCAAGACCTCGGGAGCAGGGTCAACCCTAGCCACCCAAACCAGAGAAGGGCACGGGCCGGGCTACGCGCCCGGTCCCCCCGCTCAAGACCTCTGGGGCAGGGCCAACCCTAGCCACCCAAACCAGAGAAGGGCACGGGCCGGGCTACGGGCCTGCTCCCCCCCTCAAGACCTCTGGGGCAGGGCCAACCCTAGCCACCCAAACCAGAGAAGGGCACGGGCCGGGCTACGCGCCCGCTCTCCCCTCAAGACCTCTGGGGCAGGGCCAACCCTGGCCACCCAAACCAGAGAAGGGCGCGGGCCGGGCTACGCGCCCGCTCCCCCCCTCAAGACCTCTGGGGCAGGGCCAATCCTGGCCACCCAAACCAGAGAAGGGCACGGGCTGGGCTACGCGCCCGCTCCCCCCCTCAAGACCTCAGGGGCAGGGCCAACCCTAGCCACCCAAACCGGAGGGGGCTACGCACCCATGGCCCTCGAAAAATCAAAACGGGCACACAAACCGGGACGAAATGACGTCAGTTCCCGAGTAGGCGGCCCCGATGTGATTCGACGAAATGAAAAGGACGCTCGAGAAACACGCCACCATTTAATGACGCGCTCCAAAAGAGGACCCGTAAGAGCCACCTGGCAAAGGCGGTTTCCCACGGGCATGAATTCGAGGAGCCCATTAATAATGCCAGCTCAGCGCAATAAATAGGGGAGAAACCGTCAATAAGATCTCCCTATAAAGAGGCCATTCCCCCTTCTGAAAGTAAAAAAAAAACCGGCAGACCTGAAAATCGCCACTTGATCCCCCCACCCACCGGGAAAAGGGCCGAGATACTCCGCCCTAACAAAAGAGAGGTCACCGGCCATCAATGGTTCCCGCCGCCCAGGGCGGCGGTTCCTACATCTCCATCACCGCTAACAGGATATTCCCCTTACAAACGGATCGCTAAAAGGGTATTCCCCTTACACAAGGAAAATCCACCTTTCACGCCTCCGTCTGCCCTAAACGACGACGGGTCGGAGAAAGAATGGCATCCGTTCAACGCCGGCTGGGCAGGCGAGAGCCCCCGGCACTTGCCGGCCAGTACCTCCTCACGGTCGACCTCCGGGCGAGGACCTCGGAAAGGCTGCATCCCTGACGAGCCCAAAAGGCAAGTCATGGCGTGTCAGCCCGCCCATGCATAACCGGGCGCTGAACCCCACCCTCAAACTGAAGCAGCGAGGCATGGGGCGGCGAGGGGCGGCCCGATCCTAAGGAACGTCCCCAAAGCGCAAGCCCCAGAAAGACGGCTTCCTTGGTGATTCCCCCTCTCAGCGCCTCTACCGGACCGAGGAAACCTTGCCCCGGCCGTGGAAGGAGATGACAAAGCAATGGAGGGAAGGCGGCCCGATCGGCAAGATCCCCCCCACCTATCTCGGGCCAAAGAGACCTTGCAACCCTTCAGCACAGAAGGCGAACAACCACCTCGGCGCCAAGATAGACTCAAGTTAAAAAAATGGGCCAACCCGGCCCGCAGTGACCCCTAGATCCGGAGGTCATTAAACCACGGGCGAGGACAGCTCTATAGCCCCCCCAAGCCGGATCTGACCCCACAACAGGCGATAAACTAAGAACTCTTGTACAAGCTATATATCAGCTCTTACAAATTTAAATGAAAACGTTCTTCTTTATATATGCTCAGATTTTTCGGAGAATACCATAGCGTGTAGCTATCTCCCCGCAATGTGCCGGGCGAGCAACACGCTACCCCGCTTAACTGGCTTAGAACGTCTAGGAAGTGGAACGAGGGGCGAGCTACGTGTCTGGCATTAGAACGCGCTACCCCACAACTTTCCCTCAAAGGGGAAAGAGGGGCACTGGGGCTCGCCCTGCGTAACTGGTCCGGCCCGAGATCAAATCACGATAGAACCACGTGTCTCTCCCTGAACCCCTTCGCCGACTCCCCGCCCCGCCCAAAGGCAAAACAAGCCGACAACATCCCCTTCCCCCAGACCTCGCGATCTCGGACACGGGAATGTTGGGGGCATAATTGGTAGCTGTGTAACTCCCGCAAGAAGCCAAGACACGTGACCTGGAACGAACCGGTCACAAGGCAGAGGCCGCGAAATAGGTGCCCAGTCCAGATAGGGCAGCGGCCCTGTCCCCTCAAAACAGCGTCACGATGCGACTCAGCATAACGAAAGGACGATTGGACAACACGCCATCATCAGCAGCACGCCCCCCGAGAGGCCAGAGTGCCGGATACCGCCAGGGAAAAGCGATTCCCAAAGCCCGGGATTCTGAGGAGCCCATTAACGGCACTAATCCCCCGCATTACCCAAGAAAAACCCTTCCACAGAATCTCGCTACAAATACCCCCCGCCAGAGATCAGGGGGAAGGAGGAAGAGAGACACGGGGGATTCCCATCCCCTCACTCTGGGCATGAAACGGCCCCAAACGCCCCACCGAGCTACGAAGAAAGCCGACAGCCACCGACGGAACTCACTCCCCCTGACGATGGCCGCCATAGCCCCACCACCTCCAACAGGATATTCCCCTTACACGGTTAAGGCCCCGCCCGCCAGCTTTCCTCCTGCCCATTACTGGATCAAAAGGCAGGTCCAGGAAGTCGGGCCGCGCGCCGCAACACCCCAATTAACGCCCAGCCGAAGGCGACCCCCACGGGGGGTCAGGGGGGAAACCCCCAGCTACTCTCCCAGCGGCGCTGTCACCTTCGGCGATCCCCGCAGGGTGTCGGGGGGGGAAACCCCCCAACGGCTCTCCCAGCGGCGCCCCCACCGCCACCTCGTCCTCAGCCTGCCGGGGTTTCCCCCTCGGTGCGCGGGGTCCCCGGCGAGGCCGAGCAACCCTCCAGCACGACAACAGCAAGGCAGAACGCGAGGAAGCGATGAAGGGAAAAGGAAGAAGGTCCCCTCCTACGACCGAGGGTCGGCCCTCCCCGGAGGCTGAACCGCCACCGGGCGGCACCCCTGATAAAGAAAATTTTTTTTTGGTTCCCGACGCGTCGGCCCGCCCCCGGGCGGAGCAAACAACAAAGGTGGACAACCCTCCGTCCCAACCACCGGTTGACCCACATCTTCTCCTAGTGTTGTAAATATCACCTAGATCTCCGATAAAGATTGGTGTATAATACTCCCCCTTTTGGACAACGCCCCGCCTGGCTCAAACTCAGGAAGAGACCTCGCGATCCCTCTATAGCGAGACACACCCCGCGGGACCAGCATCACCCCCCTGAGCTGGGATCCAAATCCGGGTCGCGGTTAAAAAAGTAGGGTCACGGTAGCGTTACGCCATCCGAGCCGAACCGGGCTTCCGCCTCGCACTCGAATGCCAGGGGCAATTGTTACGACCTAAAGATCGTAAGAGTCCGACTCCCGCCCGGATCCGCTAACATACCCCATTAACTCACCTTTTCACAAAGGGGCCGCCACCCCGGAAATCCGAATCCGCACGGGGACGGGCGCTCCCCGAGCGCACCGCCCCGAGCGGGTCGAACAACTGCGGTTACACGCCTAGGCCATTGGTGCTGAGGTGCGCCCGAACGGCATCGATAGGCCAGCTGACTTAAGCGCGGGTGTCTATCAGGGCCGGCGAACCATAGTTCGCGACCGAACGGGAGGCACGGCCGGGCCGGACAACTCCCGATCAGGACGACCCGTCTGATTCTCATGCGCCCCGACGCCAGGGATAGCATGGCCCGACCTTTAGTTAGTCACCAACGACAAACAACCGGGATAAGGGCGCGATCGACTCATACGTCATCCGACCGCCTGACAAAGCACCCCCTGGCGGCTGACCCATCTGACAGTTAATGCTTTCGGCCCTGACATCCCGACAAAAGCACCCCTTGGCCGTTGCGCCGCCTGACAAAAGCAGGTCAGGAACTCCTGTTCCCGACGTCCCTGTCCGAAGCTTCCGTTGACAACCGAGCCAGCTCATCACGCCTAGTCATCACCCATCAGGTATAAATACCCCCTCTCCTCTTACGGAGAGGGGGTTGGAAAAATTCTCTCTGACTCTATTATTCACACACGAGAGCAAAGGTCTTCCATAACTTTGTTCTCCCACCGATAGCTCGCCACGCGCGGTCGACACACCGTTAGTCCGGCCGGCGTGTCCAGCCCCCCCCCCCCCCCATTTTAAGCCCTATTACTGACTTAGGCATCGGAGGGGCTAAGGGTTGAACCCCAACCCTGCCCTTCTGACGAGTTGTTCGTATTGCAGGAGAGCTCGCCCCTTGACCTGAGCCGGCGTCAGCCCCCTGCCGTCCAACCCTCCTCAGCTGCATCCGGCGAGATTCGACCCCGTCAGCGCCACCGACAACGGATCCAACTTCTTCATCCCACTAATCACTTGTAAAACAGCCTACCTAAACCTTCTTCTCCACATAACCATCGTGCCCTTGGTTCACAATAATACAAATTCATTGTACGTGAGTTCCACCTCGTAACACTTGTAATCAATGCGAGTTTAGTTGCGTGAAATTTGGCAACAACTGCTCCTTTGGTTCCTGTATTGGTGAGACTAATGGACGAGATGTTTTAAATTTAGTTGTGTACACATATTCAGTTTTACAGAGTAATTTATGTGTGATCAAGATGAGTTATTTATACACATGGCTATGTAGTCCAAGTGGGAGATTGTTGGAATTATGGACTTCATGTCATTGTATATAACCCGTATTTGCATTTGGACGTGTGGATGCATACGTGATGCATTATTTATCACATATATATCATTAAAGAATTAATTAATTTAGGACCTAATTGTAATGATCAAATTAAGTTTTTGGGTCCTATTTAATTAATAATAAGTGTGCGGACTTATCTGCAAATGTGTATATTAGTAAAATGTAAAACCTATAAATAAGGGGGTGTGGTCCCTTGTTGACGTACGCTATATTTTTTACGCTCTTTTTTTAGAAAAGTGCGTAAGACAAAAGAGAGAAGAAAAGGGCTTCTCATCTCCCTCTCTCCATTCGTACGATCAATAAGAAGATCTACATCCGGATTTCTTCTTCTTCTTCATGGATTCTGGTAATGTTCCGCACTCAATTCAAACAATTTCTAGACAATATTCTTCATGAAATTCAAGTTTTTTCAATGGAAGTTCCTTTAGATGCCATTTGTTAAACACCTTGTGTGTGCCAAATTTTCGTAACTCAGAAATTCAGAAATTACCAAAATTTCTTTACCCAAAATAGATCCAATAAGCAGAAATAAGGATCATTATGAACCAATCTCCGATACCTATTGTAAGATCTTGAGATCGGCTTGGATCGGCCAAAACTGAGATCGGTTAAGATTGAGGTCGGCCAAATTTCCACCTCAAAAAGGATCTCCACGAATCAACCCACCACAATATATATTTTAGAATAAATTGGGATTGAGATGTACAACAAGATAAAATTAGAGAAGACAAAATAGAGCACACACAAGAGAGGAATAGCAATTAACCAAGCTTTATTATAAAGTCACCAAGGCACCATACAAGAATTTAAGCCCAAATCCTTCAACACATTGCTTCTCCTTCATAAAAAGATATCCCTCTTCTCTTAGCCCCCTTTAATTTGTTTTAGGTTATTCCTATCACTTACAAAACCGTCAAACAACCGAGCTTATTTATATAGTCTATCAAGGGTTACAACATACCAAAGAGCAAAAGACAAGTTTACTCCTCACTCAAGACCCACATAAACATTAGAGTTTTTGGAGCCAACTCTAACATTGTCAATAGAATTATATTGATTAGGCCGAATTATCTGTAATTGATAACATTGCCCTCTATTGTTTTTTCTATTAAGCCGAATTTGTTTTATTCTAGCTAAGTCTGAATGCTTCAACTGTATTCTGGACCAAAATTTTCCAAGTTGTTGTCCTCTTGTGTTGACAAGTATGCTGGGATGACTAGAAAATTCCGAGTTCGTTTTCTCCGTGGAAAATTATGCCTCTTCTTAAGCTCTATTGCGCACTTGCAACCCAGTCGACAGTCTTTCATTATCCTGTTTCGTACCAAAAATGTGTGGCCTTCTTCTTCTTCTCTTCTTTTTTCTCTGTGCTGCATCTTTATCTTTGGCACAGAAAGACCAAGATGATTTTTTCAAAACCTGCCCACCTGTTACTTGCGGATTCGGATCTGAATCCGTACCGATCCGGTTCCCGTTCCGGCTCTGGTCTGCTCCAAACTCCTGTGGCCTTCCCGGCTTCGAGCTCACGTGCTCCGGCAACGACACCCTCTTCTCTGTCTCTTCCATCCCTCCCTTCAAAGTCACAGCCATAAACTACCCTGGGCGGTGGAATGTTTATTTGATGACCATACATATTGGATCTGGGTTCGGATCCTTGTCCTCCTCGTGCCCGCTCCGAAACCTCTCCTCTCTTGAGCTTGACTTTCTTACATCTCCGAATTTCTACCCCATAAGGGAGACAACCAGGTTGATTAACAGCACGGAAAGAATTACCTCGGGGGTTGATTGGGATTTAGTAGCAGGTCCGGTATCGTGCCTTAGCGGGTCGGGATATTTTGTGTATGTTGTCGGGGATTCTGAACCGATGGATAGGATTCCATCAAGTTGTGTGGTCCTTATGAATGGTGTGGAGATTCCGATGGCAAATATTGATGGTGATTATAATGGAGTATACCCCAATATATCGAATGTAGGGAATGTGAAAGAAAAGGGAAGCTATGCGGGTTCAGTTGGGAGGAACCAAACCTTTTGCCAGGGGTCCACCCATCATGGTAACATATAATTTCTTCATTTCCCCTCCAATCAGTATCTTCTTCTTGATATTGTTTTTGTATGATATCATGTTGCATGGACACAAAAACGTGGATACCGGCATTAAACAACATGTCACTTTGTAAAATTGCGCTCCGACTAAGCATCGTGTCTAATATGCATGCCTAGCATGTCACAGCTTGATCATATTTTTGAGATAATTCATAAACGGCATGTTTGGCTTTCTTTTGTGCCATAATTAGGAAACCCTATTTGGCTTTCTGTATAGGTTAATTGAAACTGGGAATTATCTACTGGTGATAGCGAGACTGTCTGCCGGAGTGTTTTAAAAGGCGAAGGCGTTGGGCAGGGCGTTTCATGTCCGCCCAGACGGGACGAAAGCCCTGAGGCGTGGGGCATAAGCCCTGCGAATTTTTATTTTAAATAATTTAAATATAAATGTATATATGTATATATGTATATATATTACTAAATCTTGGAAAAAAATAAATATTATAACTGAGTATCTTTGTCTAAGTAAGAAGACAAAGCATAATTTCATAACATAACAAACAAACTCATCAACGTCTTAAACAAATTCATTTCACAAGTACAACCGTTACTAAAATAACATCAAAACTAAAGAAAACATGAAAAAGAAATGTTATAAAATCAATATAACTAAAAAGGAAATGTTATCAAATTCAATATCATCCATGTTGAGTATTGGTGTTTCATACCAATCTTATTTTGATGATGATCACAACATTATGTTGTTGCTAATGAATCCCATGTCTTAGTCTCTCAGTGTATTTCAATGATATCTTTCTTGGAGACTAATCACTTGGTGTAAGGATGGACATCATGTGAAGAAGGGCCAAAGTTTGGACTCAAGGAGTGCCAAAGCTTGGAGATGATGGAGAGCTTTCAAGGCATCAAGATTGAAGACTTAGACTCTTAAGAAAGCATTGTAATCCATATAATTTACTTTATTGCTTTCTCTCTCTTTTGAGTCTAGGGTTGATGTAATGCCTTGCTAGATGGTTTGCTCATTCATGCACATGCATTTAATCATCTTAGTGACTCTTAGGATTATCATAGAATCCAACCCAATAGGTTCACTCTTTCTGTCAGTCGCCTGTTGAGGGAAACACAACCGACTGGGTGATTTCTAGTCGCCTGTAGATCCTTCTACAGTCGCCTGATATGCACTGCTCAAGTCAACATTTCTATTGACTCAAACTTGAGCTTTACGCACAGTCGTCTGACGATCAGTTTTCAGTCACCTGTATATTTACAGTCACCTGGAAATTGGCCAACAGTCGCCTGTCTAGCGTAAGTGCAATCTCTGCATCTCTCTGTCTTCTCTCCATACTTTACAGCAGTCGACTGATGAAGAATGTGCAGTCGCCTGACTATTTGACAGTCGACTGTATTATTAATATCAGTCGCATGTGCAAAGAATTGGAGAAAGAGTGCAGCTCTCTGTTTCGTTCCATCCCCTGCAGCAGTCGCCTGTTGAAGGATTAACAAGCGCCTGTCCTGTTTGTCAGTCGACTGTCCTGGCTCAGATTATAGCCGTTGGATATTTTCTAGTCGTTGATCAGTCGACTGTCTTATGATCATCAGTCGACTGTTCCTGTCGTTTTCACCCAGTTTCTAGCCGTTGCAGATTTGTTTATGTGGCTGTTTCTTTGGGTTTTTGGGCTTGATATAGGATTCCTATATATATGAGTGTGCTGCCTTTGCTTAAACTTCTTGATTGATTCTTGATTACTCTTGATTCTATTGAAAATCTCAAGAGATCTTTAAGCCACTCTCAAGCTCCCTCATTTCCCTCTATTGAGCATTCATCTTCCTTCATGCATTGAAGTCCAGCTCAAGGGAAATCATCCAAGTGCTCTCAAGCATATTCCAACACTTGGAGATCCTCTTCCATGCCTTGCATTCATTCATGAGTAAGCATCTCAAGGCATAGGTAAGAGTATTTACTTTACAGGGTGTAATTTGTTTTCCTATTTCTCTTTGTGGGATTAGGATTCTCTCTTTGTGGGAGTTTCTCTCTTTGTGAGAGGTTGTCTCTTTGTGGGACTTGGGAATTCTCTTTGTGGGAATTAACTCTCTTTGTGGGAGTTCGAGTGTCCTAGTGTAGGGCTAACCCTAATTCTCTGAGTGGGAGTTAGTGATTCTCTATGTGGGAGTCTTGATCCTTGTATAGGATTGGTTGGGTCCTTGTGTAGGGCATAAATCCTCTTTGTGGGGTATCTCCTTGTGAGATTTGTATTCACTTCTCTGTGTGGGAATATAGTGAATTTTGGTGTGGCTGGATGTACCCAAGTTTGGGGAACCAGGATAAAACTGTGTGTTTGCGTTTGGATTGATTGTGCCATTTAATTCCTCTTGCATTTATAATTCCGCATTTGCAAGTTAAATTTTATTTGGACAATTTTATTGCCATTACACTATTCACCCTCCCTCTAGTGTGTGTTGTCCGTATTGCAAGGGTTAGAAGATCCCTACAATTGGTATCGGAGCGAGGTTACAACTTACTGCAATAATGGCATTCCACGCTACTTCCGCGCCTCAAGAAGGTCTTTCTACCGTCCGACCCCCGCTCTTCAACGGAACCAACTATCCGAGTTGGAAGATCAGGATGATGGTCTACTTAAAGAGTCACGATCTTTGGGACATAACAGAATCACCTTTCGAGGAGCCTTCTACTCCCGCGGCCTTAAGAACTAAAGCGGAGAAGGACTTGGTCAAAGTCAATGCTAGGGCTATGTGTGTTCTCCATTGCGCCCTCACTCCGAATGAGTTCGATCGCATCTCCATGTGCAAATCGGTCAACAGTATTTGGCATACCTTGGAGATCTCTCATGAAGTGCTACTTCAACATAAGGAAGAGATTCAGTCAACCAAGCCTGAGAAGAAAAAGGGCGTTGCTCTGCATGGTGAGAAGGAGTCTTTCAAGTGGAAAAAGAAGTTCCAACAAGAAGCTCCAAGTGATGAAGAAGAAGTTCTTAGTGACGATGACTACATCGAGCTTGCCAAGCAATTCAAGAATTTCAAGGCATTTCTCAAGGACAATCAAGGTATGTCTTCATCAAAGTTGGTCTCACAGTCTAACAAGTTGGTTTGTTTCAACTACAGTGGAATAGGTCATGTGGCTACCGAATGCCCTTCCAAACTCAACATAGACACTGGTAAGGGTAAAGGGAAGAAACATTGGAAAGCCAAGTCCGAGGTCAAGAACCAAAAGAAGGGACTTATTGGCACATTTGATGATTCCGATGGGGACACATCTAATGATGAAGAAGAGGATGACAAGGAGCACGATCAAAGGTGTTTCGTTGCCTTTGAAGATTCTTCATTAACTTCATCTAACATTAGCGATGAAGAGATAGAGACATGGCTCAACTCCAAAGAAGAAAGTTGTTTTATGGCTAATGGAGAAGAGTCTTTGTCAAGCTCAAGCGAGGAGGATAGTGATGAGGAAGCCGAGGAGGAAAAGCCATCCTATGAGGAGCTTGAATACCGCCTAAATGTGGCCTCCAATTTGGCAAGTAAGTGCATCGATTCATATGATAAATTGAAAGCTAAACTTGATAATGCTATGAGTAGGGTGCATGAGTTAGAATCATCTAGTGTAAATATTCATGATGAAAGGCATGTTTATGACACTTGTAAGAATGAGAGACACTTCTCTCTCAAGTTAAGGAATTGAGCATTTCTAATGAAAATCTCATTGCTCAAAACCTTAGCTTAGATGCTCACATTCAACAACTTACGTTGAAATGTGAAGAGGAATCCCGGAAGCGTATGAGCTTTATGTATTCTAGGGATTCACTCCATGATTTGTTGGAAAAACAACATCCTACAAATCATAGAGGAGGTTTGGGTTATATTCAAAATGTGGTTCCCAAACCCACCTCTAATTCTTCTTTTGGTGCAAATTCAAGAAATATTGCTAAAGCACCTAAGAAGAATCATCATGCTCTCTTGTACAACAATAACACCCACAAGAAGCATGTAGATCACAAGGTGATGAGGAAAAATGAAGAATCTTCATTTTTTGCTAAGAAGCAAAATCCTCATTCTTTGCATGCTAAGAAACTTGTTTCTACACCTAAGCATGCCACATCCTTCCCTCTTGCAAAGGCAAAACCATTGCCTAGGAAGTCCTTGAGATTGTGGATTCCCACTAAGGGTAGTGTGCAAGAGAGATAGCTACATCAACTCTCTAGTTAAGGATGTGATCACCTCGTGTGATTATGTTAGGAAATCAAACTACTCTTGGGTTTGGTTACCTAATGTTTAGGTTCCTCACACATTTGCATATTGCATGGGTATTGTGCTTCTATGATTATTTTAAGCATACCCATTGATTGTGTGTGTTTCATGATTTTGAAAATATTTTTCAAATTTATTTCTTTTCATGAAAATTGGGACTTTGGGGTTTATTGACATACATGCATTTTTGATCCATGTGTATGTCAATGGGGGAGTTAATATATTATATGTTTAAAATTATTTTAGGACATATTTTACCTCTCATTTCGGAGGTTTATTTTGATATCATTATTTTCATTTGGTTATTCTGGGTCTCAAACCAAACCTCTTGTTTATTGCCAACTTGTTTCATGTTCCATTGTTTTGGCAATATCCTTGTGTATCTTTGAAGCTTGATTTTTCCATATCTATTGCTTTGATACACTTTTAAGGCACATGGCTCCATTAATTAATTGGTATTAGATCTTAGAAGTCAAAAGTTGACCATTTCTATGATCTAGGGGGAGCATGGGATAGTGAATTGATACCCACTAAATTTTATATTTGGTATCATACATATCTTTCATTTCTTGCATATTGTCACAACTTGGTTAAGATGATAAAGGGGGATATTTTTGATGTCCACCTTTTTGACGATGTCAAGGGGGAGAGATATATGCATTATGTGATCATATCTATAGGGGGAGAGATATATACATATGGATATGGGGAGAGATATCTCTATGGGGAGAGATATAGGGGATTAGATAAACCTTTCATGTTTGCATGCTTTTATTCCTTGCAATTGGTTTACGTAATCCATGCCTATTATATGTCACCTTGTTGTTATTGGTATTATGAGTATTTACCTTTGTGTAGCTCATTATATATTTGGTGCATATACCTAGGGGAGATCATTAGCATTGTGCTTTAATTCTTTATGATTTACATAATGTGTGTCATCATGAAAAAGGGGGAGATTGTTGAGTATTGGTGTTTCATACCAATCTTATTTTGATGATGATCACAACATTATGTTGTTGCTAATGAATCTCATGTCTTAGTCTCTCAGTGTATTTCAAGGATATCTTTCTTGGAGACTAATCACTTGGTGTAAGGATGGACATCATGTGAAGAAGGGCCACAGTTTGGACTCAAGGAGTGCCAAAGCTTGGAGATGATGGAGAGCTTTCAAGGCATCAAGATTGAAGACTTAGACTCTTAAGAAAGCATTGTAATCCATGTAATTTACTTTATTGCTTTCTCTCTCTTTTGAGTCTAGGATTGATGTAATGCCATGCTAGATGGTTTGCTCATTCATGCACATGCATTTAACCATCTTAGTGAACCTTAGGATTATCATAGAATCCAACCCAATAGGTTCACTCTTTCTGTCAGTCGCCTGTTGAGGGAAACACAGCCGACTGGGTGATTTCCAGTCGCCTGTAGATCCTTCTACAGTCGCCTGATATGCACTGCTCAAGTCAACATTTCTATTGACTCAAACTTGAGCTTTACGCACAGTCGTCTGACGATCAGTTTCAGTCGCCTGTATATTTACAGTCACCTGGAAATTGGCCAACAGTCGCCTGTCTAGCGTAAGTGCAATCTCTGCATCTCTCTGTCTTCTCTCCATACTTTACAACAGTCGACTGATGAAGAATGTGCAGTCGCCTGACTATTTGACAGTCGACTGTATTATTAACATCAGTCGCCTGTGCAAAGAATTGGAGAAAGAGTGCAGCTCTCTGTTTCGTTCCATCCCCTGCAGCAGTCGTCTGCTGAAGGATTAATAGGCGCCTGTCTTGTTTGTCAGTCGACTGTATTGACTTTGTCAGTCGACTGTCCTGGCTCAGATTATAGCCGTTAGATATTTTCTAGTCGTTGATCAGTCGATTGTCTTATGATCATCAGTTGACTGTTCCTGTCATTTTCACCCAGTTTCTAGCCGTTGCAGATTTGCTTATGTGGCTGTTTCTTTGGGTTTTTTTGGCTTGATATAGGATTCCTATATATATGAGTGTGCTGCCTTTGCTTAAATTTCTTGATTGATTCTTGATTACTCTTGATTCTATTGAAAATCTCAAGAGATCTTTAAGCCACTCTCAAGCTCCCTCATTTCCCTCTATTGAGCATTCATCTTCCTTCATGCATTGAAGTCCAGCTCAAGGGAAATCATCCAAGTGCTCTCAAGCATATTCCAACACTTGGAGATCCTCTTCCATGCCTTGCATTCATTCATGAGTAAGCAACTCAAGGCATAGGTAAGAGTATTTACTGTACACGGTGTAATTTGTTTTCCTATTTCTCTTTGTGGGATTAGGATTCTCTCTTTGTGGGAGTTTCTCTCTTTGTGAGAGGTTGTCTCTTTGTGGGACTTGGCAATTCTCTTTGTGGGAATTAACTCTCTTTGTGGGAGTTCGAGTGTCCTAGTGTAGGGCTAACCCTAATTCTCTGAGTGGGAGTTAGTGATTCTCTATGTGGGAGTCTTGATCCTTGTATAGGATTGGTTGGGTCATTGTGTAGGGCATAAATCCTCTTTGTGGGGTATCTCCTTGTGAGATTTGTATTCACTTCTTTGTGTGGGAATATAGTGAATTTTGGTGTGGCTGGATGTACCCAAGTTTGGAGAACCAGGGTAAAACTGTGTGTTTACCTTTGGATTGATTTTGCCATTTAATTCCTCTTGCATTTATAATTCCGCGTTTGCAAGTTAAATTTTATTTGTACAATTTTATTGCCATTACACTATTCACCCCCCCTCTAGTGTGTGTTGTTAGTATTGCAAGGGTTAGACGATCCCTACAATCCATATCATCATCATCATCATCTCCTCCAATACTAGACATTGTTGTTCTTGTGGTTTGGTTTGAAATCTCTATTAGCTCTTCATCTTCTTCAGAATTGTCCAAACTTGAAACAGAAATATCTAGTCCTTTGCCTTTGCTTTGACTAAACAAAATAATTGTACAAATACACTCATATATTATATACAATTTAATGCAATAGATTTCAAAATTGCACAATATAAACATAAACATTGAAAATTAAACACTTGATGATTTTGAGCTTCCATCCTGCAGGTTTATTTTTCTACTTTGTGACGGTAACTGAGATGCCAAATTTGAATTCATGTCAATGGGAGATGTTTTTGCATAAATGTCCTTAAGTGTCATAGTTTTGACAACATTAATATTAAATATATCATCAACATTTTCAGCAACTTGCCAATTACAACTTTCATTTTTCACTAATAATGTGCTTTGCTCATTGTAGGTTTACCAGTTGCGCTCATTACAGGTGAGTTATCAAGCATTCTTACATCTCATTGTAGGTTTCCTTTAGCTATCTGCTCTACTTATTTTTCCTGTTTATGTTCCAGGTGCATCCATCAGTGGTTTTCTTATTATTGTGATGGTGACACTTAGTTTGTTCTACATATCGAGACGGTCTGCAAGGGGTAAAGAAACGCGTATCAAGGTAGAGAGGTTTCTCGCAACATACAAAGCCGACAAACCCGCTCGATACACTTACTCTGGCGTCAAGAAAATTACTAAGCGGTTTAGACACAAGCTGGGACAATGTGGCTTTGGAAGTGTCTACAAAGGGGAGCTTCCCAATGGGATACCTGTTGCGGTCAAGATGCTGGAGGGATCCGAGGGCGGGGGAAAAGAGTTCATAAACGAAGTTAAGGCCATGGGGAGAATTCACCAAGTGAATGTTGTTCACCTCTTGGGCTTTTGCTTCCAAGGATCTACACATGCTCTTATTTATGAGTTCATGCCAAAGGAGTCGCTTGAAAAGTTTATTTTCCCCGACAAAGCTAGAGGAAATGGCAGACCATTCGGTATGGAAAAGCTGCAAGATATTGCAACCGGCATTGCTCAGGGTATTGAGTATTTGCACCAAGGGTGCGATCAACGCATCCTACATTTTGACATCAAGCCCCATAACATCTTGCTGGACGACAGCTTCAATCCGAAGATTTCAGAATTTGGCCTTGCCAAGATATGCCCAAGATATTATAGCATTGTAACTATGACTGCTGCTAGGGGTACAATGGGATACATTGCACCCGAAATCTACTCTAAAAATTTCGGAGCAGTGTCTTATAAATCAGATGTTTACAGTTTTGGAATATTACTACTGGAAATGGTGATCGGCAGGAGGACCGTTGATCCAGAACTCGAAAACCAGTTCGAGGTTTATTTTCCAGAATGGGTGTTCAATCGGTTGGTTCAGGGTGATGATCTTGGATTGGCTACGGAGAAGGACGATCAAGACATCGTGAAGAAGCTCGTCATTGTGGCATTGTGGTGCATACAATGGAATCCGGCAGATCGTCCTACGATGACAAGAGTAGTTCAGTTACTGATGGGGAACTTGGAAAGCTTGCAGATACCACCCAAACCATTTGTCTCATCTTCTGGTCAAGTTGACGACATACCTAATAGCTAATAATAGTTCGAGATGGTGCAAAACAAAGCTGATTATGTTGTGCTCGGATAAGCTGTGCTCAGATATGCTAAGTATCTGTTTTATCTATCATACGTGTGTTCTGTATTTATTTTTCTTGAATATTTTCGGTTTTCGGTGCTCTTGTGTGCCAAATCGCAATGATGTAATGTACTAAAGAGAATGGTGATTGAATATGGCTGTAGATTTTACAAAAGTGTAACTGAATATGCTGTTCTCAGATATTCAGACTGTTGTTGCCGAAAAGGTTCATTGGAAAATTGTCATCACCGGAGAAAGTGAGCTCGAAGCTAGCAAGGCCACATGAGATTGGAGCAGAACAGAGCTGGAATAGGAACCGGATCAGTAAGGATTTAGATCCGAATCCTCAAGTAGCCTTTTATTCCATCCAACCAAGATCTATTTCGGGTAAAATAGAAACATAAAATCTCAAGAAGATAATCCGCAGATAAATTAAGGAGCTATTTCGGGTAAATAGTCCTATAAAATCTCAAGCGGATGTTCCCTTCCATTAAATAATTAATCATCGAGATTCTGCCATTAAATTAGTTATCTCCGCCCATCAATCGAGTGTCTATTTCAGTTAAATAGAACCAATTAATCTCAGTAATTATTTCCTCCTAACAAATTAGAAAAACAACCAAATTCGACGAGATTCTAGGTTACAGTAGGAAATAACAGATTTTGGGCATGATACTGGGCGATAATATAAATCTGGAAAATCTGAACCAAAGATCCTGTAGTCGAATCCTTATTGATTTGGAATTCTGGAATTCTAGCCATGTGTGGAGACACCACATGGCCGTGTGGCCCCATATTTTTATATTCTGGCAGACCCTAATCATGATTGTTTTGCTTATGAATTTCCTATCTAATTGCCATGTTGTGAATGTTGCCATATGAAGTATTACAAGTTATTTCGCTTACATTATTGACCATGATGAAATCATCAAATTTCAAGACATGTAGTTATAACCATCATGTGATGAATTGCTAGTTTATTTCTCTCCAAAATTCATGTTAAAATTGTGGAATAAATGAGAAATTATATGGATGTTAATACATTCAAATTTCCATTTGAAGTTGATAAATAAGTAAATACTAGAATGATGATGAATATAAGAATAATGTTCAAAATGAAAGACATGTGAAATAATTGAGTGAGATGAGAGAATGAATCTGAGGACGTCAATCCATTCAAAAATGGGTGAAGATCTAGACGTGGGGTTTGGGGGGAATGCATGTAAAAAGTAGGGGTTAAGGAGCAGACATATGATGATATGATTTCTCACTCACTTGTCACTTCCGTAAGGGAAAGTAGACCAGAGTTAGAGAGGCCAGTGGTGTACTCGTGATGCACCATTCGATAATTGTTGGTTTTCTCCGTTTGTCCCGAAGAAAACCGAGAATTGTCTCACTCCCGTAAGGGGTAGTTACGAGAGGCCTCTCGAGTGTGTGCCCGTGTCGCTGGTTGAAATACTACTTTTCGCCCACCCTGAGTGGAGTACAGCTTCTTAGTCGTCCTACAATTTACACGTATTCCCAAATATGAATTCAATTGATAACTTAATTACTAAATTATGTTATCAAATGTTGATTGTACTTCTCAGCTTCCTTCACAGTTTCTGTTTGTTAAACTTGAAGTCTAACTTGTCAGACCTCTTGACTTTTAGACCGCCTTTAGATAGGTAGTTCGGTTCTAAACTGGGTCCTACCTATCATAGTTAGGAATCCTACTGGATCATGATTATCGTGTCCCGTTTACATCTTTTTCAAGTCCTGAGACAGTGATACCATAGTCGGGACGTGTGCAGTCTTCTACTTCTTCCTCTCCGCAGGTACATCGAGAGGCAATAGATAGAGAGTTAGTCCACCTGGACTTCCTTGGGTTAGACTAGGGAGTGTGTCGTACGGGTGTGGACACCTTTTGGGTTTCTTGAGGGTGGGTTTTTCTTTTTGTTTTACCCCTCTTTTGTACCTTTGTGCATTTGTAATTGTACAATACAGAGAGGTATGATGTACTCTTTATATAAATGATGTTCAGTACAGATTTACTTTTAAGCAGTTACAGTTTTAAATTTTGTTGGAGCATTGTGTTTCTTACTCTTTCCTACTATTACGTTAATGTATCATAGTGGCTTACATAGATAATTTTAATTAAATCACGATTAATACCTAGTAGTGTTGCGGGGTAGAACTCACGTACAATGAATTTATATTATGGGAAACCAAGGGCACAATGGTTATGCTAATGACAGGATTAGGGTAGGCTATTTGACAGGTGATTAGTGGGGTGGTGAGGCTAAACTTGTTGCGAAAGCTGACCACGGTATCGAATCCGGTAGGATGTAATGGAGGGGCCGAACGGCTAGGTTGAGGGCAAGCACGACCGGTGATGACGAGCTAACCTGCGCAAGGAGCAACTTGTCAGAAAGGCCGGGTTGGGGTCCAACCTTTAGCCTCTCTGATGCCTAAGTCAGTAATAGGACTTAAAGCGGGGGCTGGGCACATAGGCCGGACTGAGGGTGAGTCGACCGTACGTGACGAGCTATGAGTGGAAGAACAAAGATATGGACGACCTTTGCTCTTGTGTGTGAGTAAAAAGATTGAGAGTAAATTTTCCAACCCCCTCACCATAAGAAGTGAAGGGGTATTTATACCTGACGGGAGGCGGTTAGGTGGGGCTGACCTGGCATGCTGACTCGACATGCTGAGCTGGCCCTGCTGTCAGCAGAAGCTTCAGACGACGATGTCAGGAACAGGAGTGTCAGCCACGCTTTTGTCAGACGACGCAACGACCAGGGGCGCTTTTGTCAGGGTGTCAGGGCCGAAAGCATTAAGTGTCAGGGGGTGCAACGGCCAGGGGGTGCTTTGTCAGATGGTCAGGCGGCGTAAGTGTCAGTAGCGTCCTTTGTACTAGGTTGTTTGTCGTGTCCGATGTGCCAAGAAACCATTGTCACGCCTCCCCAGGGCGGGGCCCGCGACAGGTCACCGGTCCAGCCCGGATTGAGGACGAACGGTCTGGACGTACATTTTGCGTGTTGATCCTGGCGAACCGGGGGAGAACGGATGCGCATCCCGCTAAGGTCATGCTGGAGAGCGCCTCTGAGGTTCGGGCATGGAACGCTCCGTCATTGGGTCTGCCGCCCGTCAGGGGGACTGGCTGGATGTTTCGGCGGTTCGGGATGGAAGGTCGGACTATCACGATCTTTAGGTTGTAACAATTGCCCCCGGCATTCGAGCTCAAGGAGGGGGGCCAGCTTGGCTCAGATGACGTATTGCCTCCCACCTCCGAAGAAGGCAGCTCGGATCTTGCTATGTGTGAGGATGCGGCGGCTGTGGTCTCGGGGTTCCCGCCCTGATAGCCATTATTATGACTTGAAAGGGTGGTGGAAGTCGAGTCGTCCCCACTGTTGAACGGGTGACGCGTGGTTGAAATGACTGTCGTGGCAGTCGGGGCGTCAGAGGTGTGTCGATGGATGCTGCATGGCGGCACGACGACGATCAGGATGGCCCAAAGTTTGCTATAAGTATGGAGGGGGAGGAATGCTCGAGTGTTTCTCGTGATTTTAGCTCCCCTTCGCGCTTTCCACTTTCCAGTCATCGCTCGTCGAAGTTGCCGCCGGTGCCCTCGCCGGGGACCCGCTTCTGGTCATCTCCTTAGTTCGACGGTTCGGCCAGGTTATTTCCCGTTTCTTCTATCGATGGCTTCTCGTTTTGAGTGTGGCAGTAGTAGTGGGATCGGGAAGGAGTCAACAGAAGAGGGTATCGGACCACGGAGAGGCCAAACAGATGCGCCGAGGTCGTTTGCGGCTATCTCGTGTAAGCTGGACCGGGTTAACATTCGGGAGATCCGCGTAAGGTTCATTCGTCTGCCCTACGAAGTGCAGCTGTCTGAGCCCAGCGAGGGGGTGTGCTGGCCCCGTGACGATGAAGTTGGAGTTTATGTCCGGTCCCTTGAGTTAGGGATGCGCTTCCCGATCCATCCTCACCTTCTCCATCTTCTGAATTTCCTGTAGCTGCCGATCTGCGCGCTGGTGCCCAGCTACTTTAGTTTGCTGGTTGGATTCGTCGTCTTATGTCTTGCCAGCTCCTTGGGCCCGTCCTTAGCGCTGTTCCAGTACTTCTTCGGGGTGAGGAAGTGGGGGACGTATCATTGTGTCTATGTTAGGTGGGGACGAGAAATCATCTTCGGGGTGTCTGACAACGCTAACGGTTGGGCAGAGAGCTTTGTCTTTGTCACGATGCCGGAGGACGTGGGGCTGATGTCGAACTAAGGGGCTTTGAACCCTCAGGTGAGCGAGGAGGTGACAATGACGGACGAACTTCTGGTGAACGCCCGGATTTTGGCGGAGTTACCCGAGGCGGACCGTCGATTGGCAGGCTTGATGTAGGAGGGTCGGCTTGCCCAGGAGTTTTGGCCCACAGGTACTCTGTTTACGTTGAGCCCTCAAGTAGGCTTACCTTGATTTCTCTTTCCTTTGCAGGTGAGGACGTGATGCGTTCGCGGGAGGAGATGTTGAGGGCGGCCGGGGTGAGGATCACGAAGAGGGCCGACCCTCTAGATAAGGGTAAGGGGAAGATGGGCGAGGCAGCGTCAGCAGAGGGGGCGGCCCAGAAGCCGAGCACCGAAACTTTGGTCGTGGAAGAGGCGAGAAAGAGGCAGCGGGGGTTCGAACCGGACATTCCTTCCTGCCGAACTGGTGGGGCCGTGCTTGGCGGCTCACCCAACCCAGAGACGGTCAGCACAGTTCCCCCGAGGGTTTCGACCTCGGGCAAGCGCCGCCGACCTCCTCCCATCAAGAAGTGGCCTTACAGAGTTCCCCGTGGGAGATGGGGAGAGAAGCGCATCCAGGTTGCGAGAGGGTGCTCGCCCACTTCAAGTTGACGTGGGCCGAGACTGAGGCCCTACGAAGCAAAGATCTCCACCAGCCGGTCTATCGGGTGAGCTGGCGGGAGTCTGTGTTCGAGGATGTTGGGGTTGCAGCCCGGCTGTCGGAGTATTTCGTGCTGCCTCGGGACCGCGAGGCCCTTACAAACATAAGCACAGAGCGGCTGTGCGATACCACAGTGTGGCATAATATGCAGGTAGGTCGAACTGCAACTTGCATTCTGGCTTGCGTTTTGAATTACGCTCTGACTGGGTTGGGTCTTTTGTTAGGTGATGGTGGCCGCGGTGGCCCTGCAATGCCATACCCCCTTGGCTGCGGTTCGGGCTTCCCGAGATGAGGTGAAGGACGAACTTCGAGAGGTGCGGAGCCAATTGCGAGGGAGGAAGGCAGATTTGGATCAGGTCATCAGGCTCCGTGCCCTCGATGGGGTGCGGCTCGAGTTCCTAGAAGTACAGGGGGCTAGGATCGCCTGCCAACTGGAGGAAGAAGAAGGCAAAGGGGCAGTGCTCACCCGCCACCTAGAGGAAGAAAAGGCGCGGGGGGACCTGCTCACCTGCCAACTGGACAAAGAGAAGGAATGAGGGGCCTAGCTTACCCGCCAGCTTGAGGAAGAGAAGGGCAGGGGGGCCAGACTCGCCCGTCGTCTTCGGGAAGAGGAGGAAACATGAAATGATATCTTGAAGAGGAACGTCGAGGCGGCGGCCAGCAAGAAGCACGTGATCGACGTTCAGCAGAAAAACATAACCAAGCCGAAGCAGGCGATCGAGTTGGAGAACAAGGAGAAGGCCATCCTGAAGAAGCAGCTAGAGGGCAGGGCGGCCGGTCAGGATGTGATTGACGTCGCAGTCCACCGTTATCAGGATGAGGAGCTAATCCCAATATTGATGGAGGCGAGGGAGGCGGGCGTTCTCCAAGGGATGGAGAAGATGAAAGCCCGAATGGCGAGTCTGCATCCCGAGCTGAAGGCTGATTTTCATAAACTGGACGTGCCCTTGGCGGGAGAGGTAGAGGAGGTAGTGGTGGAGCTGAGGCGCTCGTAATGTAGGGGTGTGAGGGAGATTTTGTATGGCCAGCTATTGGTCGACCCTGATCTCGCATTGTACTATAGACGAGCTACAAAATGAAATGAAATATCTATTTGTGTTTTATTCAGTAGCTGGTCTTCTTATTTTGCTTAAGACCGTGTGATGAATGCCCCCAACATGCCCGCCAGGGTGAGCCCCGGGGCGAGGAGTAGGGGGAAAGTTGTTATAAAGTAGGCGCGTATGTTTCAGGTCGCCCTATGCGGGCAGGCTGAGCTCATGCTTGCGTCTGTAGGTTGGACTGGTTGTATTCATTCATGTCCCCGACTTCTTGGTAGGAGCGCCTTTTGTCGAGCCGTCGGGCCTATCCCTCCTCGTCGGCTTGGGCACCGAAGAAGTGGTCGCATAGTCCAAACAAAGGGAAAAGGCGGGGATATGTTTCGAATTTCCCGCCTTGAATCGCCGCCGAATCACAGGCGTCACATCGGATTAAAGGCGGGCGGGAATCGAAGCGTCCCAACCGGTCATCAAGAGACGCGTGGGGGGATGTGACAGCGGGAGTCAGGTGAAGCGTCAGGCCGTACAGATGTGCGACACATGGCTGGGTGCAAGCGACGGAGATCAGAGAGCGTATGCCTATAAGTAGGGGTAGGAATTGCTGCAGGAGATTTTCCCACTTCCGAGTATTCCAGAGCTAATCTCCTGGGTTCCGTTGACTGTCTTCGTGGAGACCGAATTCATTGCTGGAGTTTGCGCTGTTGAATATTGGACTCCCCGGATTTGGTTTTGGATGATGAGCAAACATAAATAATTCATGAACTAACAATTTGTGAGCGCAGTATTGGAGATCGTCGCCAAATTCACGAGAACAATCAAAGCGACATCTCAAGACTTCTCAAAGCACGTATTCATTGCCTAAAGCTTCGTTGAAGCTCTTAGACTGTTTTGGAAGTCATGAAGAATTGATCGAAGCTCTCGAAGACCATTCCTTAAGGTTTTATTTATAGTCTTTTAGCTTTGATCTATAGAATGTTAAGCCTTGAGTATATCTTACGATTCTATCTTCATAACGCTCATATCGTAGCTCTAGGATCTTTGTACAAGTTCATTCTAACTTCCTCGAAGCGTCGCGCTTCGATTCAGACTTGTTTGTGCATGTTAGTTGGAACAAGAAGAAGTACTGACCGACTAGATGGTGATCTAGTCGGTCAGCAAAGCTTCTTGGACCGACTAGTTTGCTTCCTTAATTTCTTGCACTTTACTGTTTACAGTTAGTCGGTCTAAGTTGACTCACCGACCGACTAGTTTGTGAACTAGTCGGTCAGTGATGCTTCTTTGACCGACTAGTTGTGACTTACTGTTCATACTAAATTTCTCCTAAGCTATTGTTTATCGTTAGTCGGTCTAAGAATGTTTGGTGACCGACTAGTTGACAATCTAGTCGGTCAACTTTTGTTCTTGGACCGACTAAGTCAATTTGTATTCAGACTATTTCATTTTGCCTCTTAGTCGGTCTACGTTCACTGACTGACCGACTAGTTGTGAAACTAGTCGGTCAGAAAGTCTTCTTGGACCGACTAGATTTCTAGGTCTGAATTTCTATCTCTTCTCAGTTCCTCACTTAGTCGGTCCATGTTGTTTGACTGACCGACTAGTTGATGAACTAGTCGGTCAGTGGTTGTTCTTTTACCGACTAGTTGCCTCAGATTTCTATCCGTTGGGAATTGACCTAACTTGTTTTTATGGGACCCTATAAATACGAACCTAGGTCATTTCTCTCTAGGTTAGAGCTGCCATTAAGAGATTCATTGAGATTAAAAGAGATAGCCATTCTCACTCATTTCCAAAGCTCTCTTCCTCACAAGAAACCCATTCTCTCACTTTCTAGATCTAGAATCCATATTGAGAGAAGTTTGTTCATGGTGAGCTCTTCAAGCTCTAGCTTGATTCAAGTCTCCAAATCACTCCTAGGCACCTATTGCTGGTCATTTCCTTGGTGCTAGGTCTTGGTGACTTCATCTTCCTCAAATCCTTCCTTTCACCTATTTGGTAAGAAAAACTCAAGGTATGGGATTTTGTGGTAAGATTGTTTATTTCATTATAAACTCATTTATATTGCTTGTTGATTCTCTCGGTTGTGAGAGAAGGTTGTGATCCTGGGTTGTGGGATTCACTATTGCCATTGCATGTATGATTTGATCTTGTGAAGGTTTTTCACAAGATATCATAGTGGAAATCTTGGGTTAGGGTTTCTAACCTAAGTATCCGGAGGGGATCCGGGTGGTTGGGACGTAGGATCACTGGGAACAAGTCGGGGAGTTTTGGGTGGATCCGAACCCAGTAACATCTTTTGTTAGCATTGTTAATTTTGTTGTTGTCATTCAATTTAAGCTTCCGCAAATTGATTTGGTAGTTATTTGCACTATAATTAGGAATTATACTCATTGTTATTTTTAAAGTACTATTCACCCCCCTCTAGTACTTGTGCAGTAGCTTGTAGGGCATTACATTTGGTATCAGAGCCAGATACTTAGCTATGTCTGCCAACGACAACAAGACCGTTCGTCCACCTGCGGATTATGGAACCTTCAGGAACCGTGAAGGAGCGTCTTCGGTCATGGAAGGACATTCCTCGACTAGACCTCCATTCTTCAACGGCGTCAATTATGGATATTGGAAATGCCGGATGGAAACGTTTCTTCGGAGCGCTTCTTTGTGGAGAATTACCTTGTCGGAGTACAATGTGCCTACCGAAGAAGATTTCGACAAGTGGACCACCGCGGAGGTCGCCGTGGAGATTGCTAATGCCAAAGCAATGAATGCTTTACAATGTGCCTTGGAACCCGAAGATTTTAATAAGATATGCACATGTAAGAGTGCATATCAAATTTGGAATTCGCTCCTCATTTTGCATGAAGGAACGAGTCAGGTAAGAGATTCTAAACTCGTAGTAGTCAATAGAGATTACGAATTGTTTCACATGGAACAGGGAGAAAAGATGAAGGAGTATTATGCTCGCTTCGTCGACATAATGAACGAGTTGGAAGCTCTCGGCAAAACTTACACCCAAAAGGAGAAGTGTTCGAAGATTATCGAAGGACTTCCTTCTTCTTGGGAGAAACGTACCTTCGCCATCGAGGAAGGTAATGACATGAAAAAATATACCGTAGTTCAATTGATGGGTACTTTGATGGCTTACGAGGTACGCAATGATAGCAAGGTGAAGTTACAAGAAAAGATGAAGTCCTATTTGAACCAAGACGCGCCTAAGAAAAAGGCGATTGCATTCAAGGCGGCTTCATCCACCTCTACCGATGATGAGGACTCGGAAGAAGAAATGGACATGGAATCCATTGCACTCATGGCAAAGAAGTTCAATCGCTTCTTCCGAAAGGGTAACTTCAAACAAAAATCTAAATTTACTTCTACTAACGCCTCTCCACCTTTGTGCTTTAAATGCAATAAGCCAGGACACATCAAAGCGGATTGTCCTCAAAACAAGCAAAAGGAGAAGTGGAAGGCGCCGAAGTTCGACAAGTCGAAGAAGTACAAAAAGGGGTACAAAAAGGGACTTGTCGGAGCAACATTCACCGACTCCGAGGATTCCTCAAGCGGAGAGTCGGACGATGAGAAAGTGGAGCAAGCGCACATGTGCTTCATGGCGAGAGAGGAGCATGATCAAGGATCTTCCTCCTCCGATGATAGCGACAACGAAGGCGATGAGGTAACCATGGATGATCTTAGGAATGCTAACTCTCAATTATGGTCTAAATACACTAAATTAGTAAATAGATATACCAAAGTAAAAGATGACCTAGCTAGCATTCAAACCTCGCCTAAGACTATCATCACCAACAACGACACCATTGTTGAAGAGTTAAGAAATGAGATTGTTAATCTCAAATCTAAACTTGAACATGTTAGCATTGAGGATCCGGAAGAACATAAGATAGAGGAGTTGACTTCTCAAAACTCGACTTTGAGTATTGAGAATGAAAGTCTTAAATCTCGTGTTTATGTGCTCACGTCGCAAGTATCCACTTTGGATACTTCTTTGCGTTCTCTCACAGAGAAATACGAGAACACATTAGGCCGAATCAATGAATTCAATAAGGGTAAGGGCCATTTGGATGATATCCTAAGTGTCTTACCTCCGGCCAATCACCATGTTGGTTTGGGGTACACCTTGGGAAAGTCATCCAAGTCGGTCACTACTTTTGTTAGGCCAACTTCCGATGCATCAACGAGTGGCAGCAAACACTCTATTGGTAGTTACTCTACCAATGGTGCTTCCACCTCGTCCACACCCTCTTTCGGAAAGAAACCCATTTTGGGTGGACCTCCAAAGAAGGGGCATGCTTATATGTACACAAATACCATGCCACGTAGGAACACACGTCCTACTCCACCGGCTCACACATATGATGGTTTTTATGCAACACATTCTCGGGCACGTGCACACCATGTGAGACACCCTCACGCACGTGTTCCCACACATGCATATGTTCACCCACCTCATCATATGAATAATTCTCGTCGTGCACCATTCCATCATGTTCCTTATGCCTATCCACAACATGCATCACGTAGAAATCAACGTTGCATGCATGCACCCAATAGGATGAGGGCTCCCAAGTTTTCACTATTTGGAGCCCAAAGGACACAAGCATGGATGAAAAACAAGTGTATATGAATGCTTATTTTTCGGATGTTGTGAATAGTAGAAATTATGTGGGGAAGTCTAAGTCCAATTGGACTTGGCTTCCAAAGGTCTAACCTTTGAGGACCCAATGACCTTGGGTACCGTGATATGAAATTCTCTATCTTTATGTACTCAAGGAAAAGAAAAAGAAAAGGAGCAACAAATTTAAATTTAGTTCCAAAGGGAATTGGATACTCGATAGCGGGTGTTCAAAACACATGACGGGTGACGCTCAATTGCTCTCCGGAGTAGTTCCCATTGCAAATGGAAACCGTGTCATATTTGGAGGCAACGAGAGCGGAACCATCGTCGGTGTTGGTAAAGTGGGTAACCCATCTAAACCCTTAATTAGTGATGTCTATCTAGTTAATGGTTTAAATCATAATCTTATTTCAATAAGCCAACTTTGTGACAAAGGTTACAAAGTTAGTTTTGCGAAAGGATTGTGTCATATTTCAAATGATAATAATAAATTATTATTTTCCGGCACACGCCATAAAGATATCTATATTTTGGATCTTCCTAAGTCATATGAACAATGTCTCGTTGCCAACACAAGTGAACAACACTTATGGCATCGACGCTTTGGACATGTGAACTTTGGAACACTTTATAAGCTTTCAAAATTAAATTCCATTAAAGGTTTTCCGAAGCTCGTTTTTGAAAAGAAAAGTTTTTGTGATTCTTGTCAATGTGGCAAGCTTCCTAAATCTTCATTTAAACCTAAGAAAAGCATTTCTACTAAACGGCCACTAGAGCTATTGCATCTAGATTTATTTGGGCCAACTAGAGTTGCTTCCTTAGGAAATGCAAGATATGGTCTTGTCATCGTCGATGATTATTCTAGATTTACATGGGTATTTTTCTTATGTAATAAAAATGAAGCTTTTGAAAACTTCACAATATTTGTGAAGAAAGTACAAAATCTCATCGGAACCACCATTGTCACTATTCGTAGTGATCATGGGGGTGAATTTGAGAATGAGTCTTTCTCAAATTTTTGTGATGATCTTGGAATTACTCACACGTTTTCTTTCCCTCGCGCACCTCCTCAAAATGGTGTTGTTGAGAGGAAGAATAGAACGCTTGTGGAGTGTACTCGCACTATGCTCGAAGATAGTCAACTTGGTTATCAATTTTGGGCGGAAGCGGTACACACCGCTTGCTATGTGTTTAATAGAATACTTTTGAGGCCCGGCACCAAACAAACTTGTAATGAATTGTTGTTTGGTAGATTGCCTCAAGTTAAACATTTTCGTGTTTTCGGTGCAAAATGTTTTATTAAAAACACATATGATAATTTGGACAAGTTTGATCCGAGATCGGATGAGGGGATATTTGTTGGGTATTCCTCACGTAGCAAAGCCCACCGGATATACAACAAAAGATCCTCTACGATCGAGGAATCACTACATGTCTCTTTTAATGAGAATTTTACTACTTCTAGAATTTCAAATGATGATGATTCAATGGACGTTTTATGTGATTCGTTTGAAAATTCTAAGTCCATTGATTCAATTGATTCTATTGATACTAACCCGACTAATGAAGTTGTTGAGAATGTACCTAGTGATCAAGGTATTCCCAAGCGGCTTCATATCGTTCGTGACCATCCCCATGAGCAAGTCATTGGCAATATTCAAGATAGAGTCAAGACGAGATCTCAAGTCCATCACTTCGCCAATTGTGCCTTTGCCTCATCGATAGAGCCAAAGAATATAGTTGAAGCGTGCGAAGATAGTGCTTGGATCCTTGCCATGGAGGAGGAACTCATTCAATTCGAGAGGAATGAGGTATGGGAGCTTGTTCCTTTGCCATCGAAGAACCACACCGTCATAGGGACAAAGTGGATATTCAAGAACAAAACCGACGAAAACCAAGTCTTCGTCCGGAACAAAGCTCGGTTAGTAGCTCAAGGCTATCGACAAGAGGAAGGTATCGATTTCGAAGAATCCTTCGCTCCGGTAGCTAGATTAGAATCAATTAGACTATTATTGTCTTTTGCATGCCATAAAAATTTTAAATTATTTCAAATGGATGTTAAAAGTGCATTTTTAAACGGAGATGTCGTTGAGGAAGTTTACGTCTCTCAACCTCCGGGCTTCATAAGTGAAAAATTTCCAAATCAAGTTTTTAAACTAAAGAAAGCTCTTTATGGCTTGAGACAAGCTCCTCGAGCTTGGTATGATCGCTTAAAGAATTTTCTTTTGGATTTGAATTTTAAAATGGGCGAAGCCGATTCTACACTTTTTGTTAAGCATGCGAATAATGATATTTTATTAGTTCAAATTTAGGTTGACGATATCATTTTCGGTGCTACTAACTTCACTCTTTGCGAAGAGTTTTCTAATGTTATGAAGGAACAATTTGAGATGAGCCACATGGGCGAACTCAAATATTTCTTAGGTGTCCAAATTCGCCAATTGACCGATGCAATCTTCATCCACCAAACGAATTACACGGTGGAGTTGCTAAAGCGATTTGGAATGGAGAATGCCTCCGGGAAAAAGACTCCTATGAGCACTACAACGCATCTTGATAAAGATACGGGCGGAAAAGATGTAGACATTCGTCTATATCGAGGTATGATAGGTAGTCTACTTTATCTTACCGCAAGTAGGCCCGATATTATGTTTGCCATCTGTATTTGTGATCGTTATCAGTCTCAACCTAAGGATTCTCACTTAGTAGCGGTTAAACGTATTTTTCGCTATCTAAGTTACACTTTAGATTTTGGATTACTTTATCCGAAATCTAGCACATATGAGTTAGTCTCATATAGTGACGCTGATTATGCGGGATGCAAATCCAACATGAAGAGTACTAGTGGCACTTGCCATTTTCTAGGAAATTCCCTTGTCTCTTGGTTTTCCAAGAAGCAAAATTCGGTATCACTTTCAACCACCGAGGCGGAATATATTGCCGCCGGTGCCGCTTGTGCCCAGGTTCTTTGGATGAGACACACACTGAAGGATTTTGGTATTCATTGTGATACTTGCCCTATCATGGTGGATAACCAAAGTGCTATTTGTTTTTCAAAGAATCCGGTGCACCATTCCCGATCTAAACACATAGATGTCCGACACCACTTTTTAGATGATCATGTTGCTAAAAAGGACATCATATTAGTGTACGTTGAAACCCAAAAGCAAATCGCCGATATTTTCACGAAACCCCTAAAGGAGGACTCCTTTGTGCGGTTGCGTCGAGAATTGGGGATTATGGGTGAATCCGAGATATATGATTCATGTTTCATTCAATTATCTTGCATGCTATTATATTTCGCGATATTTCGTTCATGCTAGATTTATTGAATTTTTGGGGATTTTATGTGATATGTTTGAATTTTTGCTCGAATTCGTATTTGAATGTCGTTTTTGAGATTTCGACGTTTTGTGGGGTAGTTTAGATGACTAATAAGAGAGTTAAGATGTTCCATCCAAGTGTTTTTATGAAGAGAACTCATTAGCCAACCGACTAGATGCTCATCTAGTCGGCCAGCTAGTGAACTCAGACCGACTAGTTCAAGCTTTAATCTTTCTATTGTCATTAACTTTCTTTAGTCGGTCACAGTACACTTACCGACCGACTAGATTGAAAACTAGTCGGTCAGTGAGTATACTACGACCGACTAACTCTAGCCCTAAAAATTTCTGTTTGCCTCTGTTTCGACTTAGTTGGTTCAAGCTCATTGACCGACCGACTAGATCGTAATCTAGTCGGTCAGTGCTTGAACGGTGACCGACTAAGTGTGTTAGGGCAAACGCATCTTTTCGCTTTCCCGACCGACTTAATCAAATTTTATCCGACTACTCTTCATTTTTAGTCGGTCTATTTCGTTCTCCAACTCGAAAACTCCCTCTCCCCGATCGAAAACCCCTTCGTATTCCCGTCGCCGGCCACTTTTCCGGCCATCTCTGCCGTCCGTCGCCGTCGACCTCTCCCCTAGGTATCACCCCCTTCCTAGATCTCAGTTTTCTTCCCTAGGGTGTGTTCTAGATCTCATTTTCATTTCTAGGCTCTAGGGTTTCGAAAATTGTTCTAGGGTTTCGGATTTTCCCTCTTAGGGCTTATGTGTTAGGATCTTGTGGTTGTGCTTAGTGTCTTTGATCCTATCCCATCGCTTGGTTGTACTCGTTGTGTCGCGATCATGGCACGAACGAGAATCCCGATTACATCTTCTGGGGCATCCCCCATGACCGTAGAGACCGGGACCGCTTCGACCCCTCCTAAACGTAGGGCCAAGACCACTCGACCCCCCTCTTCGTCTTCAACTCCATTGAAGAGGAAGAGGACGTCCAAGCCTAAACCTACCGGCCAATCGTCCAAGCCAAAACCTAAGCCTAAAAAGTTCCGTGCTCCTACACCTCCCGGTGAGCGTTCAGATAGTGATTCCGAGGATGACTCCGATGAGGAATACACTCCTGAACATACCGAGAAGGCACCCACTCCACCCCCTCCTCCACCTCCTCCTAAGACCCGTAAGGCTAAGGGTAAAGCTCCAATGCCAGTCGGAGGTGTTGATATATCGTTGTGCCGCGACAACCCACAGTGTCTAGCTGCGTACAACCGTATAGAGCACTGTCCGCTGCTGTTGGAACATTACGTTCAGTTTTCTGATTTCCTTGGCCTTGCTGATCTTCTCTCCTATAGTGGCCTATTGGACTACCTTCGCTTCGACCCTAAGGCAAACCACCGACTCTATCCTCGCCTGGTCAAGCTATTTTATGCCAACCGTGTCCGGGGTCAGTACGGCGAGACCCACTCCATTGAGACTTCTGTTTTGGGGACTCCGATAGTCCTCACGGTAGAAATCTTGGGGGAGTTGATTGGTTGCTCGTCGTGTGGCCTCCTCCCGTCTGACATCTCTGTCGACGATATCTCCTCCTTAGATCAGCGGACCCTAGGCAAAATCTTCCAGATTATCCCCCCAGCATTCATAGGAGTCCCTTCTAAATCTTTCAAGTCAAATGCTTGGGTGCTTAACCTGATCTTGAAGTCCTGCCTTATTCCCAAGTATGGATCGTCTTCTCTTCCATCTCAGCCGTTTTTGAAATTGATATACGCACTGTTCATGGGTAGCGAGATTAATTGGGCTCGCATTATACTCGATAAGATGGACTCTTTCGAGTGTATACGCAAGACCACTAAATCTGCGCATATCCCATATCCATGTCTGTTGACTTTGGTTTTCCGTCGATTCGGTGTTCCCCTCCCCCCCGATGATGAGCGTCCCTTGGGTCCTCCTCTGAACGTGACGGCCGTTAAGAAATCTCTTGCGGCGCTTCGTCACGTGCAGAGGTCGACCACATCTGCTTCCCAGGCCACTCCCTCAACTGCTGCAGCCCCCACACCTTCTGCCACATTAGATGATGTCGTACGCTTACTTCGTCGGCACGAGTCGCGCTTGGCTCGTACCGAGGAGGTAGTTTGCCGTATGGCTCGTATGATGGGCATTGAGCTTCCTCCTTCCGTTTCTGAGGACGAGGAGATGGACGATGAGGATATTGACGATCTGGTCACTTCCTTGGCTCGTGGCGATGAGGCCACTGCTGCTGCTGCTGCTACCACATCTGCTCCTGGAGATGGCACCTCTTCAGGTGCTCCAGAGACTTCTGCACCAGTAGTTCAGACTTCTGAGGCTGCTGTTGCTCCTGCTGTCGAGCCTGCTCCTGTCTTGCCTGCTGATACTCCTGTTGAGACCCCAGCTGTTGAGCCCGACGTCGTTGTTTCTACTCCTGCACCTTCGATCCCGTCTGTTGACACACCTCTCCTCCCAGCAGAGCCTGAGTCCACTCCATCGACTGGACCCATGGAGACTGCTGATCCAGCCACTCCCTCGTGATCGTCAGTATCGAGGACTCTCCACTGCTCATTGGATGATGCATCTTATTGAGAGTATTTTGGGTTAGGATGGAGTTTGAGGGTTGTTTGATGTATTTTGATTTTTATGGATGTCGGTGTTGTATTTTGATGTACTTTGGATGATGCTGATGGTTAGATGATGTATGATGTATTTACATTTTTGTTGTTGATATCCATGGTCGATTGTATTTTGATGTACTCGATGTGATATCTTTTTGGATGTACTCATGCTGTTTATATATATATATATACATCGATGTTATCTCTGTTTTTATTCGTCGTGCACATTTACTATTCGTTCAACGCATATGATATGTGAATTCGTCGCTCGACGCTTGGACACTTGGTTAAATAGATTATATTTCTATGTTTGTATAGAATTGTTTTCCATGCACAAATTTGACCAAGAATATTGAATATTGGAGAGTATGTTCCTTTACTCAATAAATGAATTATTATTTGGTATTTTTGATGATTTTAATTTTCGCTTTTAAATGATGGACAATTTGGCACACCTTGATTTGATTTCATCGTTTTCCCCTTGGTGTCAATTGGGTCCATCGCAACATCTACGACTCCCGATGTTGGATTCTTATTTCCCTAGTTGTTGTCGTTGTATGCCCCCCATTTTTGGGATAATGCCAAAGGGGGAGAGATAATGATAATAAATAGGGCAAATGAAAATTTAACTCAATTTTCAAGAATCTAGTTTAATATGTTAGATTCAGGGGGAGTTAAGATATATATAAGGATTTTCAAAATCCGATATTTCAAGAATCGATTCTCTTTATATATCTTACTCGTCTGATTGATGCAATTCATATATATTCATTTTGGAATTAACGTGTCATCAATGCAGGGGGAGTAAGTATTTTTCATTTGAATCATTATTTTTGATTATTATTTATGTTGGTTTGTCATCACCAAAAAGGGGGAGAATGTTGAATATTGGACTCTCCGGATTTGGTTTTGGATGATGAGCAAACATAAATAATTCATGAACTAACAATTTGTGAGCGCAGTATTGGAGATCGTCGCCAAATTCACGAGAACAATCAAAGCGACATCTCAAGACTTCTCAAAGCACGTATTCATTGCCTAAAGCTTCATTGAAGCTCTTGGACCGTTTTGGAAGTCATGAAGAATTGATCGAAGCTCTCGAAGACCATTCCTTAAGGTTTTATTTATAGTCTTTTAGCTTTGATCTATAGAATGTTAAGCCTTGAGTATATCTTACGATTCTATCTTCATAACCCTCATATCGTAGCTCTAGGATCTTTGTACAAGTTCATTCTAACTTCCTCGAAGCGTCGCGCTTCGATTCGGAATTGTTTGTGCATGTTAGTTGGTACAAGAAGAAGTACTGACCGACTAGATGGTGATCTAGTCGGTCAACAAAGCTTCTTGGACCGACTAGTTTGCTTCCTTAATTTCTTGCACTTTACTGTTTACAGTTAGTCGGTCTAAGTTGACTCACCGACCGACTAGTTTGTGAACTAGTCGGTCAGTGATGCTTCTTTGACCGACTAGTTGTGACTTACTGTTCATACTAAATTTCTCCTAAGCTACTGTTTATCGTTAGTCGGTCTAAGAACGTTTGGTGACCGACTAGTTGACAATCTAGTCGGTCAACTTTTGTTCTTGGACCGACTAAGTCAATTTGTATTCAGACTATTTCATTTTACCTCTTAGTCGGTCTATGTTCACTGACTGACCGACTAGTTGTGAAACTAGTCGGTCAGAAAGTTTTCTTGGACCGACTAGATTTCTAAGTCTGAATTTCTATCTCTTCTCAGTTCCTCACTTAGTCGGTCCATGTTGTTTGACTGACCGACTAGTTGATGAACTAGTCGGTCAGTGGTTGTTCTTTGACCGACTAGTTGTCTCAGATTTCTATCCGTTGGGAATTGACCTAACTTGTTTTTATGGGACCCTATAAATACGAACCTAGGTCATTTCTCTCTAGGTTAGAGCTGCCATTAAGAGATTCATTGAGATTAAAAGAGATAGCCATTCTCACTCATTTCCAAAGCTCTCTTCCTCACAAGAAACCCATTCTCTCACTTTCTAGATCTAGAATCCATATTGAGAGAAGTTTGTTCTTGGTGAGCTCTTCAAGCTCTAGCTTGATTCAAGTCTCCAAATCACTCCTAGGCACCTATTGCTGGTCATTTCCTTGGTGCTAGGTCTTGGTGACTTCATCTTCCTCAAATCCTTCCTTTCACCTATTTGGTAAGAAAAACTCAAGGTATAGGATTTTGTGGTAAGATTGTTTATTTCATTATAAACTCATTTATATTGCTTGTTGATTCTCTCGGTTGTGAGAGAAGGTTGTGATCCCGGGTTGTGGGATTCACTATTGCCATTGCATGTATGATTTGATCTTGTGATGGTTTTTCACAAGATATCATAGTGGAAATCTTGGGTTAGGGTTTCTAACCTAAGTATCCGGAGGGGATCCGGGTGGTTGGGACGTAGGATCACCGGGAACAAGTCGGGGAGACTTGGGTGGATCCGAACCCAGTAACATCTTTTGTTAGCATTGTTAATTTTGTTGTTGTCATTCAATTTAAGCTTCCGTAAATTGATTTGGTAGTTGTTTGCACTATAATTAGGAATTATACTCCTTGTTATTTTTAAAGTACTATTCACCACCCCTCTAGTACTTGTGCAGTAGCTTGTAGGGCATTACATGCGCCGCCCAAGAAACCGCCACCGCCGCTGTAGCGAGTAGTTGGCAGGTATTTCTTTTTCTTTTCTTTGAGATGGTTTCGTTGTCTTTAACCTCAACATCGGGGTCGACGGGCAGCTCTATGACAAATTCAGTGGAGGTTGTGGGTGGGGTACCGCCTGGGGGTCAGGGCTGTATTGGGTCTGGGTCCGTCGCAAGGGGTAGGGGCTCGGGAAAGGGGAAGGAGCCCCTAGGGATGAAGGTGGGAGTGGGATCGTCCGGGCGGCCCCACCCGACCGTTGCTGGGGTCGGTGGGGTGCCCGTCGAGGTACTAGGTCAAAGGTCGGAGGCGCAGACTGACATCATGCCCAATGTGCGTGCAAAGTACATCTGGCCGCCTTATGAGGTTCATCTACCGATAGCATCAGAGCGTGTCTGCTTTGCGAAGGATGTTGAGCTCGGGATCGGCGTGCTTTGAGCAGCACTTGCGGTTCCCCCTCCATCCATTATACTACGAGATCCTGGAGTTTCTCGGGCTGCCGCTCTGTCGGCTGATGCCGAATTATGTTAGCGCAATAGTCAGGTTTCTCGTCCTCTGTGCAAGGACCAAAGTCAATCTGACTCTTCCTTTGTTCTGACATTTCTTCACGGTTAAGAAATTCCGGTCAGACTATTATTTGTCGGCAAGGACGAGTCATCCCCTCATCTGGGGACTGCCGGGGAAGATCAAAGGATGGAGGTCGTACGTGTTTATCTCCCTGCCTACCGATCTGATGCTAAGGTCAGGTTGGAGCAAGCTCAACCTCGAGGCAAGGGAGAAACTTAGCCTGAGCGGGGCTGAGGCGGAGCAGGCAGCACGGTTAGAGGCGGTACCCCCAGAGGGCAGGCAGTACGCCTGCCTCGCCCGGCTAGAGATGATAGCTCGACTCATCTGGCCCAAAGGTAAGCCTAGTGGAGAAGTTTTCACTTCGAATTCGCTCACCCTGAACTCCCCCTTTTTCACAGATTCAACGATGAGCCTTTCATTCGAGGACATTGTCAGGATGGCTGAGGAGATGGTGGTCGGAGAGCAAGGGGCAGGCGTTCAAGTCTCCCGCCGCCCGCCGGGATTGGGAAGAGGAGGTCGAGGCCAAGTGAGGGGGAGCAGACCAAGAAGTCCGAGGGGACCAACAGGCAGAGGAAGAAGAAGAAGACAGTGGTGAGGGCGGCTTTTTCGTGAGCTCCTTTTTCATTAACCTTTTCAAGAATTTAACATCGACTTTTTCGTGTTTTCTTGAAAAATTCTTCAGTGGTTAGCTAGATGTGACCCGATATGTGGGCAGGCTGGGTAGGCGTTCCATCCTGTTGTACACTAGATCAGGATGAGCGAGCGCCTGTCTGCGGGGCGGCCTTCCTCTTCCATTGCTCGTCGCGTCCCTTCTCATCTTTCCATCCATGAAGGGTTATGAGCATGAACTAGATCAAGCCGACCATGCCCTCCAATGTACATGTCTTGATCGTCCCTGTACACGCTGACACGCCATGACTCGCCATTTAGATTCACCAGGGAAGCTGTCTGGCTATAAGCTACGCCAGGGTGAGCGAACTCCTGCCTACAGGGCGGCCCTCCTTCTCTTCCATTGCTTGTCGCGTCCCGCCCCGACTCCCTTGTGCTAAATGGTTGCAAGGTCTCTGCCTGGGAGTCATTCCATCCTGTTGTAAACTGCATCAGGATGACCGAATTTCTTTGTCCGACGGATATCCTCGTCTTTATCCTTGTTCGTTGTGTCCCCTTTTGTCTTCGCATCCATGAAGGGTTGCAAGGTCTCTTCGGGGGATCCTTACGTCGAAGGGAAACCCAGGAAGTGGTGGAGGACAGGGTGTCGGAGGTGGGGAGCGAGGCTCGGCCTCTATGGGAAGATAGAGGAATGGGAAGTGGGCCGTTAGGAGGCGGGTCAATGGAGGCGGTTAAGCCCGATGGGGATTTTACCTTTCCTACCAGCGGGGATCTGGGAGGAGTGGATGCTGATAGGGGGGAGCGAACCACCGCAAGTCCTCCGATTCGCCCGTTTCATCTGGTTCAGGGCAGATGGAGGAGTGGAAGGCGGGGCTCCCCTCGTGTAAAAGGAATAGCCCATCGGCGATCCGTATGTAAGAAGAATAGCCTATCGGCGTGGCGGGCCTTTCGGAGGCGGGCCCGCGGAAGCTGGTAGGCCCAATGGAGTGATTTGGCAGGGCTGTCCCATCCTTTGGGCTCGTGCCCTGGAGCACCAATGCGTGTCGGGTGTCGGAAGAGGGAAATGGTCCGCCATTGGAGCTCTTATTCCCCTGCCTCGAGTTGTCTAGGAGAAGTTGAGGAGTGCTAGGCGGGCCGTCCCATGTGTAAGGGGAGTAGCCCATAGATGATCGTCGTGTGGAACCTATCGCCTATCCGGGGGCCGAATGCCTCGTGCCTTTTCATCCTTCATGGGGGGGACTGAGACTGACTTGCCCTCATGTTTTCTTTCTTCTCCTCTCCATCAAAGGGGTGAGGGGAGTATTTATAGAGGGATTTTGCTAACGGTTCCCCCGAAGCTAATGCGACTAGCTGGCATCATTAATAGGCCCGTCAGAATCACGCCCTTCGAAAAGCGCTTTTGCCAGGTGGCGTTGGATGCGATTCGTCAGTCCTTGCCTCTCAGGGGATGTGTCTTCATTAATGGCACGTTTCCCGAGCGTCCAATAGTTTCGACGAGTTGCATCGGGGGCGCGCTTTATCGGGACCCAGCACAGACTAGTGGTCCTTGGCCTTCGTGAGGCCTGCCTTGGCCCGCATGCCCTTGTCCTTTTCCCATGGTTTGAGTTTAGCTCTCCTCTGGCTCGGGTGGTCGGAGCTCGTCAGACCTACCCCGGGCTTTTAACGGGAAGGGGAGCGAGCCCGTGCCCTTCTCTAATTTGGGTGGCGAGGATTGGCCCTACCCCAGAGTCTTGAGGGGGGGAGCGAGCACGTAGATTGGCCTGTGCCCTTCTCTGGTTTGGGCGGCGATGATTGGCCCTGCCCCAGAGTCTTGAGGGGGGAGCGAGCACGTAGCTCGGCCCGTGTCCTTCTCTGGTTTGGGCGACGAGGATTGGCCCTGCCCGAGAGTCTTGAGGGGGGAGCGAGCACGTAGCTCGGCCCATTCCCTTCTCTGGTTTGGGTGGCAAGGGTTGGCCCTGCCCCAGAGTCTTGAGGGGGAGCGAGCGCGTAGCTCAGCCCGTGCCCTTCTCTAGTTTGGGTGGCGAGGGTTGGCTCTGCCCCAGAGTCTTGAGGGGGGAGCGAGAGCGTAGCTCGGCCCGTGCCCTTCTCTGGTTTGGGTGGCGAGGGTTGGCCCTGCCCTAGAGTCTTGAAGGGGGGAGCGAGCGCGTAGCTCGGCCCGTGCCCTTCTCTGGTTTGGGTGGTGAGGGTTGGCCCTGCCCCAGAGTCTTGAGGGGGGAGCGAGCGCGTAGCTCGGTCCGTGACCTTCTCTGGTTTAGGTGACAAGGGTTGGCCCTGCCCTAGAGTCTTGAGGGGGGAGCGAGCGCGTAGCTCGGTCCGTGCCCTTCTCTGGTTTGGGTGGCGAGGGTTGGCCCTGCCCCAGAGTCTTGAGGGGGGAGCGAGCACGTAGCTCGGCCCGTGCCCTTCTCTGGTTTGGGTGGCGAGGGTTCGCCCTGCCCCAGAGTCTTGAGGGGGGAGAGACCGCGTAGCTCGGCCCGTGCCCTTCTCTGGTTTGGGTGGCGAGGGTTGGCCCTGCCCCAGAGTCTTGAGGGGGGAGCGAGTGCGTAGCTCGGCCCGTGCCCTTCTCTGGTTTGGGTGGCGAGGGTTGGTCCTGCCCCAGAGTCTTAAGGGGGAAGCGAGCGCATAGCTTGGCCCACGCCCTTCTCTAGTTTGGGTGGCGAGGGTTGGCCCTGTCCCAGAGTCTTGCGGGGGAAGCGAGCGCGTAGCTCGGCCCGTGCCCTTCTCTGGTTTGGGTGGGGAGGGTTGGCCCTGCCCCAGAGTCTTGAGGGGGGAGCGAGCACGTAGCTCTGCCCGTGCCCTTCTCTGGTTTGGGTGGCGAGGGTTGGCCCTGCACCAGAGTCTTGAGGGGGGAGTGAGTGCGTAGCTCGGCCCGTGCCCTTCTCTGGTTTGGGTGGCGAGGGTTGGCCCTGACATAGAGTCTTGAGGGGGGAGCGAGTGTGTAGCTCAGCTCGTGCCCTTCTCTGGTTTGGGTGGCGAGGGTTGGCCCTGCCCCAAAGTCTTAAGGGGGGGGGGAGCGAGCGCGTAGCTCGGCCCGTGCCCTTCTCTTGTGTCTTAAACTGAAACTTTCAAGTGGAGACGGCGAGATTTGGAAATGCGAAGAAAAGAAGGAATTTCATTAAAGACTTACAATTATTGATAATATTTTAGGAGATGTTCCGCTGTCCATGGGTGAGCCAGTTCGCTCCCGTCCAAGGTCGCCAAGATGTAGGTGGCAGGCCCAACGATGTCGACGATCTCGTAGGGCCCCTCCCATTTGGCCACCAGCTTCCCTCGAAGAGCGATCTCGGGCTTGAAGGTGCCGTCTCTGAGGACCAAGTCGCCAATTCTGAAGGTCCGCTTCTTCACCGGGGAGTTGTAGTGTCGGGCCATCCTTTGGCTCTATCGGACACGGTTCGTCAAGGCCTGGTCTCTCACCTCATCGACGAGCTCGAGGCTGAGGCCGATGCCCTCCGCGTTGACATCTTCAACGAAGTATTTCAGGCGAAGTGTCTCTTCCCCAATCTCCACGGGAATGATCGCTTTCGACCCGAACGCCAGCATGAACGGGCTCTCTCCGGTTGACGCCTTGTGGGTGGTGCGGTACGACCAGAGGATACCCGCTAGCTCGTCCACCCACGTCCCAAAGGCGGCATCGACCTTCTTCTTCAGGGGTCGAGGATGCATTTGTTTACAGCCTCCGCCATCCCATTGCACTGTAGGTGGGCAACAGATACAAAATGGATCTTGATCCCCGAGCCCGAGTAGAAGTCACGGAAGCCTTCGTAGTCGAACTGTCTTCCATTGTCTGTCACTATAGAGCGGGGTATCCCGAAGCGGCATATCACGGACTGCCAAATGAAGCCCTTCATATCCGTCCACGCGATGCGTGCCAAAGGTTCAGCCTCGATCCACTTGGTGAAGTAGTCCACGGCGACGACCAGGTACTTCCTTCCTCCGGAGGCCTTTGGGAAGGGTCCGAGGATATCAAGCCCCCACTTGGCAAACGGGATCGGGTTTAAGATAGGCACCAAGTGGGCCAAAGGTGCGGCCGTGTGTCTGTCGAACTTCTGGCATGCCTCGCACCTTTTGACGTACTGAGCCGTGTCATGGATCATAGTCGGCCAGTAGTACCCTTGGCGCACTATCTTGTGGGCGATAGTATGCCCGCCATGGTGGTTTCTACAGAAGCCCTCGTGCACTTCTCGGATTACCTTTTTCGCTTGCTCCGACCCCAGGCACTTCAGGTAAGGCATGATGTTGAACCTGGCGTGGCGCTGGCAGTACAGCACCCCGTCAAAGAGCACGAATGACATGGCCTCCTCTCTATCTTCTTGGCCTGCAGCCTCTCCTCAGGCAAGGTCCCCGTCTCCAAGTACTTGACAATTGGGGTCATCCACGTTGTCATCAGGGCGACGCACATTAGTTCTTCTTCTTCAATGGTGGGCACCGACAGACTTTCGACGTAGATGGCCTTTCCGATCTCGACGGAGGAGGAAGAGGCCAACTTTGATAGGGCATCTGCTCGGAGGTTTTGGGAGCGAGGTAAATGCTGGACCTCCACTATCTTGAATTTCCAGAGCTCGGCCTGGATGTGCTTGAGGTAGCGTTTCATCATTTCTTCTCGGGCCTCGAAGCTCCCTTGGACTTGTTGGACGACGAGCTGCGAATCACTAAGCAGCAGCACGTTCGTCGCCCCCATCGCTCTACAAAGCTTCAGCCCGTTGACCGCGGCCTCATACTCGGTGATGTTGTTGGTTGCCGGGAAGTTGAAGCGCATGGCGTACTCCATCAGGCATCCGTCGGGGGTTTGGATGACGATACATGTCCCGTACCGGATCCTGTCGCCGACCCATCGACGTGAATGGTCCACAATTCGCTTGCTTCTCCCTGGGTGGGCTCCGAAGGTCCAGCCACCCCCATCGCTTGTGGGGAAGTGGCCGTTGATGGTGCTTTCAGTTGGTTCTCCGGGGGGTCCTCGATAGTGCACTCCACCACGAAGTCCGCCAACGCCTGGCCCTTGATCACCGTCCGGGCCTTGTATGTTATGTCAAACTTGCTGAGCTCGACACTCCAGTTGAGCATCCTGTCCGATCGCTCTAACCTCTTCAGGTTCTTCTCGAGGGGCAGGTTGGTATGGATGGCGATGGGATGGGCCTGGAAGTATGGCTGGAGCTTCCTCGCTGTTGTGATCAGGCAGTAGGCGGCCTTCTCGATGGGACTGTAGCGGGTCTCTGCCTCTCGGAGAATCTGGCTCGCATAGTATACTGGCCATTGCATGCCCTCTTCCTCTTTTATTAAGACAGAGATGACAGCCTCTTCATTGGTCGCCAGGTACAACCCCAGCTGTTCTCCTTCTTCCCGCTTGGCGAGCAGCGGCGGGCTCTGCAAGTAGGCCCTCAACTCTGCAAATGCTCAGACGCAGTTGTCGTCCCACAGGATCACCTTCCTTTTGTCCTTCGCTTTGCCGAAGGCTGTGCGCAGGACTCTGAAGAAGGGGAACGACCTCTCTACAGACTTCGACAGGAATCGCCCCAGAGCTGCGATCCGGCCGTTCAGTCGCTGCAAGTCCCGGATCATCCGCTGTCTGCCATATTGACGAGGGTCGTCACCTTGTCGGGGTTCGCCTCAATCCCTCGCTTCATTATCATGAAGCCGAGGAATTTCTCCGACTGCACACCGAAGATGCACTTCACCGGGTTCAGCCTCAGGCCATACTGGTGCACCTTCCGGAATGTCTCCCGCAAGTCGTCAAGGTGGTCTGGGGCTCTCTTGCTCTTCACCAGCATGTCGTCGATGTAGACCTTCAGGTTTCGCCTGACCTGCGAGCCGAATATCTTGTCCACCATCCGCCGGTAAGTAGCCCCGACGTTCTTCAGTCCAAAGGGCATCTTTGTGTAACAGAAGGTACCGCTATCGATGATGAAGGACGTTTTCTCCTCGTCATCCTTTGCCATCGAGATCTGGTTGTAGCCCGAGAAGGCGTCCATGAAGCTCGACAACTCGTACCCGGACGCCTGATCGACCAAGTGGTCGATCCTCGGGAGGGGGAAGATGTCCATCGGACACACCTTGTCGAGGTCCTTGAAGTCAATGTACATGCGCCACTTCTCACTGGCCTTTTCACCAAGATGACATTGGCGAGCCAGTCTGGATAGTCCACCGGCCTGATAAACTTGGCCTGGAGAAGCCGCTCCACTTCTTCTTCGGCTGCCCTCTTCTTCTCTCCTCCGGTGCTCCTCTTCTTCTGTCAGACCGGTCGAGATCCCAGGTCTGCATTCAACTTGTGGGAGATTACCATTGTGTCGACCCCTGGCATGTCCGCGGGTGACCAGGCAAATATGTCCACATTCTCTCGGAGGAGGCTGATGAGGGCTGCCCTCAGAGAAACCGAGAGCTTCGTACCGATGGAGACAGTCTTGCCCTCCTCCGCAGCCACAGGCACCACCTCGACTTCTTCAGCTGGAGTTGGCCGATGGTCATAAAAGTCTTCCCTTTCATCAAGGAGGTCGACCGACAAGGCCTCCTCTGGGCCTTTGTGCTTGGTCGACCCCACGTAGCAGCTCCGGGACAGCTTCTGGTTCCCCAACTGATCGACGCCCCGGTATGCGCACGCAACCGGGACAAGCGACTCGTAGTCTTACCGCAAGCGCATGGTGTAGTGGCGAGCGGGTATCAAACTCAGGGAGGAACAATGACCGTGTCTTCTTCTAATCACCTAGCTATCAAAATGGTCAAGAATAATTTGGGGTAAAATTGTCACAATCGTTCGAATGTCGATGGAAATATCAATAAAATAAAGCGCCTAGGGGTAGGGAACCCCCGCTACGGACCGCATCTCATTGTTGTGATTCGTAGGTTAAATCATTGCTAGACTTGAATTTTAGGTGAGCTAGTCGCAACTAAATGTAGAACCAGGCTCACGCTCGCGCGCTATCGCTGGTCTTTAGCGAACCTAGGGTAGGGCCTAATCTCTTGCAAACCCGAACCTAAGCCGCTAGCATTAGGATCGACATCATCATTCAACCGTGTCTCGAGCCCACTCTCGTGCAAACTCAAGCTACGACCTAGGTTGAGATAGTTTCTACCCATCCAATCTCTTGCAAACGGGTATGGGTATAGAATTACGATTGAAAACCCTAGCCTTGGTCCAATCTCTTGCAAACCAATTCTAGAAAAGTCCAATCGTAAATCTAAATCGAATTTCTAGGGCTTCCTATCAAATGGGACCCAATCTCTTGCAAATCCCAATCAATACGAATCCCTAGCTTTCCGTAATTAATCAATCTCAACCTAACCCTAATCAATTCTAGCAAGAATTTCACCAATTCATCACAATTTAGAAATAGGGTTCATAGGGTTCATCCCTATGCCATAGGACAATAAAACTACTCACTAATCATCATGCAATTCATAAGAAAATCAATAACAAATTCAGCACAAATCATTGCAATAGAGAGATTATCAATAAAAATAGAGTTTTTGATAAGAAAAGAGACAAACCAATGAGAACCCAATAGCATCCAACAAAAATAACCTTTTGATCTCCAAGAGAAAAGCTAAATCTATTGATCTAAAAAGCACTCTAAAAGGCTGCCAAAAGTATCAAAAAATTCTTCTAAATTAGGGCAAAAACTGGGTTTAAATACCCCTCAAAATCGCCCAAAAAATCGTGACAAAAATGCCCCTGCGCAGCCCAGAAATCGCAGTTTACGCAGCAGGCGGGGCGGCTCACTCGGCCGAGTGACAAATGTCACTCGGCCGAGCGAAAAACCCTGTACAATTACAATAAGTTAGGGATTTTTGGGGGTCTGTCTTCGGAGGTGACTTGGCCGATTGGCTTTAGTCACTCGGCCGAGGGGCATTTCTTGCTCGGCCGAGTCGGAACCGTCAAAAGCCTGTACATTTCCAGTAAGTCGGCCTCTTTTGATGGTGGATTTCCCATGCCACTCGGGCGATGCGATCTTCATACTCGGTCGAGTGGGATATCATCCCTCGGCGGAGTGCATGCCCAATTCCTTCTGTTGGAGCATGTCCGGTCTGGTCGGCCGAGCGGTCTTCTTGCTCGGCCGAGTGAGTGCTTCACTCGGCCGAGTGAGATGCTGCAAATGCCCAATCTTCATCTTTTCGCTTCCTCGTCGCTCCTACGAAGTTCCTTCCTCTTCCACTTGTCTCCAATCGTCGAACAGTCCTCAGATGAGCCTTGGGTGACACTCCGGAGTGGGTGCAAATCCTCTTGATCTCAAAATCACTCCAATCGCTCCATATCTTCTGAAATACGACAAAAACAAGAAATCGTGAAAAGCATCGCAATATTGTCGAATAATAGCGAAAAACGTGATATGAGCGATCAAAGTGGCATGCAAACATACAGAAAAAGGGTGTAAAATACGGAGTGATCAAAATCCCCCAAGCTTACCTCTTACTCGTCCTCGAGGAAGATGAGTAAAAAGTAAACCCGACGGGCAAAATAATGGAAAAGAAGGAAAATAAAAATAAAAATACTATAGAAAGCGAAGAAGAGAGGCGCTAGATCATTTATCTCAGGACGTGAGTTTTGCTTACTCATATAGCATACATCGAATATAAAACACATGTCACAGACTTTTATTTCGATATCATAGTATAATGATGCATTCGAAATAGAAAACCCCAAAATATCAATATAGCATGAAATATGGAATCATTCTAGGATTAACATCGTCTGAAGCATCTAAAGCGGTATGCATAACCATAGATCACACACTTTTCAATTGAATGCTTTCTATAAGGAGTATAAGAGATATCACACGATATGGAATAGTAAGAATAGAAAAGTATGGTTATCATGAAATGAATGCTAAGTGTCGATTTCTGGATTTCGTGAAACTTTAGCAATCTCACCGAGTATAGAAAATTACTTAGCCTAGGTTGTCATGCACCGTCAAGTAGTCACTCTCTCACACATCATCTGATCGTCTCCCCCAAGCTTATCCATAAGCATGGTGGCATAAACAAATCAATATGTACATTCCCCATTTCTTTTGAAGCTCTAAAAAAAGTAAAAAAAAATAAAACAAAAGAGGGAAGAAAGAGAGAAAGAGTATGAGATGGGATCGTTATAAACTTCTTTTCTCTTTTCTTATCTTTTTCTCAATTTTTCTCTTTTTCTCTTTTTTTCTTTTTTTTGAATAATCAATTTATACATAAGCGATCCCAAATCAAAAGAGAGAAGGATATACAAGCATATATTTTCTTTTTCTTTTTGATTTTGGGGATTTGGAGCATGAAAATTAATAGCGGGGGAGATGCCGATAATAGACTTGCTAAGGGGGGATTCACCAATGAATTTTAAGTAGAGAAATAATGCTCAAGATATGTAGAGAAAGAAATAAATGTATCACTCGGTTCACTCTATAAGACGTGCACGACAACTTTCAGCAGAGTAATATAATCTACTCAGTTTAATCTCAAAAAGTAAACTAGTCCAGATATATCATCCTAGCAAACATTCAATCAACCTGAAAGTGAAGCGCACAATTCATGCAATAAGAAGTGATACGAGAAAGGAAAGCAGTACTCCAGATATAAGCAATCAATGCGTGAAGCTTGGTGTGTTTTCTATGAAAAGCATACATATGAATCATCAGACATCAGCTAATAACAGAATTTCATCCATATTCATACAGAAAAAGAGTGGGTTACTATTTCAAAATGCAAAACAGAACATAGCATATGATATCTGAAACAAAAGCTAGGACATGACAAAATAGCATGCATATAGAGATAAGCTAACACCACGTCATTATCATCACAGAAAAGTCATCTCTAGCAAAAGATGAAAGAAACAAAGATAAAAGAAAATAGAACTATCTATACAATGCAGCATACTCAAAAAAAGGAAAAGAAAACGTGATGCATGATAAAAATGAAAAAGTGGTGAAAATAAGTGCAAAAGTGGAAAGAAAATATGAGAAATAAAAATAAAGGGTGGCAAAAAAAGGTAAAAAGTGTGAGAACTCACTCCCTCAAGCTGAAGTGCACAGTGTCCTCAATGTGCAAAGTGTGGCACACCGAGAGACGTGAAGTGGGTGGGGTGGGTGAGGATGCATGCATGATGAAAAAGAAAGAAAAATAAAAATAAAATAAGATGTGAATGAATGGGATGCATGCAAAGATCAGGATGGTACAAATATAAGTGTCCCCAAAAAGTCTCTCCCTCACTCTCAAAAAGGTACAAAAAGATATGATCAGGAAGGCATCAAAATAATACGTGGAGGAGAGGGAAAAAATCACCAGGCCCAAGGACAAATATGCAAAAATATCAGAGGCATCAAGAGTGTGCCTAAGGTGGTGGTGGCGCTGCACCAGCATCATCCTGTGGAGGAGGTGGTGGTGGAGGGGGTGGGCGTGGTATCTGCTGGGTGGGTGTGGGTTGTGGAGGCAGACGCGCCAGAATCTGATTCAAGCAAGTCTGAATATCGGGAAGCATGGCGACGCGGGTCTGCACGAAACTGACCGTGGCGGTGAGAGCCCTAAAGTCTCCCCGAAGTCCACTAACAGCCCCCTCAAGAGCACGAATGCTCTGGACTATAGAGTCAGGGGGTGGTGGAGCGAAGGGACACACATGTCTAACAGGTGAGGTGCGGGGCTGTCTCTGGCGGACAGTGATAGGATGGGTCCAGCAGGGTAGTGTGGAAGGGGTGCTGTGCTCGGTAAGTGATGCCCAGCCTCGGTGTGAGGCTGGGACTCAGGCTGTGTCAAAGCAGAAGCAGCAGCAACAGAAGTGGAAGTCAAAACGGGCGACGAGGCAGCAGGAGAGGTCAGTTACACAGATGTGGGGACAGAAGTCACGACACTCTCTGTAAAGACAGCGGCAGTGGGGTCAGACGGGCCAACAACCGGGGTGGCAGTGGACAAATGTGAGGACAGAACCGCCACTGCGGCGGTAAAGGAGGTCTCGCCGCTCTCTAAAATGGTGGTGGGACGCTCGGGGTTCAGAGAGGTGATAGGCTCGACGGACATAGGCTCAGCGATGGTGGTGGTGGTGGTGGAGGAGGACTCAACTAAAGTGCTCCCGACACTAACAGACGTGTGGACAGAGGTGTCGGGAGGTGCAGAAAGTGCAGGCGCGGGCTAAGGGATCACGGGGTCGACAGGGGGTGCAGGGGGTGCCTGCCCAGCATCCTCAGTCTCAAGCACGTAGGCGGCAGGGATAAGAAGATCCATCGCTGGAATCCAGTCCCCGTGAGCCGGCCCAATGTGTGTCCGAGCGGGGCTCGGAAGAACCATGTAGTCAGCGCTGAAGGGACCATGCAACCACACCCAGTGCTGGAGACCTTGGGGACGAAGCATCTTCATCCGGGCCATAACATCTATCGAAAGTGAGGTGGGGCCCTGAGCTCGATGCAAGTCGTCAGGTAGGTCCACGCCGGTCATAAGGGCCAGAAGTGTGATCAGACCTCCGCAACAAATTGGTGAGCGAGCGCTCACCGAAATGATGATGTGGTCCAGAAACCAACTAGCAATGTCGATCTCGACAGTGGGGACCAATTCGTCGCTACCCCTATCTAGAACCCTAGGGCGAGTCATCGTATAGAGCATATATAGCTCTGGCGTAGACATGGTCCCGGGCTCGTACCTCGCTAGGAAAGTAGTCACCATGAGGCGCTGTGCAATTCGGAGGCAGGGGTGCAGGATGGCTGAGGCCTTGGCCCTACTAGGGTCAAAGGCAAGTGGGGATCCCGTGATCCGTGTCCAGAAGGTGGAGGTGTCGAACGACGGGGGTGGGATGTGCGTGGGAGCGTAGGCGCGGTCAGGGACAGGGACGGCGGGCCACTGGAAGAATGCTCTAAGCATGTCGAGAGTGATCTCACACTCTCGATCCATCAAACAGAACGTGCATCCTCCATGGGTCCGGTCAATGGAGCTCAGGACCTCTAGTGTCGGACGGATGTAAGTATCTGTCGACACCGACAAAAAATCACGCCATCCCACGTTGTCGTACAACGTGAGAAGCCCCTTGAGTATCCCTAGGCGGTCAAGGTCAGCTAAGTGTGCGAACCTAGAGGGTACTATTGAGCGATGGTAGATACGCTCAAACCTGGCACGGTGTGCATCGTTTCGAAACGTAATCCACATCGGCCCAACGGCGGGAGCGGGTGGAGGGACATGATCAGTAGGGATCGGCTGTGTAGGTGGCGGTGACGGTGGCAGGCTAGGTGGAGGGGAGTCTTCCCTAGCGTGAGAGGGACCGGGATCATCGGTCCTCTTCCGCTTCAAAGAGGCTCCCCGTGTACGTGGCCTAGTGCGCGGCGACATGTGTGCCGCGAGACGTGTCCCAACCTAATAAATAATGCGACATGCTAAGTGATGGAACGAGTATACCTGAACACGCTGCGAGACCAAACAGTTGTGTGCACGAAGAGACACCTCCCCCACGAAGCTCAGAGCGCGTCCAAAAGCTCTCCAAAGCTCCCCCAAGCTAGCAAATCAAGAGAAAACGGGGAGAAACTGGGTTTTTGGGGCAAAAATAGGGTGATCGGAGACGGTGGCGGCCGGCGCCGACGAGGGGGGTGGCGGCCGATCATCGGCAAGGCGCGGGTAGGGGATCGACGGCGAAGGGGGGACCGGCTCGGGCGCGGCAGCAGTCGCAGTGGGCGAGGGATCGCAAGTGACAGCAGGCTCGGGCGGAGATTAGGAAATTTTGGCGTTTTGAAATCCGCGCCCGCTGCGCTTCCCTTATATAGAAATTGTTACGACTCGGCCGAGTGAAAATGTCACTCGACCGAGTGGCGTAAATGTAAAAGTTTTAAAATTTTCCTCGCCACTTACGACTCGACTGAGTGGCTTTGGCTTACTCGACCGAAGGGAGAAACTCCACTCGGCCGAGTGGCTCTGCCACTCAGAAATTTTTGATCTAGGAGAGTATCTGTTTCACTCGGCCGAGTGACTAGTCACTCACTCGAGTGGCAATTAAAACTAAAACTTACAGAAATTAACAGAGAGTTGGTCTGCAGAAAATTCCATGTTTCGTGCTCCACTCGGCCGAGTGGAGTCTTTGCTCGGCCGAGTGGCATATGCGACTCGGCCGAGTGACGTGCTGTTTTCTGCATCGACTCTCTGTTTTCGCTCTGGTCTCTGTTTTTCTTCCTCCATTCTGTTTCTTACTCCTCCTAAGGCCTGAACGCGTTTCTGGAGCGCTCTTCCTTGCCTCGATCATCCTCCATATGATTGATCTCCCTTTCTCCTTCTCCTATCATGAAAATTAAGACCCGTTGTCACGAATTTCATGGACATAAAACTCTAAAAACTAATAAAAGGCTAAACCAAAAATAAAAATCAAATAAAAACAATGCAAAAACCGTCGGGTTGCCTCCCGACAAGTGCTCGTTTAAGGTCATGAGCTCGACCCCTTTAGATATTCGTTTAGCTCGCGATATTAGGCGCATACGAGATGCACCCGTCAAACTTACCGGGAAGGCTGCTTGGATTTGGGTCGTGATGCTCATCGGTCTTACTCGACGTCCCCTCATCATGGGTAATGTTGGGGGATAAGTCCCCCAAGCTAGAGCTTGTTCCTATCTTCTTCTTGGCCGGTGACACCGATCTTTCATTCGGTGGAGCTTTCTTCGGATTCTTGGCCTTTGAGAGCTTGCAAAGCGCTCGTATTCTTACGACATCAGCATCGCCTTCATCATCATCCGTGGAGCTATCTGGAGGGTCCTCCAACTTCTCTTCCTCACCCGAAGCTTGGCCTTCTTCGAAGCCATCGTCATGGAGAGCACCAATAGAGTGGGGGATTGCTTCTTTAATCACTTCATTGAGGAGATCCACATAGTCTAACTCCTCGTGATAGGGCATGTGTTTCGTGGCCTTGGATATGTGAAGCTCGACTTCTATGTTTCCGACATTCAAGGATAGAGTTCCTTCATGCACGTCGACGATAATGTCGGCTGGTGCGAGGAACGGGCGTCCCAGTATAAGCGAAGTGTCGCCCTCTTCCTTGATGTCCATTATGACAAAATCACATGGCAAGCATATCCCTCCCGGAACTTGGAGTGGAATATTCTCTGCGATCCCTACCGGCCTAGTAATCCGACCGTCCGCAAGTTGAATTCTCATGTCGGTCGGCTTCAAGTCGGTGCCCGTGTTGAATTTTCGAAACATGCTAAGGGGCATAAGGCTCACACTCACGCCCAAGTTAACTAGAGATTTTTGCAAAGGGACGCCTCCTAGTGTGCAAGGGATGCGAAAACTCCCGGGATCCTTCAATTTCGCCAGCTCCTTCTCCTTCCGGGTAAACCAAGTTCCTTGTTCCGTAAATATGATTTTTTTCCTTCCTTTTCTTTCCCGAAATCAAGTCCTTCAAGAACTTCGCGTAAAACGGGATCTCAACAATTGCATCTAAGAAAGGAATATTGAGGCTTACTCCCCTCAAGTATTCTAGGAACTTGGCGAGCCTTTTCTCCATCTTGGCTCTAGCTAGCCGTTGTGGAAACGGCACCGGTGGCATGTAGCAGCGCTCATCAAGTGGCTCCACCACTTTAGAATTCCCTCCTTCAATTGGCTCCTTTTGGCTCTCCTCCTTAATCGCCGTCTCTTTTTCTTCCAAAATTTCCACCACGGGTTGCTTGCTTTGGGTCATAGCGGGAGTGGTATCCTTCCCGCCCCTTGTTGTAACCGCAACCACCACATTGATGTGTCCGATGTTGCTCCGTGGATTGGGCTCAGGTTGAGCCGGTAATTGTTGGGCGTTCTTGGTGAGCAACGCAAGTTGCTCTGCAAGTTGAGCGACGACGGTATTTAGTGACTCTTGTCCCATCGTCAATCTAGCGTTGATCTTTCTTTGCTCCACCATAAATTCCTCCACCCTAGCTTCGTGGTCCGATCGTGGTTGAGCTTGAGGTGGGTTGGGAGCTCTCCAACCTTGATTGTAACTGTCACGACCCGCTTCCCTAAAATGGAGGTGAGACGTGAAAAGGTCCGCACGAGAGTGGAGCTGTGAAGCCCCAAACCCGATAAGCGTCAATAAAATATAAGCAGGTGCCTGTAACCACAACGGAATAACAATAATAACACAAGGAGAGACTGGAATAAAATTCACATCTCACAAATTGTCCAACATGAAAATAAGTCCAACATCCAGAAAAGCCACCAGGCTAAAAGAAAAGAGTCTAAAGGCCCAGAACAAGGCCAACAAAAGCAGCGACTACATAACAAGTATAGGTGCCACGCACCGATAACAAAACAACTGTCTAACAAAAGTAAAACACGACGAAGACACTAGGACTGGTCCCCAGTGTCCACGTACTCCCCGTCAAACACAAGCTCGGGCTCGGCGTCAGCAAACACCTCGTCCTCAACAAGGTACTCAGGCTCAGGATCTAACATGTGTCACCCAAAAGAGTAAAGGGGCACATGTCAGCAAGTCAAAAAGACTTGGGCAAGGAAACTGGAAGTAAGGCAACTAGCAATCTAGCAGTTTAGTATGCATGACATGGCAGTTATAACATGAGTGCACAATTTAAAACATGGCAAGACAATTTGTACAAGAGAACAATTATCGGGACAAGACAAGACAAGACAAGAGTAGCCGCGCTACTATCAATCTCAATCAATTCACATTGTTTGCTAGTGTTTACGCCCTTCGCTGAATGGTACCACATTCAGACCGATCGGCACTAAACGCTATTCACATTTCACGGTTGTTTTGTAGATGTTTACGCCCTTCGTTGAATGGTACAACATTCAGACCGATCGGCACTAAACACTACCCCACCATAAAGAGTTTACGCCTTACAACTTCATTTTTTGATCAAACAGACCCCCAGTTGCCTGGCCGCTTAACCCTTACCCCATCCCGCACTAAACAAGCCAGGGTCCCTGAACATGAGCCCAGCAAGTGAGCCAGGGTTGCCCCGTACGGGAGCTTGTTTCTTAGTTCACAATTCAATATATCGAGCGTTGGGGTTAGCAACTCATTATGCTCGTTTCTGGTCACGAGCCAGGAACACAAGTAGTGTAGCGATGCTACGCAATCACGGGATCACCAAAGAATGCAATGACATGACATTTAATTTGCGTACCGTTAATGGAAAGTAAACATGACATGGTAATTATGCAACATGCTAAATGTCGGAACTAGCTTCGTTGTCAAGCTAGTTCCCCAATTTGCGCCTAGGCGAGTATCATTTCGTCGCCTAGTCTCTTTTACGCCTACAACAAGCAAAATGGCCTAAAACGTGGCCTAAACCCTAAGTGGTAAGTTTCACTTGCCTAGCACCGGGGATGACGACCACTTCGTCACTCGGATGCTATCTACGGGGAAATCGCTGTTATGGGGGAAACAAACACAAAACAACATGAAATTTATTAGGGCTTCATCAAATTATAAATAAGTTATAAAAACAACGGTAGATCGATTTCTTACCGAGAGGAGGCAGAAGAAACACTCCGGGGAACCCTAGGATCAGATCTGGAAAAGATTGGAGAACTTTGGGGAAACTAGGGTTTTGGGGGATTTGGGGATTTGATGGATTTTGGTGAGATTTTGGGGAAGATGAGAGGTGGAAAGAGTGGATAGATGGTTTGGATGATGGATTTAGGGCTTGGAATGAAGGATTGAAGCTTGGAGGAAGATGGGGGCTCAAGGGGGAAGATTTTAGGGTTTTGGGTCGTGTTGAGGGAGAAGAAAACGTTTGGGTTGGGTTTAAATAGGTTGGGCTGGTGGCTGCCTAGAAATTAGGGTTTTAACACAGATTAGTCGGTCAAAGAGCAACCACTGACCGACTAGTTTGGTGATCACTCCTTATTTTACACCTTTTTCCGCATGTTTGCATGCCATTTAGATCGCCCAAATCATGTTTTTTCACGATATATCGACGATATTGCGATGCTTTTCACGCTTTGTTGTTTTTGTCGCATTTCAGGCGATTTGGCGCGATTTGGAGTGATCATGAGATGCGCTCACGATAGACGGCCACCGACGACCTCCCCGAGGGGTATTTTGCTATTGGAGAGGAGCAGAAGAAGAATGGACGTCGCCGGAGCGACGAGGAGGCCAAAACGACCAGTTTGGGCATTTTTTGTGTCCCACTCGGCCGAGTGGAGGAGCCACTCGGCCGACCAGCGAGACACTGCTCGGCCGACCCGTTCAGACACGATTTCCATGTGTACTCGGCCGAGCGACGGAGACCACATCGGCCGAGTGACGATACCACGTCCGCCAGAGTGGCGCCCAGACGAAGGCCCTCAAAAAGATCGAAGTTACTGTTTTTCGGCCATCTGAGCTTCAGAAGACCCACTCGGCCGAGTGGCAAATCCCGTCCGCCCGAGTGAAGTGAAGCCATCGGCCGAGTGACGACAACTCACTCGGCCGAGCCGCCCCCGAACTGAAGACCCCTGAAGCCCCCGACTTACTGGAAAATTGACAGGGTTTTCACTCGGCCGAGCGACTTTTGTCACTCGGCCGAGTGCGATGCGCAGCCTGTAGCGAAATTTGCGGAAAACAGGCTGTGCAGGGGCATTTTGGTCAGGATTTTTAGACGATTTTTGGGGCTATTTAAGCTCTGTTTTTACCCTAGTTTTGAGAGCCACCTCTCAGATTTTTTGCAGCTTTTTGAGTCTACTTTTTAGTTTTATTAATTGTGATTGGAGAAGAGAAAAACTTGGATTTTTGTTGGGTTGATTGAAGATCTACATTGGTTTGCACTTCTCTTCCCCAAAAACTCTATTTTTATTGTTTATATCATTGTTGTGATGAATTCCATTGTCTATTTCATTGCTAATTATTGTGCTATTGCTATGATTAGTGAGTAGTCTCCACGTCTTGGGGCGTGGGGATGAACCCTACAAGCCCAATTTCGTATTTGTATTGAATTGGTAGAAATTGAGCTAGGATTGTTATTAGGGATTAGATTGGGATCGAATTACTACGGATAGCTAGGTATTCACATCAATTGGGATTTGCAAGAGATTGGATCCCAATTCGATAGGAAGCCCTAGAAATCCGAATTGGGTTGGAGTCGGATTTTCGAAGTATCGGTTTGCAAGAGATTGGACCGATGCTAGGATCTCCGGTTGCAATTCCGTGCCGATACCCGTTTGCAAGAGATTGGACGGGTAGGAACTATCCTAATCTAGATTGTGGACCGAGTTTGCAAGAGATTGGGCTCGGTGCGCAATTGGACGTTGATGTTGATCCTAATGCTAGCTTCCCTAGGCTAGGGTTTGCAAGAGATTGGACCCAAACCTAGGATAGCTATAGACCGGCAACAGCGCGAGAGCGTGAGCTTGGTTCCACATTTAGTTGCAACTAGTTCATCCGAATTCTCATCCTAGCGATTTCGATACCGGCGAACCACATTTGTGAAATACGGTGAGTAGTGGGGATTCCCCATTCCCTAGGCGTTCTCTATTTGATTTGATATTTCGCACTTTTGTCTGACGATTGTGACAGGATCGCCCAAGGCAATTATCCCTCTAAATAGCCAGGTTGATTAGGAGCAAGCACGGTCATTCGTCCTCCCTGTGTTCGATACCCGCTCGCCGCTATACCGTGCGCTTGCGGTAAAACTACAACCGTCGCCTCGGGACGTGTACGCCGGGGCGCGATCAAGTTTTTGGCGCCGTTGCCGGGGAAGGGCATTTTGACGGTGCTCGGCACCGACCACCCGGTTATTTCTTCTTACTTTCTTCCTTTACTTCCCTCTCTATCTTATCCTAACTTCATTCGTAGCCCTATTTGCATATTCTCCCCGCATTTCGCATAAGATCTTAACAGGGAGAATGGGGGATGCAACGCCAACAATAGAACTCAGTCGAGAAGACTATGACACCTTCACAGACCTCCTTAAGGAGCTTGTCGACGAGGTCCACGCTACCGGAGCATTTGCTATCAATATCACGGACCCCGACGAACAACTATTTGCTAGCTTTGTGATGGACCAAATCTCCCCGGAAGGAACTATCGGAGGCAATGTCAGAGTTGACGTGGTCGACGACAAATTGTATTTCGAAGACAATAGAGCAAATGTCGAAGAGCACTATGCTCCCGAAGAACCCTTCGAGCAAACCGACATTCCGGGTGTTACACTTTATGACGCTCACTCTTGTTTTTATGAATCGTCTGATGTGTTTCTTGATTCCAGGTACGAACTGGAGCAGAGTGAAGGTTTTGGCGATGCTAGCACTGAATCAGAGGGCGCCTACTTCGATGCCTCATCCTCACTAAGTAGCGAGTCCGACTCGTCACAAGAAAGCATTCCACCTGAAGATGAGCTAAACCAGGATGACAAGGAAGAAGCCGAATTCATGCGAGCTGAAAAGGTGGAAGAAGCAGCGCCACCTCAGGTAGAGCTTAAACAATTACCGCCGAATCTAAGGTATGCCTTTTTGGGTAATAAATTGACTTTTCCGGTGATAGTCAATTCCCACCTCACACAAGATCAACTTGAAAAACTCCTAGACGTCCTTAGGAGCCACAAAGATGTCTTGGGATACACTATCTCCGATCTTAAAGGGATAAGCCCTAGGCTTTGCACGCATCGGATCCATTTGGAGGATACCGAAGCCACCTCCATAGAGCCTCAAAGGCGGTTGAACCCGAACATGAAGGAGGTGGTTAAAAAGGAAATCCTAAAATTGCTTGAAGCCGGTATAATTTATCCTATCTCTGACAGTAGATGGGTTAGCCCCGTCCACGTCGTCCCCAAGAAAGGAGGGATGACTGTCATAAAAAATGACAAAGGTGAGCCAATATCCACGCGCACTGTCACGGGATGGCGAATGTGCATTGACTATAGGAGACTCAATAAAGCCACCCGAAAGGACCATTACCCATTGCCATTCATCGATCAAATGCTTGAACGCCTCGCGAACCATAAATACTTTTGCTATCTAGACGGGTATTCGGGTTTTTTCCAAATCCCTTTGCACGAAGATGACCAAGAAAAGACAACTTTCACTTGTCCCTATGGCACCTACGCATACCGTAGGATGCCGTTCGGCCTTTGTAATGCTCCCGCCACTTTTCAAAGATGTATGACATCCATATTTTCCGATTATATTGAAAATATTATGGAAGTTTTTATGGATGATTTCTCGGTTTATGGAAGTGAGTTTGACTCTTGCTTGGAAAATCTCACTAAAGTCCTAAAAAGGTGCCAACAAAATAATCTCACTCTCAATTGGGAGAAGTGCCACTTCATGGTCACGGAAGGTATAGTTCTCGGACATCTTGTTTCCTCAAGAGGAATCGAGGTAGATAAAGCTAAGATTGAGGTAATCGAAAAACTTCCTCCTCCTATTAATGTCAAGGGCATTAGAGGCTTCCTTGGTCACGCGGGGTTTTACCGCCGCTTCATTAAGGATTTCGCCTCGATTGCCCGACCACTTACTTCCTTACTCGCTAAAGATGTTCCTTTTGATTTTTCAGGAGAATGCTTGCAAGCTTTCAACACCTTGAAGGAAGCGCTAGTCTCAGCGCCCATCATTCAACCGCCGGATTGGAGCCTCCCTTTTGAGCTAATGTGCGATGCTAGCGACCAAGCCATTGGAGCGGTATTGGGACAAAGGAAAGATAGGAAGCTTCATGCGATATACTACGCAAGCAAGACATTGGATGACGCGCAGAAAAACTACACAACTACCGAAAAGGAGCTTCTAGCGGTCGTCTATTCCATAGAGAAGTTTCGCTCCTACCTCCTCGGTTCCAAGGTGATTGTCCACACCGACCATGCGGCATTGAAGTATCTTTTAAACAAGAAGGAGGCCAAACCCCGGTTGATTAGGTGGATACTCTTGTTGCAAGAATTCGACCTAGAGATCAGAGATAAGAAGGGTACAGACAATGTCGTGGCGGATCATTTATCTAGGCTCATTCGCGACAAGGAGGATGAGAGCTTACCTATTGACGACACATTTGTTGATGAGAGGCTATATGCGATAAGGAACGAGGAAGTACCTTGGTACGCGGACTTCGTCAACTACTTGGCGTGCGGAATCAAACCGCATGGGATGTCCACGCAACAAAAGAGGAGATTTATGCATGAGGTCCGTAGCTATTTTTGGGAAGATCCTTACCTTTTCAAGATATGCAAAGATAGTGTCATTCGTAGGTGTGTTTCTAAAGAGGAGGCAACGTCTATCATTTTGCATTGCCACGGTCTACCATGCGGGGGACATCATGCCGCCTCTAAAACAACCGCTAAGATCTTGCAGAGCGGATTCTTCTGGCCCACAATGTTTAAAGACACTCACGCTTTTGTGAAGGGTTGCGATAGATGTCAACGGACCGGGAATATCTCCAAGCACAATGAGATGCCGATGAGACCCATCCAGGAGATTGAGCTTTTTGATTGTTGGGGAGTAGACTTCATGGGACCTTTTCCGTCGAGCAATGGCAACAAGTACATCCTATTGGCCGTTGACTATGTCTCCAAATGGGTGGAAGCTATTGCCACCCCTACTAATGATGCGAGGGTCGTCTCCAAATTCTTCAAGTAAAATATCTTTCCGCGCTTTGGAGTGCCGCGTACCTTGATAAGTGACGGGGGAAGCCACTTCATAGAGAACAAGTTTGAAGCCATGCTAAAGAAGTACGGGGTAAATCATAGAGTTGGAATGGCTTATCACCCCCAGACAAGCGGCCAAGTAGAAGTCTCAAATAGAGAAATCAAGCAAATTCTCGAGAAAACAGTAGATCGGTCTAGAAAGGATTGGTCAATGAAGCTAAACGATGCTCTATGGGCCTATCGCACGGCCTATCGCACCCCCATCGGTACCACACCGTTCTGCCTAGTTTATGGGAAGGCTTGCCACTTGCCGGTAGAGTTGGAACACCGCGCATATTGGGCCATCAAGACCTTTAACTACGATTATAAGAGTGCGGCGGTGAGGCGACTCTTGGACATCAACGAACTTGATGAAATAAGGAGAGACGCTTATGAGAGCTCGAGAATTTACAAGGAAAGGACCAAGATTTTCCACGATGCCCGCATAACTGTCACGGACTTCAAGGTGGGAGACAAGGTCTTGCTCTACAATTCCCGACTCCGACTATTTCCCGGTAAGTTGAGGTCACGTTGGTCGGGACCTTTCACCATCAAGCACATACAACCGGGAGGAGCTTTCGAGTTGGAAAGCAAGGAAGGTACCACATTCAAAGTAAATGGGCAAAGGCTAAAGCACTATTCCGAGGGGATCCCGACGGGCGAAATCAATAGAGTATATTTGCTTAAAGAGCGGCCGGATGATCTCTCGGACCTCCTTGATGAGGTGATAGAGGAGGCGATTCCTCACTCAATTGGTGCCCTCTTTGATGAAGAATTTGATGAAGGCCCGGATTTAGGCCGAGATGAAAAGATTAAAGACGATTCCCCCGACTTCTCCGCTGATGAAGATGAAGGCGACGCTGATGTCGCGAGGATTCGAGAGCTCTGCAAGCTCTCGAAATTAAAGTCTCCAAAGAAAGCTCCGCCGGCACGGAAATCGGCATCGCCGGTTAAGCCGTTGACCGGGGCAAATGCTAGCTTGGGGGAGCCTCCCCCCAACACCATTCGGGACAAGAGACCTCCGAGGGAGACCGCTACGCCGCCACGTCCAAATCCAAGCGCGCTCCCCGGGAAGTTTGACGGGTGCATCTCATATGCACCCAACATCCCGCATTGATTGAAAATTATAGGGGGTCGAGCTCACGACCTAAAACGAGCGCTTGTCGGGAGGCAACCCGACGGTTTTTGCTTTATTTTTTTTATTTCTTTTTCTTTATTTTTTTGTTTTAGAAATTTTTAGTGTTTTGAGTCACCCGACCAAAAATTTTGTGATAACGGGTCCTATTTTTCTTGACAGGAGAGAAGATAGGTAGATCATCATGAGGAGGATGAACGAGACGATGAGGAGCGCCCCAAGAAGGCGTTCGACGCTTAGGAGGAGCATGAAATCGACTGGAGGAAGAAAGACAGAGTTTAGAGCCTAAACGAAGACAAACAGCAGAATACAAGGCTCACTCGGCCGAGTATACTAGTCACTCGGCCGAGTACAGAAGTTCGTCCGGCCGAGCCGCTCACGAACGAGGGAAGTCTGCTGTACCCAACTCTCTGTCTATTTTTCTCATTTCATTATAACTGTTACTCGGCCGAGTATATATATTCACTCGGCCGAGTGAAACGGATACCCTCCTAGGGCGAGTTATGCCGAGTAGCTTGAGTCACTCGGCCGAATGGACTTACTCCACTCGGCCGAGCATGGCAAAGCCACTCGGCCGAAGCGATATCGGGGAGAAATTTTTATTTGCCTCGCTCGGCCGAGTGAGTAAAGTCACTCGGCCGAGTCGTAACTTTTTAATATAAAGCCAAAGGGGGGGGGCGCAGTTTTCGAAAACGAAAAAACCCCCTTCGCCCGCGCCCCCTCAGCTTTCCCTCGCCCGATCTCGCCTCGCCCAACAGCCACTCGCCCGCGCGCGCCGCCGCTCGGCCTGCCATCGCCGGCCGACCATCGCCGGACCCCGCCCGAGTCACCGCCGGCAGCCCCGTCTCCGATCACCTCCGGTTCGCTTATTTTCACCATTTTCTTCTCTTTTTGCGTAGTTTTTGAGGATCCGTGTGTTAATTGAACCCCTAACCCGAATCAATTCCCATATCTATCTGTTATACCCCTATTGCTCCATACATTTTGATTATTACTCGCTGATATCGCTTTTCCATGCGCAGGTTGCTTTTTGGAGCTTAGGGGAGCTCAGGGGAGCTTTTACGGGCTGCTCAGGACTTCGTGGAGGCACGGACTTCGCACGCTTCCACTACTTAGCACTCGCGGCGTGTTTGGGTAAACTCTTTCCACTCTTTGTTCACACGCCGCACTTTTCACTTTTCGGCGCGCGCTCGGGGCAGATATGCCGCCCCGGACACGGCCGCGGTCGAAGAGAGCTTCCGCCAAGCGGAAGCGGTCGGATGATGCCGGCCCCTCCCACGAGTTGGAGGACTCTCCTCCACCGTCCCCCACACACACCGCACACCCAGCACAGCCTGCAGGCCCCGCACACCCCGCACAGCCTGCAGTGCACCCACAGCCCGCACAGCCTCTCCCTGCTGATCCACAGCCACCACCACCGGCTCCACTGGTCGGGCCGCTCGGGATTACGTTCCGAGACGACGCACACCGCGCCGTCTTTGAGCGTATCTCTCAGCGCTCGATCGTACCCTCCAGGTTCGCACACCTCGCAGACCTAGGACGCCTGGGGGTACTTGAGGGACTGCTCACGTTGTACGACAACGTGGGTTGGCGCGACTTCCTTCAAGTGTCGGCGGATACTTTTACCCGCCCGACACTTGAGGTTTTGAGTTCGATCGCCCGGACCGATGATGGATGCTCATTCCGGTTCATGGATCGAGAGTGCCAGGTCACTCTCGATATGATGAGAGCATTTTTCTCATGGCCCGCCGTCCCCGGAGCCGATCGCGGTTACGGCCCTACCCACATCCCCCCACCTTCTTTCGACGCCGGCGCCTTCTGGGCCCGGATCACAGGCCACCACGCTGCCTTTGACCCTAGTAGGGCCAAGGCCTCGGCCATAGTCCACCCCTGCCTACGCATTGCCCAGCGCCTCATGGCGACTACCTTTTTGGCCAGATATGAGCCGGGCACGATGTCTACGCCAGAGCTTTACATGCTCTACGCGATGACACGTCCCAGAGCTCTGTCTAGGGATGGACTCGAGCTTGTCCCCGCCGTCGTGATCGACATTGCGGCTTGGTTTCTAGACCGTATCATTGTGTCGGTGGGCGCTCGCTCACCGATATGCTGCGGCGGTCTGATCACCTTGCTTACCATGATGACCGGCGAGGACCTACCCGACGACCTGCGACGCGTTCCGGGCCCCACTTCCTTGTCGATAGACGTTATGGCCCGGATGAAGATGCTGCGTCCGCATGGTGAGCGTCACTGGGTCTGGTTGCACGGCCCCTATGGGGCCGATTACATGATTCTCCCGAGCCCTGCTCGGACTCTGATTGCACCAGCCCACGTTGACTGGATTCCGGCGATGGATGTCCTCATCCCCGCCGCCTACGTGCTCGAGGCCGAGGAGGCCGAGCAGGCCCACGCTGCCCACGCTGCCCAGGCTGCTCCCGCAGACCCTGCTGCACGCCCTGCCGAGCCTGCTGCCGACCCTGTCGCCCCTGTGGCCCCCCAGCCCACACCTGACATTTCCACTGCTCTTGACACTTCTGTCCCCACCTCTGCCTGTGTCGAGAGTACTCTTGCTGAGCCCACTTCCACCACTGTCACCACTTCCGAGGCTGTCCCCACCACTCCCGCTGCCACCTCCGGCCCTCTGTCCGTGGAGCCTCTTTGCTCCGCTCTCCCCCAGCGCCCGCAGACCTTTGTTGAGAGTGGAGAGCCCTCGTTCGCCGCGGTCGTGGAGACCATGGTTAGCATGATCTCCGCTGGGGTTACACCTTTTGGCCAGCACACTTCTGCCCCAGCGGGAGATTCCTCTGTCTCCACTGCCGCCGTTTTCTCCGAGAGTGTCGTGGCGTCTGTCCACACTTCTGTGCCACAGACCTCTTTGGCCACCTCGTTGCCTCTTTTGCACGCTTCCTTTGCTGCCGCCGCCTCCACTTCTCGCCAGCAGGTGTCCCGGCCTCACACCGAGGCCAGGCCCACTTTTCCAGGCGCGGCACCTTTTGTCCCATTCCCTGCTGAGCCCGTTACATACTCCACACGCGTACGCCAGCCTCGCCCTGCGCAGCCTAGACCGGTGCGTCCCTCTGCCCCACCCCCGCCCGACACTACACTGCAGAGCATACGTGCTCTTGAGTTGGCGGTGAGTGGTCTTAGAGGAGACCTTAGGACCCTGTCCTCCACCGTCTCTGCGATGGCTGGACGCTTCGACCTGATACCCCAGATCCACTACTGCCTCACACAGGTGCTGGAGCGTCTCCCTCGCGTACCCCAGCCCACCCAGTAGGTCCCCACACACACTTCCACGCACACTAGACCTGCTTCCGCTTCCACCCCAGCTCAGCAGCCCACACCACCACCACCACCACCTCCGCCTCAGGACGGAGACGGCGCGGCACCGCCTTCTTAGGCACTCTTGATGCCTTTATCCATTCCGGCCGTTGTGCTGCCCGTCTCTGCTGGGTCCTGATGCACTTTTGTCCACCCCCACTCCCCTCACTTTTTTGTGATTCTCATTTGCCGTCTCTTTATATATCTTTTTTGGGAGAGAGGGAGAGCTTTTGGTGACCCATTTATACTCGTATCACTCATATCTGTGCATGCATCATATCCGCATCATATTTTCGTTCCTTTATTTTTCGTTTTATTATCTTTTTTCTTTCCATCATGCATGCATCCTCACTTGCCCCTCTCATTACATGTCTCTCTGTGTGCCACACTTTGCACATTGAGGACACTGTGCAGTTTAGCTTGGGGGAGTGAGTTCTCACGTTCTTTTTCGATTTGCCACCTTTATTTTTAGTTTTTTCACACCGTTTTTCACTTTTGCACTTATTTTTCATTATTTTTTCATTTATCTTGCCATGCATCACGTTTTTCTTATTTTCCTGTGTGCCGCATTGCATAGTTCTATTTTACTTTATCTTTATTTCTTTTTCATCTCATGCTAGAGATGAATTTTCTGTGATGATGTCTACGTGGAGTTAGCTTATTCTATATGCATGCTATATTTGTCGTGTCTTAGATTTCATTTCTGATATCATATGCTATGACTTGCTTTACATTTAGAAATAGTAACCCACACTTTTTCCTCATGAAAATGGATGAAATTTTATTATTAGCTGAGCCTGAATATTCATATGTATGCTATCACAGAAAACACACCAAGATTCACGCATTGAATGCCTATATCTGGAGTACTGACTTCTTTTCCTTTATCACTTCTATATGCATGAATTGTACACTTCACTTCCGGATGATTGAATGATGATTAGCTAAGATATATCTGGATTAGTTAGCTTTTTTGTGATCGAAACTGAGTAGATTAGATTACCCTGCTGAAGTTGTCGTGCATGTCTTATAGAGTGAGCCGAGAGTTATATTTATTTCTTTCTCCACAAATCTTGAACATCACTTCTCTACTTTTAAAATCATTGGTGAATCTCCCCTTAGTGATTCTATTCTATGGCATTTCCCCCGCTATTAATTCCTAGCTCCAAATCTATTATTTCAAAAATAAAAAAAAAGAGAGAAGAGAAGAATAAAAGAGAGAAAAACATTCTTGTATATCATTACCTCTCTCTGAGTTGGGATCATTGTATATATGTTGCTTTGTGCTAAAAAAAGAGAAAAAAAAAAGAAAAAAAAAGAGAAAAGAGGAAAAATCCTCAATAAAAGATCCCATCTCGCTTACTTTCTTTCTTCTTTCCCTTCTTTGCCTTTGGAGCTATATAAAAATGGGGATGTAAATATTTTTGTGCCACCACGCTTATAGATAAGCTTGGGGGAGGAGATCCATTGATGTGTGAGAGAGCGACTACTTGACATTGCACGACAACCTAGGCTAAGTAATATTCTATACTCGGTGAGATTGTTTTTAGCTTTACGAAATCCAGAAATCTAAGCCTAGCATTCATTTCATGAAATCCATACTTTTCTATTCTCTCTATTCTATGATGTGATACTCTTATACTCCAGATAGAAAGCGTTCAATTGAAAAGTGTGTGATCTGAGATTTGTATACCGCTTTAGATGATCCAGGCGATGTTAATTTTAAAATCATTCCGTTTTTCATGATTATACCGTTGTTCGTGGGTTTTCTATTTTCTACTTGCACTATTCTACTATGATATCAAAATGAGATTCTTTGACATGTATTTCTCACTCGGTGCATGCTATAAGAGTAGGTGAAACCCACGTCCTGAGAAAATGATCTAGCATCCTACCTATTCTTTCTTTCTTTCTTTATTTTCGTTTGGTTTTCATTCTTCTTCGTTTTTCATTTTTTTTCGTTTTTCGCCGTTTTCGTTTTCCGAATCCACCGGGTTCGCTTTTTACTTATCTTCCTCGAGGACGAGTAAGAGGCAAGCTTGGGGGATTTTGATCACTCCTTATTTTACACCTTTTTCCGCATGTTTGCATGCCATTTAGATCGCCCAAATCATGTTTTTTCACGATATATCGACGATATTGCGATGCTTTTCACGCTTTGTTGTTTTTGTCGCATTTCAGGCGATTTGGCGCGATTTGGAGTGATCATGAGATGCGCTCACGATAGACGGCCACCGACGACCTCCCCGAGGGGTATTTTGCTATTGGAGATGAGCGGAAGAAGAATGGACGTCGCCGAAGCGACGAGGAGGCCAAAACGACCAGTTTGGGCATTTTTTGTGTCCCACTCGGCCGAGTGGAGGAGCCACTCGGCCGACCAGCGAGACACTGCTCGGCCGACCCGTTCAGACACGATTTCCATGTGTACTCGGCCGAGCGACGGAGACCACATCGGCCGAGTGACGATACCACGTCCGCCCGAGTGGCGCCCAGACGAAGGCCCTCAAAAAGATCGAAGTTACTGTTTTTCGGCCATCTGAGCTTCAGAAGACCCACTCGGCCGAGTGGCAAATCCCGTCCGCCCGAGTGAAGTGAAGCCATCGGCCGAGTGACGACAACTCACTCGGCCGAGCCGCCCCCGAACTGAAGACCCCTGAAGCCCCCGACTTACTGGAAAATTGACAGGGTTTTCACTCGGCCGAGCGACTTTTGTCACTCGGCCGAGTGCGATGCGCAGCCTGTAGCGAAATTTGCGGAAAACATGCTGTGCAGGGGCATTTTGGTCAGGATTTTTAGACGATTTTTGGGGCTATTTAAGCTCTGTTTTTACCCTAGTTTTGAGAGCCACCTCTCAGATTTTTTGCAGCTTTTTGAGTCTAATTTTTAGTTTTATTAATTGTGATTGGAGAAGAGAAAAACTTGGATTTTTGTTGGGTTGATTGAAGATCGACATTGGTTTGCACTTCTCTTCCCCAAAAACTCTATTTTTATTGTTTATATCATTGTTGTGATGAATTCCATTGTCTATTTCATTGCTAATTATTGTGCTATTGCTATGATTAGTGAGTAGTCTCCACGTCTTGGGGCGTGGGGATGAACCCTACAAGCCCAATTTCGTATTTGTGTTGAATTGGTAGAAATTGAGCTAGGATTGTTATTAGGGATTAGATTGGGATCGAATTACTACGGATAGCTAGGTATTCACATCAATTGGGATTTGCAAGAGATTGGATCCCAATTCGATAGGAAGCCCTAGAAATCCGAATTGGGTTGGAGTCGGATTTTCGAAGTATCGGTTTGCAAGAGATTGGACCGATGCTAGGATCTCCGGTTGCAATTCCGTGCCGATACCCGTTTGCAAGAGATTGGACGGGTAGGAACTATCCTAATCTAGATTGTGGACCGAGTTTGCAAAAGATTGGGCTCGGTGCGCAATTGGACGATGATGTTGATCCTAATGCTAGCTTCCCTAGGCTAGGGTTTGCAAGAGATTGGACCCAAACCTAGGATAGCTATAGACCGGCAACAGCGCGAGAGCGTGAGCTTGGTTCCACATTTAGTTGCAACTAGTTCATCCGAATTCTCATCCTAGCGATTTCGATACCGGCGAACCACATTTGTGAAATACGGTGAGTAGTGGGGATTCCCCATTCCCTAGGCGTTCTCTATTTGATTTGATATTTCGCACTTTTGTCTAACGATTGTGACAGGATCGCCCAAGGCAATTATCCCTCTAAATAGCCAGGTTGATTAGGAGCAAGCACGGTCATTCGTCCTCCCTGTGTTCGATACCCGCTCGCCGCTATACCGTGCGCTTGCGGTAAAACTACACCGTCGCCTCGGGACGTGTACGCCGGGGCGCGATCATTTGGCAACTAGTCGGTCGGTCGACCAACGCAGACCGACTAAGTGTAAACAGTAACTTCTGAACGAAAATAGGATTTTAGAGTTAGTCGGTCCATGAACAAATACTGATCGACTAGTTTAACATCTAGTCGGTCGATGAACGTTCTTAGACCGACTAAGAGTAAACAGTAACTCAACTAAAATTAAGATGATGTGTTAGTCGGTTAAAGAAGCATTGCCGACCGACTAATTTGCAACCTAGTCGGTCAACCAAAGTTCTTAGACCGACTAACGATAAACATTAACTCCTGAATAATTTAGAAAGCTAACTAGTCGGTCCAAGAAGGATTGCCGACCGACTGGATCGTCATCTAGTCGGTCGGTGCCCCTTCTCATACCGGCTAATGAGCACAAAAAGTTCCAAAATGGAGCGCGGGGCCCCGGGATCGATTCCTAAGACTCCTAGGCGATCTAATAGTTAGATATGACCGTTATGAAGTCCGTCACGAATGACTTACTTCGAAATCAACGATCCTAAGGAAGAAACGAGAAAATACGACGAATCGATCGAAAATGAAAGCTACGGAGACGAAAACCACACAAGAGGAGAAAAATCCACCAAAACATATATTATATTATAATAAATCCAGATACATGAAAAGCAGTCGTTACATCCTCCCCAACTTAAGAAAAATTCCGTCCTCGGAATTTCCGAATACTCACGAGTCCAGAAACAAAAGTGGGAAACGCTCTCGCATCTCATCCTCATTCTCCCAAGTAGACTCTCCAGGTGAGCCGTGTCGCCACGTCACCCTCACAAGATTGACAATCTTGTTCCGAAGCGATTTCTGACACCTGTCCAGAATCTGCACTGGATGCTGGTCATACGTCATATCGGGGCGAACGGTAATCTCCGAAAAATCCATCTCATGAGACGGATCGCTAATGTATCGACGAAGCTGCGACACATGGAAAACATTGTGAACTCCTTCCAAAGATGGCGGCAAGGCCAAGCGATAAGCTACCTCGCCAACCCTCTCCAAAACGTCAAACGGTCCAATGTATCGCGGGCTCAACTTCCCACGCTTCCCGAAACGAATCACACCACGATTCGGGGAAATCTTCAAGAACACATGGTCGCCCGGCTGAAACTCCAAAGGACGACGTTTAGCATCCGCCCAATGCTTAAAACGGTCCTGAGCAATTCTCAACCTCTCCCGAATATTCCTGACGATATCCACGGCCTCCACGATCATCTCAGGCCCCAACAACTCCCGATCACCAACGTCATCCCAACTCAATGGCGATCGACATTTTCTCCCATAAAGAGCGGCAAAAGGCGCCATGCCAATACTCGCCTGGAAGCTGTTGTTGTAGGAAAACTCTACCAGGTGTAGATGTTCCTCCCACGAACCCTTGAAATCCAACATGCACGCCCTCAGCATGTCCTCCAAAATCTGAATCGTCCTCTCGGACTGGCCAGCCGTCTGCGGATGGTACGCCGTGCTGAAACTCAGACGCGTACCCAAACTCTTCTGCAAACTCTGCCAGAACTGAGATGTGAGCCTCGTGTCTCTGTCAGACACGATACTCACGGGGACTCCATGAAGTCGCACAACCTCCTACACGATTCACGTTACATCACTATCCAAACTAGGAAAAGGAAATAAAACGGAGAGTAAAAAGAATTTTACCTCCATGTATCTCCTCGCTAGCGCCTCAGTGGACTGTCCTACTCGGAACGGAATAAAGTGCGCAGATTTGGTCAATCGATCTACGATCACCCAAATCGCGTCATTCTGCTTCGGACTCCGAGGTAGTCTAGTCACGAAATCCATAGTGATGTGTTGCCATTTCCACTCCGGAATCGGAAGCGGTTGTAGCAACCCGGCCGTACGCTGATGCTCCGCCTTCACTTGCTGGCAAACCAAGCACTTTGCTACACTCTGAGCCACGCTCCTCTTCATACCATGCCACCAATAATTCAGACGAAGATCCTGGTACATCTTGGTGCCACCAGGATGCACAGAATACGGCGAACTGTGTGCCTCCACCATCAATTCCTCTCTGATATCCCCAGACGGCACACACAACTTGGCTCCAAACCTCAGCGAGCCATCCTCATGAACCAAAAAGTCAGTCCGCAGACCGGCTTCCACCTGCTCCCGAATCCTCACCAGCTTCGGATCCTCGGCCTGGCCAGCCTTAATCCGATCCACGATCGTCGACTGTACCTACATGTACATCAACGAAGAAGCCTCCCCAGGAAGAACAATCTCCACACCAGACTCGCAAAAATCCTGCTGTAATCTCCACTTCGAGGTCAAAATCATCACCGCTGGAAGCCTACTCAAAGCATCAGGGACCACATTCACCTTGCCAGGGTGAAACTGCAAGTCAATCTCATAATCCTCCATAAGCTCCAACCATCGACGCTGTCGCATGTTAAGCTCCTTCTGAGTGAAAATATACTTCAAGCTTTTTTGATCGGTGAAAATCTTCACTTTCTCACACAGCAGGAAGTGCCTCCAAATCTTAAGAGCAAACACAACGGCAGCCAACTCCAAATCATGCGTCGGATAATTCTTCTCATGAACCTTAAGCTGAGGAGACGCATACGCCACAACATGCCCGTGCTGATGCAACACACAACCGAGACCCTTGCCAGAAGCATCACAAAAGATCTCAAATCCACCGTTGCAATCAGGCACAACAAGAATAGGGGCACTCGTCAACCTCTCCTTCAGAATACCAAAAGCACCCTCACAATCACCCGACCAAGCAAAAACAACATCCTTCCGCGTCAACCTGGTCATCGGCTCAGCAATACGAGAAAAGTCCTTAATGAATCGCCGATAGTAACCAGCAAGTCCAAGGAAACTCCGAATCTCAGAAGCAGATGACGGAACAGGCCACTCCCTGATGGCCCTAATCTTCTCGGGATCCACTGAAATACCATCTCCAGTCACCACATGCCCGAGAAAAGCAACTCGATCCAGCCAAAACTCGCACTTCGAAAACTTAGCATACAACCGATGCTTCCTTAAAATCTCCAACACCGTCCTTAAGTGCGAGGCATGCTCTTCCTCCGACTTCGAATAGATCAGAATGTCGTCAATAAAGATAACGACAAACTTATCCAAAAAGTCGTAGAAAATCAGGTTCATCAGATTCATGAAAACTACGGGCGCGTTAGTTACGCCGAAAGGCATAACCACGAACTCATAGTGTCCATACTTCGTCCTGAACACTGTCTTCGGAACATCACCCTTCTTCACCTTCAACTGATGGTAACCACTCCTCAAATCCAATTTAGAAAACACCCTCGAACCTCCAAGCTGATCAAAAATATCATTGATGCGAGGTAACGGGTATTATTCTTAATGGTCACCGCATTCAACTCCCGATAGTCCACGCACATGCGACGCGAACCATCCTTCTTCTTCACCAACAACACCGGTGCTCCCCACGGAGACACACTAGGATTAATATAACCCTTCTGCAAAAGCTCATCCAACTGCTTCAGCAACTCTTCCAATTCTGCAGGTGCCATACGATACGGCGCCTTCGAAATCGGCTGCGCACCTGGAACAAGATCGATAGAAAATTCCAGAGCTCGATCAGGTGGCAAACCAGACATCTCCTCGGGGAAGACGTCGCCAAAATCTCGCACCACCGCTGGCCACTCCAGCTCCATCTGCATAGCCACAGCCTCCACCGGCCTGGCCCGAAATCTGACAGGACCAAGCGAACTGCTACCACGACTGAACTCAAACACTGGATGTACGGGAATCTCGAACACCACCTTCTTCCTCCTACAGTCAATCGTAGCATAGAAGCTCGCAAGCCAGTCCATCCCAAGAACTGCATCATAGTTGATGATGTCGTGGACAATGAAATCAGCGAAAAGCTCATGTCCACAGACCACCAACGAGCAAGAATTGCAACCACGATGCACCGAGACCACGCCATTCCCTGTAACGATATTCCAACTCTTTGGAAGAGGGGACGTTGACAAGGAATGCCTCTCCACAAAGCTCCGAGAAATAATGCACATCGATGCACCAGAGTCAAAGAGGACTCGTGCAGGAAACGTGCACACCAAAACCACACCTAACAATCAATTAACAATCAAACCCTATTCTAGCAAACAACCATGTTCAAGCAAACAACACAATCTAACAATCAAACCAGCTAGGAAAGTAACAGCTAAATTGAGGATTACCTGCGATAACCTCATCCACAGCCTCGCTCTCCGCAGCGGTCATCAGAAAAGCCTGCCTCCTCGGTGGAACAGCCTGCTGAAAAGCCTGCCTCTGCGGAACAAGAGCTGCTCCACGACCGACAGGAACAGACGCTCGCTGCTGCAACGGCTGAGCTGCAACAGGTGCCCTCCGCAGCGGACCCGCATGCCGACAATCCTTCGCGACATGGGAAGCATCACCGCAAACCAGGCACTGGCCCAAAAACTTCCGACACTGATCCTTGATATGGCCGGGCTTGCCGCAGAAATGGAAAGACTTCAGAATAGGCCCTCCTGGCCTCTTAAACTGAGCAGACTGATTAGGCCTGAATACAGGTCTAACCACAGCCCTCGCCTGTTCCACAGGCCTCTTCCCAGCACCAACAACAGATCCCCTCCTCTGGTTCACGAGCAGCTCCTGCCTCTTGGCAGCGACCAGAACCTTCTGATAAGACTCCCGGTCAGAGGAGGTCACAAAACTCTGGAGCTCCGAAGCAAGCCCCTGCAGGAACCTCTGAGCTCTCTCCTCAGCGTCCTGCACCATCTTCGGTGCAAACCGACTCAGCCTCATGAACTCTTGGTGATACATGTCCACCGACGAGCTCCCCTGCTTCAAATCGATAAAACGCTGCAGCATCTCCTCCCTGGCAGCTTTCAGAAAGAACTCACCCTCAAATCTGGCCTTGAAGGTAGCCCAAGCTATCGGCTCCACCAACAACTTCTCTTCCGCATCCCACCAATTCCGAGCGTTATCCTTGAGTTGCATCTTCGCCAAATCAACCCATCCAGCCGGGGTGATCTTGGCCATCTTCAGATTGTCCTCGATGTTCCGAATCCACTCATCGGTAGCCAGAGGACCCTCAGAACCATCAAAATACGCGGGACCCAGCTCCCAAAATTGCTTTGCTCCAGGCTCAGAGCGAGGGGCATCCGGAAGAGCCCGGGCAGCTCGAGCAAGTGGAGCATTCTGGACTTGCAGAAGCACGCCCTGCTGCACTTGCATCATCTGGAGCATCATCCGCATCATCTCACCGTTGGTGGGTTCCCGCTCAGGCTCCTCATCATGAGGGAGCGCACCACTACCCCCACCACGGGTGAAACGCCTTCCTGCCATCTAGTGACACAGAAAACGAATCAGATTAGACTCATAGCTTATGACTCAGACGTCGAACTTAGTTTATTGGACATTCTAATATTATTATCGCTATTCCAAAAATTGTAGTTACAGAAGGACCTGCATGGGCCACCACTAAAACCTGTCACGACCCGCTTCCCTAAAATGGAGGCGAGACGTGAAAAGGTCCGCACGAGAGTGGAGCTGTGAAGCCCCAAACCCGATAAGCGTCAATAAAATATAAGCAGGTCCCTGTAACCACAACGGAATAACAATAATAACACAAGGAGAGACTGGAATAAAATTCACATCGCACAAATTGTCCAACATGAAAATAAGTCCAACATCCAGAAAAGCCACCAGGCTAAAAGAAAAGAGTCTAAAGGCCCAGAACAAGGCCAACAAAAGCAGCGACTACATAACAAGTATAGGTGCCACGCACCGATAATAAAACAATTGTCTAACAAAAGTAAAACACAACGAAGACACTAGGACTGGTTCCCAGTGTCCACATACTCCCCGTCAAACACAAGCTCGGGCTCGGCGTCAGCAAACACCTCGTCCTCAACAAGGTACTCAGGCTCAGGATCTAACATGTGTCACCCAAAAGAGTAAAGGGGCACATGTCAGCAAGTCTAAAAGACTTGGGCAAGGAAACTGGAAGTAAGGCAACTAGCAACATAGCAGTTTAGTATGCATGACATGGCAGTTATAACATGAGTGCACAATTTAAAACATGGCAAGACAATTTGTACAAGAGAACAATTATCGGGACAAGACAAGACAAGACAAGAGTAGCCGCGCTACTATCAATCTCAATCAATTCACATTGTTTGCTAGTGTTTACGCCCTTCGCTGAATGGTACCACATTCAGACCGATCGGCACTAAACACTATTCACATTTCACGGTTGTTTTGTAGATGTTTACGCCCTTCGCTGAATGGTACAACATTCAGACCGATCGGCACTAAACACTACCCCACCCCAAAGAGTTTACGCCTTACAACTTCAGTTTTTGATCAAACAGACCCCCAGTTGCCTGGCCGCTTAACCCTTACCCCATCCCGCACTAAACAAGCCAGGGTCCCTGAACATGAGCCCAGCAAGTGAGCCAGGGTTGCCCCGCACGGGAGCTTGTTTCTTAGTTCACAATTCAATATATCGAGCGTTGGGGTTAGCAACTCATTATGCTCGCTTCTGGTCACGAGCCAGGAACACAAGTAGTGTAGCGATGCTACGCAATCACGGGATCACCAAAGAATGCAATGACATGACATTTAATTTGCGTACCGTTAATGGAAAGGAAACATGACATGGTAATTATGCAACATGCTAAATGTCGGAACTAGCTTCGTTGTCAAGCTAGTTCCCCAATTTGCGCCTAGGCGAGTATCATTTCGTCGCCTAGTCTCTTTTACGCCTACAACAAGCAAAATGGCCTAAAACGTGGCCTAAACCCTAAGTGGCAAGTTTCACTTGCCTAGCACCGGGGATGACGACCACTTCGTCACTCGGATGCTATCTACGGGGAAATCGCTGTTATGGGGGAAACAAACACAAAACAACATGAAATTTATTAGGGTTTCATCAAATTATAAATAAGTTATAAAAACAACGGTAGATCGATTTCTTACCGAGAGGAGGCGGAAGAAACACTCCGGGGAACCCTAGGATCAGATCTGGAAAAGATTGGAGAACTTTTGGGAAACTAGGGTTTTGGGGGATTTGGGGATTTGATGGATTTTGGTGAGATTTTGGGGAAGATGAGAGGTGGAAAGAGTGGATGGATGGTTTGGATGATGGATTTAGGGCTTGGAATGAAGGATTGAAGCTTGGAGGAAGATGGGGGCTCAAGGGGGAAGATTTTAGGGTTTTGGGTCGTGTTGAGGGAGAAGAAAACGTTTGGGTTGGGTTTAAATAGGTTGGGCTGGCGGCTGCCCAGAAATTAGGGTTTTAACACAGATTAGTCGGTCAAAGAGCAACCACTGACCGACTAGTTTGGCAACTAGTCGGTCGGTCGACCAACGCAGACCGACTAAGTGTAAACAGTAACTTCTGAACGAAAATAGGATTTTAGAGTTAGTCGGTCCATGAACAAATACTGACCGACTAGTTTAACATATAGTCGGTCGATGAACGTTCTTAGACCGACTAATAGTAAACAGTAACTCAACTAAAATTAAGATGATGTGTTAGTCGGTTAAAGAAGCATTGCCGACCGACTAGTTTGCAACCTAGTCGGTCAACCAACATTCTTAGACCGACTAACGATAAACATTAACTCCTGAATAATTTAGAAAGCTAACTAGTCGGTCCAAGAAGGATTGCCGACCGACTGGATCGTCATCTAGTCGGTCGGTGCCCCTTCTCATACCGGCTAATGAGCACAAAAAGTTCCGAAATGGAGCGCGGGGCCCCGGGATCGATTCCTAAGACTCCTAGGCGATCTAATAGTTAGATACGACCGTTATGAAGTCCGTCACGAATGACTTACTTCGAAATCGACGATCCTAAGGAAGAAACGAGAAAATACGACGAATCGATCGAAAATGAAAGCTACGGAGACGAAAACCACACAAGAGGAGAAAAATCCACCAAAACATATATTATATTATAATAAATCCAGATACATGAAAAGCAGTCGTTACAGTAACCGGGAGGTCTATACGGTCCCGCTTGTTGCCTCGGCGGGTAATTTTGTTGCGGTGGACCCCTCAGTTGATATTGAGGTTGTGGTAGTGGAGGTCGAGCTTGAGGAAGTTGTTGTGGTGGGAGGTTCAAAGCACCATCATTGTTTGCATATGAAAAGCCCGGATGGTTTCTAGCGGCCGGGTTGGCCCAATATCCAGAGTTCTCTGCGACATATTGTACTTGCTCCAAGGCTCCCTCTCCATTGTCCCCTCCTACATACATTGCTTGGGATTGGTCTTGCCAATCACTCATATTTCTTATCGGCGTAGATGTAGAGGGTGCTTTATGTGGCTCGGTGATATATTTCTCCAATCTCTCCACCACCTTGTGGAGAGTCAAACTTGTTTGAAAGCTGTCACGACCCGCTTCCCTAAAATGGAGGCGAGACGTGAGAAGGTCCGCACGGGAGTGGAGCTGTGAAGCCCCAAACCCGATAAGCGTCAATAAAACATAAGCAGGTCCCTGTAACCACAAACGGAGCAACAATAATAATAAAAGGAGAGACAGAAATAAAATTCTCATATCTCATAAATTGTCCAACATGAAAGTAAGTTCAACATCCAGAAAAGCCACCAGGCTAAAAGAAAGAGTCTAAGGCCCAGAACAAGGCCAACAAAAGCAACAACATAACAAAGTATAGGTGCTACGCACCGACAACAAAACATCAGTCTAAACAAAAGGGAAAAACACTACGAAGACACTAGGACTGGTCCCCAGTGTCCACGTACTCCCCGTCAAACACAAGCTCGGGCTCGGCGTCAGCGAACACCTCGTCCTCAACAAGGTACTCAGGCTCGGGATCTAACATGTGTCACCCAAAAGAGTAAAGGGGGCACATGTCAGCAAGTCTAAAAGACTTGGGCAGGGAGACTGAAAGTAAGGCAACTAGCAACCTAGCAGTTTTAGTAAGCATGACATGGCAGTTATAACATGAATGCACAGGCAAGACATGGTGAACCATAAGTACAGGAGAACAATTATCGGGACAAGACAAGAGTAGCCAAGCTACTAACAATCTCAATCAATTCACTATTCACGTTTCACTGTTGTTTGTAGATGTTTACACCCTTCAACTGAATGGTACAACATTCACGTTGATCGGCACTAAACACTACCCCACCCCAGAGTTTACGCCTTACAACTGCAGTTGCTGATCAGGCAGACCCCCAGTTGAATGACCGCTTAACTCTTACCCCATCCCACACGTTAACAAGCCAGTGTCCCTGCACATAAGCCCAGCAAGTGAGCCAGGGTTGCCCCGCACGGGAGCTTGTTTTCCAAGTTCACAATTCAATATCGAGCGTTGGGGTTAGCAACTCATTATGCTCGCTTCTGGTCACGAGTCAGGAAACACAAGTATTGTAGCACTGCTACGCAATCACGGGAACACTTAAAGAATGCAATGACATGACAATTAATTTGCGTACCGTTAATGGAATTTAAACATGACATGGTAATTGTGCAACATGATAAATGTCGGATCTAGCTTCGTTGTCAAGCTAGTTCCTAAATTTGCGCCTAGGCGAGTATCATTTCGTCGCCTAACCTCTTTTACGCCTACAACGAGCAAAATGGCCTAAAACATGGCCTAAACCCTAAGTGGCAAGTTTCACTTGCCTAGCACCGGGGATGACGATCACGAAGGTTCGTCTCGCGGATGCTAATCTACGGGAAAATCGCTGTTATGGGGAAACAATCATCAAAACAACATTCATTTCATTAGGGTTTCATAAAAATACAAATAGGTTATGAAAACATCAAGAGATCGATTTCTTACCGTGAGGAGGCGGAAGAAACACTCCGGAGAACCTAGGGACCAGATCTGGAAACGAATGGAGAAGTTTGGAGAACTAGGATTTTTGGGGGATTTTGGGGGTTTGATGGAGATTTGGGGAAGATGAGAGGTAGAATGTGTTGAGGGATGGTTTGGATGATGGATCTTGGGCTTGGGATGAAGGAAATAGGGTTTGAGGAAGATGGGGGCTCATTGGGGGAAAACTAGGGTTTTGGGTCGAGTGGAGGAAGAAGAAAACGTTTGGGAGGGGTTTAAATAGGATAGGCTGGCGGCTGCCCAGAAATTAGGGTTTTAACACAGATTAGTCGGTCAAAGAGCAACCACTGACCGACTAGTTTGTCAACTAGTCGGTCGGTCGACCAACGCAGACCGACTAAGTGTAAACAGTAACTTCTGAACGAAAATAGGTTTTGGATTTAGTCGGTCGATGAACAACTACTGACTGACTAGCTTCACATCTAGTCGGTCGATGAACGTTCTTAGACCGACTAAGAGTGAACAGTAACTAGTGTCAAAAATAGTTGATGAGTTAGTCGGTTAAAGAAGCATTGCCGACCGACTAGTTTGCAACCTAGTTGGTCAACCAACGTTCTTAGACCGACTAACGATAAACAGTAACTCCTGAGAAATTTAGAAAGCCAACTAGTCGGTTCAAGAAGGTTTGCCGACCGACTGGATCGTCATCTAGTCGGTCGGTGCCCCTTCTTACACCGGCTAATAAGCACCAAAAGTTCCGATACGGAGCGCGGAGCCCCGGGATCGATTCCTAAGACTCCTAGGCTTGATCTAATAGTAAGATACGACCGTTATGAAGCCCGTCACGAATGACTTACTCCGAAATCGACGATCCTAAGGAAGAAATGAGAAAACACGACGAAACGATCGAAAATGAAAGTTACGGAGACGAAAACCACACATGAGGAGAAAATCCACCAAAACATATATTATAATATAATAAATCCAGATACATGAAAGCCAGTCGTTACATCCTCCCCAACTTAAGAAAAATTCCGTCCTCGGAATTTCCAAACACTCACGTGTCTGGAAACAAAAGTGGGAAACGCTCTCGCATCTCATCCTCATTCTCCCAAGTAGACTCTCCAAGTGAGCCGTGTCGCCACATCACCCTCACAAGATTGACAATCTTGTTCCGAAGAGATTTCTGACGCCTGTCCAGAATCTGCACTGGATGCTGGTCATACGTCATATCGGGGCGAACGGTAATCTCCGAAAAATCCACAGCATGAGATGGATCGCTAATGTATCGACGAAGCTGCGATACATGGAAAACATTGTGAACTCCTTCCAAAGATGGCGACAAGGCTAAGCGAAAAGCTACCTCGTCAACTTTCTCCAGAATGTCAAACGGTCCAATGTATCGCGGGCTCAACTTCCCTCGCTTCCCGAAACGAATCACACCTCGATTCGGGGAAATCTTCAAGAACACATGGTCGCCCGGCTGAAACTCCAAAGGACGACGTTTAGCATCCGCCCAATGCTTAAAACGGTCCTGAGCAATCCTCAACCTCTCCTAAATGCTCCTGACAATATCCACGGCCTCCACGATCATCTCAGGTCCCAACAGCTCCCGATCACCAACGTCATCCCAACTCAATGGCGATCGACATTTCCTCCCATAAAGAGCGGCGAAAGGCGCCATGCCAATACTCGCCTGGAAGCTGTTGTTGTAAGAAAACTCCACCAGGTGTAGATGGTCTTCCCACGAACCCTTGAAATCCAACATGCACGCCCTCAGCATGTCTTCCAAAATCTGAATCGTCCTCTCGGACTGGCCATCCGTCTGCGGATGGTACGCCGTGCTGAAACTCAGACGCGTACCCAAGCTCTTCTGCAAACTCTGCCAGAACTGAGATGTGAACCTCGTGTCTCTGTCCGACACGATACTCACGGGGACTCCATGAAGTCGCACAACCTCCTGCACGATTCACGTTACATCACTATCCAAACTAGGAAAAGGAAATAAAACGGAGGGCAAAAGAATTTACCTCCATATATCTCCTTGCTAGCGCCTCAGTGGACTGTCCCACTTGGAACGGAATAAAGTGCGCAGATTTGGTCAATCGATCTACGATCACCCAAATCGCGTCATTCTGCTTCGGACTCCGAGGTAGTCTAGTCATGAAATCCATAGTGATGTGTTGCCATTTCCACTCCGAAATCGGAAGCGGTTGTAGCAACCCGGCCGTACGCTGATGCTCCGCCTTCACTTACTGGCAAACCAAGCACTTGGCTACACTCCGAGCCACACTCCTCTTCATGTCATGCCACCAAAAGTTCAGACGAAGATCCTGGTACACTTGGTGACACCAGGATGCACAGAATACGACGAACTGTGTGCCTCCACCATCAACTCCTCTCTAATATCCCCAGCTGACACACACAACCTGGCTCCAAACCTCAGCGAGCCATCCTCATGAATCAAAAAGTCAGTCCGCAGACCGGCTTCCACCTGCTCCCGAATCTTCACCAGCTTCGAATCCTCAGCCTGGCCAGCCTTAATCCGATCCACGATCGTCAACTGTACCTGCATGTACATCAACAAAGAAGCCTCCCCAGGAAGAACAATCTCAACACCAGACTCGCAAAAATCCTTCTGCAATCTCCACTGCGAGGTCAAAATCATCACCGCTGGAAGCCTACTCAGCGCATCTGGCACAACATTCACCTTGCCAGGGTGATACTGTAAATCAATATCATAATCCGCCATAAGCTCCAACCATCGACACTGTCTCATGTTGAGCTCCTTCTGAGTAAAAATATACTTCAAGCTTTTGTGATCGGTGAAAATCTTCACTTTCTCACTCAGCAGGAAGTGCCTCCAAATCTTAAGAGCAAACACAACGGCAGCCAACTCCAAATCATGCGTCGGGTAATTCTTCTCATGAACCTTAAGCTGACAAGACGCATAAGCCACGACATGCCCATGCTGATGCAACACACAACCGAGACCCTTGCCAGAAGCATCGCAAAAGATCTCAAATCCACCGCTGCGATCAGGCACAACAAGAATAGGGGCAGTCGTCAACCTCTCCTTTAGAATACCAAAAGCACTCTCACAATCACCCGACCAAACAAAAGCAACATCCTTCCGCGTCAACCTGGTCATCGGCTCAGCAATACGGGAAAAGTCCTTAATGAATCACCGATAGTAACCAGCAAGTCCAAAGAAACTCCGAATCTCAGACACAGACGACGGAACAGGCCACTCTCTGATGGCCCTAATCTTCTCGGGATCCACTGATATACCATCTCCAGTCACCACATGCCTGATGAAATCAACTCTATCCAGCCAAAACTCGCACTTCGAAAACTTCGCATACAACTGATGCTTCCTCAAAATCTCCAATACCGTCCTCAAGTGCGAGGCATGCTCTTCCTCCGACTTTGAATAGATCAGAATGTCATCAATAAAGATAACGACAAACTTATCCAAAAAGTCGTAGAAAATCAGGTTCATCAGATTCATGAAAACTGCGGGCGCGTTAGTTACGCCGAAAGGCATAACCACAAACTCGTAGTGTCCATACTTCGTCCTGAACGCTGTCTTCGGAACATCTCCCTTCTTCACCTTCAACTGATGGTAACCACTCCTCAAATCCAATTTAGAAAACACCCTCGAACCTCCAAGCTGATCAAAAATATCATCGATGCGAGGCAACGGGTATTTATTCTTAATGGTCACCGCATTCAACTCCCGATAGTCCACGCACATGCGATGCGAACCATCCTTCTTCTTTACCAGCAACACCGGTGCTCCCCACAGAGACACACTAGGATTGATATAACCCTTCTGCAAAAGCTCATCCAACTGCTTCCGCAACTCTTCCAATTCTGCAGGTGCCATACGATACGGCGCCTTCGAAATCGGCTGCGCTCCCGGAACGAGATCAATAGAAAATTCGAGAGCTCGATCAGGTGGCAAACCAGACATCTCCTCAGGGAAGACGTCGCCAAAATCACGCACCACAGCTGGCCACTCCAGCTCCATCTGCATAGCCACAACCTCCACCGGCCTGGCCCGAAATCTGACAGGACCGAGCGAACTGCTACCACGACTGAACTCGAATACTGGATGTTCGGGAATCTCGAACACCACCTTCTTTCTCCTGCAGTCGATCGTAGCATAGAAGCTCACAAGCCAGTCCATCCCAAGAACTGCATCATAGTTGATGATGTCGTGGACAATGAAATCAGCGAAAAGCTCATGTCCACAGACCACCAACGAGCAAGAATTGCAACCACGATGCACCGAGACCACGCCATTCCCTGTAACGATATTTCAACTCTTGGGAAGAGGGGACGTCGACAAGGAATGCCTCTCCACGAAGCTCCAAGAAATAATGCACATCGATGCACCAGAGTCAAAGAGGACTCGTGCAGGAAATGTGCACACCAAAACCACACCTAACAAGCAATTAACAATCAAACCCTAGTCTAGCAAACAACCACGTTCAAGCAAACAACACAATCTATCATTCAAACCAGCTAGGAAAGTAATAGCTAGATTGAGGATTACCTGCGATAACCTCATCCACAGCCTCGCTCTCCATAGCGGTCATCAGAAAAGCCTGCCTCCTCGGCGGAATAGCCTGCTGGAAAGCCTGCCTCTGCGGAATAAGAGCTGCTCCACGTCCAGCAGGAACAGACGCTCGCTGCTGCAACGGCTGTGCTGCAACAGGCGCCCTCCGCAGCGGACCCGCATGCCGACAATCCTTCGCGACATGGGAAGCATCGCCACAAACCAGACACTGGCCCAAAAACTTCCGACACTGATCCTTGATGTGGCCAGGCTTGCCGCAGAAATGGAAAGTCTTCAGATTAGGCCCTCCTGGCCTTTTAAACTGAGCTGGCTGATTAGGCTTGAAACCAGGCCAAACCACCGCTCTGGCCTGCTCCATAGGCCTCTTCCCAGCACCAGAAACATGTCCTCTCCTCTGACTCAGGTTCAGCTCCTGCCTCCTCGCAGCGACCAAAACCTTCTGATAAGAGTCCAGATCGGAGGAAGACACAAAACTCTGGAGCTCCAAAGCAAGTCCCTGCAGGAACCTCTGAGCCCTCTCATCAGCATCTTGCACCATCTTCGGTGCGAACCGACTCAGCCTGGTGAACTCTTGGTGGTACTGGTCCACCGTCAAGCTCCCTTGCTTCAGATCAATGAAACGATGTAGCATCTCCTTCTTCGCAGCCTTCGGAAAGAATTCCTCATCAAACCTGGACTTAAAGGTAGCCCAAGCTATTGGCTCCACCAGCATTTTCTCTTCCGCATCCCACCAATTCCAAGCATTATCCTTGAGTTGCCTCTTCGCCAAATCAACCCATCCAGCCGGGGTGATCTTGGCCATCTTCAGATTATCCTCAATGTTCCGAATCCACTCATCGGCAGCCAGAGGAGCCTCAAAACCATCAAAATATGCGGGACCCAGCTCCCGAAATTGCTTCGCTCCCGGCTCAGAGCGAGGGGCATCCGGAAGAGCCCGGGCAGCTCGAGCAAGTGGAGCATTCTGGACTTGCAGGAGCACGCCCTGCTGCACTTGCATTATCTGGAGCATCATCCGCATCATATCACCGTTGGTGGGTTCCCGCTCAGGCTCCTCATCATGAGGGAGAGCACCACTACCCCCACCACGGGTGAAACGCCTTCCTGCCATCTAATGACACAGAAAACGAAGCAGATTAGACTCATAGCTTATGACTCGGACGTCGAACTTAGTTTATTGGAAATTCTAATATTATTATCACTATTCCGATAATCGCAGTTACAGAAGGACCTGCATGGGCCACCAACAAAACCTGTCACGACCCGCTTCCCTAAAATGGAGGCGAGACGTGAGAAGGTCCGCACGGGAGTGGAGCTGTGAAGCCCCAAACCCGATAAGCGTCAATAAAACATAAGCAGGTCCCTGTAACCACAAACGGAGCAACAATAATAATAAAAGGAGAGACAGAAATAAAATTCTCATATCTCATAAATTGTCCAACATGAAAGTAAGTCAACATCCAGAAAAGCCACCAGGCTAAAAGAAAGAGTCTAAGGCCCAGAACAAGGCCAACAAAAGCAACAACGTAACAAAGTATAGGTGCTACGCACCGACAACAAAACAGCGGTCTAAACAAAAGGGAAAACACTACGAAGACACTAGGACTGGTCCCCAGTGTCCACGTACTCCCCGTCAAACACAAGCTCGGGCTCGGCGTCAGCGAACACCTCGTCCTCAACAAGGTACTCAGGCTCGGGATCTAACATGTGTCACCCAAAAGAGTAAAGGGGGCACATGTCAGCAAGTCTAAAAGACTTGGGCAAGGAGACTGAAAGTAAGGCAACTAGCAACCTAGCAGTTTTAGTAAGCATGACATGGCAGTTATAACATGAATGCACAGGCAAGACATGGTGAACCATAAGTACAGGAGAACAATTATCGGGACAAGACAATAGTAGCCAAGCTACTAACAATCTCAATCAATTCACTATTCATGTTTCACTGTTGTTTGTAGATGTTTACGCCCTTCAACTGAATGGTACAACATTCATGTTGATCGGCACTAAACACTACCCCACCCCAGAGTTTACGCCTTACAACTGCAGTTGCTGATCAGGCAGACCCCCAGTTGAATGACCGCTTAACTCTTACCCCATCCCACACGTTAACAAGCCAGGGTCCCTGCACATGAGCCCAGCAAGTGAGCCAGGGTTGCCCCGCACGGGAGCTTGTTTTCCAAGTTCACAATTCAATATCGAGCGTTGGGGTTAGCAACTCATTATGCTCGCTTCTGGTCACGAGCCAGGAAACACAAGTATTGTAGCACTGCTACGCAATCACGGGAACACTTAAAGAATGCATTGACATGACAATTAATTTGCGTACCGTTAATGGAATTTAAACATGACATGGTAATTGTGCAACATGATAAATGTCGGATCTAGCTTCGTTGTCAAGCTAGTTCCTAAATTTGTGCCTAGGCGAGTATTATTTCGTCGCCTAGCATCTTTTACGCCTACAACGAGCAAAATGGCCTAAAACATGGCCTAAACCCTAAGTGGCAAGTTTCACTTGCCTAGCACCGGGGATGACGATCACGAAGGTTCATCTCGCGGATGCTAATCTACGGGGAAATCGCTGTTATGGGGAAACAATCATCAAAACAACATTCATTTCATTAGGGTTTCATAAAAATACATATAGGTTATGAAAATATCAAGAGATCGATTTCTTACCGTGAGGAGGCGGAAGAAACACTCCGGAGAACCTAGGGACCAGATCTGGAAACGAATGGAGAAGTTTGGAGAACTAGGGTTTTTGGGGGATTTTGGGGGTTTGATGGAGATTTGGGGAAGATGAGAGGTAGAATGTGTTGAGGGATGGTTTGGATGATGGATCTTGCGCTTGGGATGAAGGAAATAGGGTTTGAGGAAGATGGGGGCTCAATGGGGGAGAAACTAGGGTTTTGGGTCGAGTGGAGGAAGAAGAAAACGTTTGGGAGGGGTTTAAATAGGATGGGCTGGCGGCTGCCCAGAAATTAGGATTTTAACACAGATTAGTCGGTCAAAGAGCAACCACTAACCGACTAGTTTGGCAACTAGTCGGTCGGTCGACCAACGCAGACCGACTAAGTGTAAACAGTAACTTCTGAACGAAAATAGGTTTTGGATTTAGTCGGTCGATGAACAACTACTGACCGACTAGCTTCACATCTAGTCGGTCGATGAACGTTCTTAGACCGACTAAGAGTGAACAGTAACTAGTGTCAAAAATAGTTGATGAGTTAGTCGGTTAAAGAAGCATTGCCGACCGACTAGTTTGCAACCTAGTTGGTCAACCAACGTTCTTAGACCGACTAACGATAAACAGTAACTCCTGAGAAATTTAGAAAGCCAACTAGTCGGTTCAAGAAGGTTTGCCGACCGACTGGATCGTCATCTAGTCGGTCGGTGCCCCTTCTTACACCGGCTAATAAGCACCAAAAGTTTCGATATGGAGCGCGGAGCCCCGGGATCGATTCCTAAGACTCCTAGGCTTGATCTAATAGTAAGATACGACCGTTATGAAGCCCGTCACGAATTACTTACTCCGAAATCGACGATCCTAAGGAAGAAATGAGAAAACACGACGAAACGATCGAAAATGAAAGTTACGGAGACGAAAACCACACATGAGGAGAAAATCCACCAAAACATATATTATAATATAATAAATCCAGATACATAAAAGCCAGTCGTTACAAAAGCTCCGCTACGGGCTTGGCCTCATATATACTAGTGGGCTTCAAAGAGGACAAAGAATGTCCTTGCTCGTCCCCCCATTGTTGGTTATTAGATGCCATCTCATCTAACAAGGCCGTAGCTTCATCCGGGGTCTTTGATAGTATGGCTCCATTGGCGGTTGCGTCAATAATTTTCTTCGTGCCCGGTTGGAGTCCATTGTAGAAACTGTGAACAAGCTCCCAATCTTCTATATTGTGATGGGGGCATTGATGTTATAAGTCCTTGAAGTGCTCCCCTGCTTCATAGAGGGTCTCTTGCGGTCCTTGCTTGAAAGACATGAGAGCACTCCGTATTTTCACCGTCTTGGATGGCGGGTATAATTTGTCGACGAAGGCGCTTGCCAACTCGTCCCAAGTGGTGAATGTACCTTCCGCTTATGTCCTCAACCAATATAAAGCTTTATCTTTGAGTGTGAAGGGGAAGAGTCACAGTCGGATTGCATCAACGAAAACGCCCGGCTTTTGGAAGGTGGCACACTTGGACAAGAAAAGCTGGATGTGATAATGCGGATTCTCATGGGCATTCCCATGAAATGGGTCTTGTTGCATCAATACCACCAATCCCGTCTTTAGCTGAAAATTCTTGTCCACCGCTAGCTCCGGCATGGCGATGGATGATGTGGTGGAAGAAGTCTTAGGCCGAAGCCTATCTCTAATGGATATGATCCTCGCCATTCGTGTAGCTAGCTCCTCTGGTGTCTCCACACGGTTCATACAACCGTCCTCCGTAGCGTGCCTTCTCTCGGCTCTAATCCTCCGCACGGTACGCTCGATCTCCGGATCAAATAATATTTCCTCGGGATTCGCCGTAGATCTCGTGTACATGCAAAGGAAAACTGGGTTTCAAAGGAATTGTTAGCACGAATAAGGAGTAAAAAGATAAAAATAATGAAACAAAAAGAAAATACTAATTAAAGAGAATAAAACACTATCGCCTCCCCGTCAACGGTGCCAAAAACTTGATCGACGCCCCAGTATGCGCACACAACCGGGACAAGCGACTCGTAGTCTTACCGCAAGCGCACGGTGTAGTGGCGAGCGGGTATCGAACTCAGGGAGGAATAATGACAGTGTCTTCTTCTAATCACCTACCTATCAAAATGGTCAAGAATAATTTGGGGTAAAATTGTCACAATCGTTCGAATGTCGATGGAAATATCAATAAAATAAAGCGCCTAGGGGTAGGGAATCCCTGTTATGGACCGTATCTCATTGTTGTGATTCATAGGTTAAATCATTGCTAGACTTGAATTTTAGGTGAGCTAGTCGCAACTAAATGTAGAACCAAGCTCACGCACTCGCGCTATCACCGGTCTATAGCGAACCTAGTGTAGGGCCCAATCTCTTGCAAACCCTAACCTAAGCCGCTAGCATTAGGATCGACATCATCGTTCAACCGTGTCTCGAGCCCACTCTCGTACAAACTCGAGCTACGACCTAGGTTGAGATAGTTCCTACCCGTCCAATCTCTTGCAAACGGGTATGGGTATAGAATTACGATTGAAAACCCTAGCCTTGGTCCAATCTCTTGCAAACCAATTCTAGAAAAGTCCAATCGTAAATCTAAATCGAATTTCTAGGGCTTCCTATCAATTGGGACCCAATCTCTTGCAAATCCCAATCAATACGAATCCCTAGCTTTCCGTAATTAATCAATCCCAACCTAACCCTAATCAATTCTAGCAAGAATTTCACCAATTCATCACAATTTAGAAATAGGGTTCATAAGGTTCATCCCTATGCCCTAGGACAATAAAACTACTCACTAATCATCATGCAATTCATAAGAAAATCAATAACAAATTCAGCACAAATCATTGCAATAGAGAGATTATCAATACAAATAGAGTTTTTGACAAGAAAAGAGACAAACCAATGAGAACCCAATAGCATCCAACAAAAATAAACTTTTGATCTCCAAGAGAAAAGCTAAATCTATTGATCTAAAAAGCTCTCTAAAAAGGCTGCCAAAAGTATCAAAAAGTTCTTCTAAACTAGGGCAAAAACTGGGTTTAAATAACCCTCAAAATCGCCCAAAAAATCGTGACAAAAATGCCCCTGCGCAGCCCAGAAATCGCAGTTTACGCAGCAGGCAGGGCGGCTCACTCGGCCGAGTGACAAACCCTGTACAATTACAGTAAGTTGGGGATTTTCGGGGGTCTGTCTTCGGAGGTGACTCGGCCGTGTGGCTTTAGTCACTCGGCCGAAGGGCATTTCTTGCTCGACTGAGTCGGAACCGTCAAAAGCCTATACATTTCCAATAAGTCGGTCTCTTTTGATGGTGGATTTCCCATGCCACTCGGGCGATGCGATCTTCATACTCGGTCGAGTGGGATATCGTCCCTTGGTCGAGTGCACGCCCAATTCCTTCTGTTGGAAGCGGTCTTCTTGCTCGGTCGAGTGAGTGCTTCACTCGGCCGAGTGAGATGTTGCAAATGCCCAATCTTCATCTTTTCGCTTCCTCATCGCTCCTACGAAGTTCCTTCCTCTTCCACTTGTCTCCAATCGTCGAATAGTCCTCAGATGAGCCTTGGGTGACACTCCGGAGTGGGTGCAAATCCTCTTGATCTCAAAATCACTCCGAATCACTCCATATCTCCTGAAATACGACAAAAACAAGAAATCATGAAAAGCATCGCAATATTGTCGAATAATAGCGAAAAACGCGATATGAGCGATCAAAGTGGCATGCAAACATGCAGAAAAAGGGTGTAAAATACGGAGTGATCATCCGCACTAGCCCCACCCCTCGCGGAGTTTGGAATTTCACCATCTGGTGGAGCAGGTTGGGGAGCGCTTCAATGGCCGTCATGTATGGCCGCCCAATGATCCCGTTGTACGACGACGCAATGTCGACGACAACGAATTGTGGCATGCGAGTGACGACCCTCGGTTCCTCTCTAAGTGACACCGGCTAGGTGATCACCCCCACAATGGGGACCGAGTGACCAGTGAAACCGACGATGGGCCCCGTGCAAAGCCTCAGGTCTACCTGTTTCAACCCCATCTTCTCAACTGTCGACATAAACAGGATGTCACAAGAGCTGCCCGTATCGATCAGGAGCCGGCTGATGATGGCCGTCTCGATCTGAGCTTTGATGACGATGGTGTCGTCATGCGGAAGCTCGACTCCTTCCAGGTCCTCGTCGGTAAAGGTGATGGGGGCCGCGCCACTCTTCTCTGCTTCGCCTTACTGCCAAGGCCCGCCGCCATCACCTGCCAGGAATACGCCTTCTTGCTTGACGATGACGCTCCTCCAGAGGATGGTCCGCCGCATATCACATCTATGCGCATGATCGGCTTTGGCTGGCAGGGATCCTCCTGCCCATCATGCGGTGGCGAATCTGCTCTTTGCGCCCTTCGCGGGGTTCTCTCTTCTCGGACCAGTCTTCTGCCCTCGACGAAGCCCCCGAGGTGACCCGCCTGGATCAGCCGCTCGATCTCCATCTTGAGGGTGAAGCAGTTGTCGGTGTCATGGCCGTGGTCCCGGTGATATTGACAATATTTCTGGAGATCTCGCCGTGCTGGGTCCGATCTCATCTCCCTTGGCAGCTCCGGCAACAGTCCAGCCCTCGTCGTCGCGGCCAACACCTCTATCATGGGGGCATTGATCTACGTGTAGTGGGCCTGCAAGGGTCCCTCCAGCCTCTGGACCGCTCGGGTGGGCTCCCTAACGGGGGCGAACTCTTATGCCGGGCCCGGACGATCTTGCGGGCGACGCCCGGCGGGGTCGCGCCTAGGTTGATTCAGTTGGTCGTGCCATCAGGACCCGTCTTCTTGCCTAGGCTGGGGACGGGACCGAGGCTCACCTTGGGGCGGCCTCATAGGGGCGACCGGTTTCTTCGTTCTGAGAGTCTCCTCGCTCAACGCATACCTCTCCGCCTGGGTGATCAGCACATCGTAGTCGGTCGGCGGGTCTCGGAGCAAGGATTTATGGAGGCTCCGGTTTCGCAGTCCCGTCTTGAAGGCCAGCATGAGCACTTCATCGCCGCAGGCCACCACCGCCTGCCTTTCGTCCTGAAAGCGACGCATGTACTTCCCAGTCGTCTCTCCTTCCCATTGGATTATCGTGCTGAGGTAGTCCAAGTGCTTCTTCTTTACACGCCCGGCTCGGAACTCTTGGCAGAACTTGTGGGATAATTCACTGAAGCTCCCAATGGATCTCGTCGGTAAGCCATAGTACCACTCCAGCACCGTGTCCCGTAGGCTCTGCGAGAAAAGCCGGCACATGAACGCGTCATCCACATCATGTGCCTCCATCACCCCCCGGTACTATTATACGTGCGAGAGGGGATCGCCTCTTCCGACGTAGGTGGCCAGATGGGGGACCTTGAACCTCTTGGGTCTTGGGGCTGACGTGATCCACCGCGCCAACGGCGTGGCCTCCTCGGGGTAGGCGGGGCATTCTGGCGCGTGCCATCTCCGCCACTCTGGGGTTTGGCTTTGGTCCCGTCTCGGTTGTCGACAGTCATCATGCCCCGGGGAATAACGAAGTGGTCACCAGGGAGGGATCTCTCCGTGAGTTGGGGATTCGACGGCAGGCAGGCTACGGTCATTCCAGTATCACCGGCCCATTGATTTTGCCTCTGCGACCTCTCTCCGATCTTGATTCTCCCTTAGGAGCCTTTCGCGCTCTGCGGTGAGGAAGCGGAGCTGTTGACTAACGTCTTCCTCGTCCAGGCGATCTGTGGAGAGATGTCGACGGGGTGGACTTTGCTGCCGAGGCGGGGACCTGGCGAGCGACGGGCTGCGCTCGTTCATGTGTCGCTGGCCCGCCGTCGACACCTCCGGGATCTCCCGGTTCTCCTCATTCTCCCTCCGGAGCCTTTCGCGTTCTGCGATAATGAAGCGGAGTTGGCGTCGAGCGGTTTCTTCATCGAGGAGGGCTTGCCGAGCGGCCTCGGCTGCTTCACCTAGATGCCTCTGTGCGGCAGCCGCTTCCACCTGACGCCTTCGCAGCCGCGCGATTTCCATTTCTTCCTCCAAGAGCTTCTGTTGGGTCGCTATCTCCTCGGCGAGCCCTTTGTCCCCCATTTCTTCAACGAACTGAGGGTGAAGATTCCACCTCACGTTTGGGGGCTCAGAGGGGCCCGGGGGTGCTTCGGCTCTAACCGTTGTGAAGCCCGCCATCGTCTTGGCGAAGGCCTCGAAGCTTCGCTGCACCGCGCATGCTGAGGCTTGGACCGTTTCGACCTCCACCTCCAGGGGTGGATTAGTCGCAGGAATTATGGGGTGGGAGTGTGATTCTTGATCCATGGGATCCTTTCAGTGGTCAGGGTTTCGGTTGACTGGTATGGGACTTGACATGGGTGTGACCCTTTATTCCCACAGACGGCGCCAATTGTTGCGGGGTAGAAATCGCGTACAATAAATTTATATTATGGGGAACCAAGGGCATGATGGTTATGCTAATGACAAGATTAGGGTAGGCTATTTGACAAGTGATTAGTGGGGTGGTGAGGCTAAACTTGTTGCGGAAGCTGTCCACGGTATCGAATCCGGTAGGATGTAATGAAGGGGCCGAACTGCCTAGGTTAAGGGCGAGCACGACCGGTGATGACGAGCTAACCTGCGAAAGGAGCAACTCATCAGAAAGGCCGGGTTGGGGTCCAACACTTAGCCTCTCTGATGCCTAAGTCAGTAATAGGACTTAAAGCAGAGGCTAGGCACGCAGGTCGGACTAAGGGTGAGTCGACCGTACATGACGAGCTATGAGTGGAAGAACAAAGATATGGATGACCTTTGCTCTTATTTGTGAGTAATAAGATTGAGAGTAAATTTGCCAACCCCCTCATCGTAAGAAGTGAAGGAGTATTTATACCTGACGGGAGGCGGTTAGGTGGGGCTGACCTGGCATGCTGACTCGACATGCTGAGCTGGCCCTACTATCAGCGGAAACTTCGAACGAGGATGTCAGGAACAGGAGTTTCAGCCATGCTTTTGTCAGACGACGCAACGGCCAGGGCTGCTTTTGTCAGGGTGTCAGGGCCGAAAGCATTAAGTGTCAGGGGGCACAGCAGCTAGGGGGGTGCTTTGTCAGATGGTCGGGCGGCGTAAGTGTCAGTAGCGTCCTTTGTACTATGTTGTTTGTCGTGTCCAATGTGCCAAGGAACAGTTGTCGTGCATCCCCGGGGCGGGACCCGCGACGGGTCGTCGGTCTGGCCCGGATTGAGGACGAACGATCTGGACGTACATTTTGCGTGTTGATCCTGGCGAAGCGGGGGAGAACGGGTGCGCATCCCGCTGAGGTCGTGCTGGAGAGCACCCCCATCAACGTCCGAGGAGGAGTGCACCCTTCTCTCAGTCGAGTCAGGCTCTAGGATTGACAGGCGCCCTGCGGGCCTCTGAGGTTCGGGCATGGAATGCTCCGCCATTGGGTCGGCCGCCCGTCGGGGGGGAACTGGTTGGATGTTTCAGCTGTTCGGGATGGAAGGTTGGACTATCACGATCTTTAGGTCGTAACAAGTAGTATTTGGACGTTAGGGACTCGAAGCCCGGTGTCTGAATTCTAGGCGGCATAGTCTGCTACGTATCTTCCGTATTCGAAAGAGCAGTGCGTGACATATTTGAAAGGCACTAAAGAGTTGGTCATTATGTTTGAGAAAAAAATTGACTCAGATGTTGTAGTTGGTTATGTTGATGCAGATTATGCGAAGGATCTTGACGTGAGGAGTTCTACTATCGGGTATATGTCTTTACACTTGCTAGTGTACCTATTTTTTGAAGGTCGGTACTACATTCCATGATGACATTATCGACAACGGAGACAGAATACATCACATTTATGGAGGCTTCTAAGGAAGCTATTTGGTTGAGAGAACTGGCAAATGAACTTGGGTTGGAACATGAATACATACAACTATGCTCGGATAATCAAAGTACAATTTACTTGACCAAGAATCATGTCTATCATGTAAGAACAAAACATAATGCAGTGATGTATCATAGAGTTGGTGATTAGGTTGAGGCTGGTCGAAGATGAAAGTGGTAACGTAGGTGCATCCGCTTGTCAGATAATGGTTTTGATGTTTCTTAAAGCTGTGACTTACAACATACAATAATAACGTAGAAAATTTGGGGATCCAAAATTTGATGGAAGTTTTCTGCAAACTCAAAAGACAACGTTTATTATCTCATGACTTTTTATCTCTTTCCTATTGCCAACAGACAATGGACTTGTTACATAGAAGCATCCTTTTTAAAGGAAGATATTCAGTGTCGGTGGGAACACCTTGAACTCTTATTCAACAAGCAATTTGTTCAGTTTAATGTGAATCTGCTGCGATATCAGGAATCTTGCTTTTCACAACAATTTGGAGAGCATGTATGTTTTTACGCTGTTTATGACCTATAAGCGAGCAGCTGCTGGCTGTGGTCAAAGAAACTGAGCAGACACTACTACAAAAGGACCTTTAATAGCACACATTTAATAGCGCTTGCCAATTATAAGCGCTGTTAATTAGAGGCACATATAATAGACAGCGCTTCTTTTTGCAAGCGCTGTTAAAGGTCAGAGAATAGACATCATTTCTTTCTACAAGTGCTGTTAAAGGTCAGACAATAGACATCGTTTCTTTCTGCAAGCGCTGTTTATTAGAGGCACAGATAACAGACATCGCTTCTTTCTGAAAGCGCTGTTAAAAGTCAGATAATAGACAGCGCTTCTTTCTAAAAGCACTGTTAAAAGTCAGATAATAGACCGCACTTCTTTCGAGAAGCGCGGTTAAAAGTTGTTACGCCTATTTGGCCGAAGCCCGAAAGACACGAGCCCAGAAACCCGACTACCGATCAGAAGCCCATCTGCGAGATCGGGCCCGCCCGACAAGGCCCCCTAGAGGGCCCCCGAACGTCAAATCGGCCCGACTCGGGAAGCGTGCAACTCACCCACAGATAACCGCCCCCACGAAATCCGCCGCCCCTTTTATGACCATTAAGGGGAGGTGCTGGCACGGCGCGGACGAGTGGCGAGTGGGGGGGCGGATCGAGGGGGCGCGATTGGGGGCGGGCGAAGGACGTGGATGACGGGCAGTTATGGCAAGAGGCCTATAAAAGGACAAGGAGGATGACTGAACAAAGGACGGCATCTCAGGTAACAAAACCTAAGGTACTCCATCAACGACCTAGTTCCCCCACTTCATCTCCTTCCCCCTGCTCGCATCGGAGGACGTCGTTCCGATCTCCTCTTGAGTCGAACCGTCCCCGCCAAGCCTCCTCTTTCAGACTGTCATCTGACTTAGGCATCGGAGGGGATTTGGCCGGAACCAAGGTCCGGCCACCCTGACGAGTGTTCTCGTCTGTTCAGGAAGACGTTAGATCCACGTGTCGAAGCTTCCCTTCGACACCAGGTGAACGCCATCAAGCATCAGCCAAGGTATCGAGGCCACCCCTCGACGCCAGGAGAGACCGAGGCCGAGCGCATCCATCCGAGCCGAGGCTTCCCCTCAGCTCCACGCAGGCCGCGCATCAAGCGAGACGACCGATGCTACCACTCGTCATCCGACCGACCGAGGCCGAGCGTACCCATCTGAGCAGAGGCTTCCCCTCAGCTCCGCGTCAGTCGCACGTCAAGCCAAGGTGCCGAGGCTTCCCCTCGTCGCCCGACCGTCCGAGGCCGAGCACCTCACACCGGGCCGAGGCTTCCCCTCAGCCCCCCAGAGGCCGAGGATCCAGACCCGGCCCAGCTGACGTGCTCTGCGTCGACTACATCACCGATTCGCGTCGTGTCTACACGCGCTCGATGCACCCAAGGGACCCTAATCGTCCCCTTGACCACGTTGACCGGGCAGTCCACGGTCAACGATACTGTAGTGAGAAAACACTCTGAAACATTTGGCGCCGTCTGGGGGAACGAACTATCCCACGAAAAACAAACCACACCTGCAATGGCACAGCTTCACCCATCACGGCGAAGGGAGGGCAAGGCTCAGGCGCGAGGCGACGTGGCCCGCCATGGTTGGCAAGAAAGGGCCCGGGCCTAGCGCGAGGAGGACCATGAGGAGAAGACCGAGAAACCCTCGCCGGCCCTACCGGTCGGGAGGACGGGCACGACAGGAGCAGCGCGTAGGTCGGACACAGCTTTGGTGGTGTCGGTGATCAACGACACAACAATGGTATGACGGCTTCTCATCGACACCGGCAGCTCCTGCGACATCCTCTTCATGTCAACCCTGGAGAAGATGGGGCTGTGGAAGGAAGACTTGGAACCTTGCTTGGGTCCCATGGTAGGGTTCACGGGTCATTCCACCCCCATCGTCGACACGATCCGCCTCCCAGTAATACTCGGAGGCCCACCAGACTCAGTGACCCTGGTGGTAGAATTTGTCATATTGGGGATCGGGTCGGAGTACAACGGAATCATCGGCCGACCCCTTCTCAACGCCATCGGTGCAGTAGTCTCGACCCTTCATCAGACTATCAAGTTTTGAACGCCAAGGGGGATGGGGCAGGTCGAAGGTGACGCGGGGAGATCGAATACTTGCTACCAACTGGAGGAGGAAGGGCCCGAGGATCGTCTAGTCGACCAGATGGCCGCGCTTGACTTAAGGAGCGGGCCGAGACCCGCCCCTGCGGAGGAACAAGAGCAGATCCCGGTTACAGACATCGAGGGCAGGTTCGTCTCAATCGGGAGAGGACTAAGCCATGACCTGAGGAGCCAACTGGTCGAGTGCCTGGAGGTGAACCTTGACGTCTTTGCTTGGTCACCGGAGGACATGCCCAACGTAGATCCACAGGTGATCGTCCACCAGATCAACGTCGACCCTAACTTCAAGCCGGTCAGGCAGAAGAAGCGAAACCTGGGTGGCAAAAAGATGAAGGCGGCCTCCGAGGAGGTAGAGCGTCTTCTCGACGCATGCTTCATACGAGAGGTCTGGTACCCGGAGTGGCTATCGAATGTGGTGATGGTCAAAAAACCCAACGGAAAGTGGCGAATGTGCGTGGACTTCAGTGACCTTAACAAAGCCTGTCCCAAGGACAGCTACCCCCTGCCGCGCATAGACCACCTTATGGACAATGCCTCGGGGTACGAGATGCTTAGCTACATGGACGCCTACTCAGGGTACAATCAGGTCCAGATGGATCCTCGGGACGAAGAGATGACAGCCTTCACGATGGACCGGGGAACCTACTGCTACAAGAAGATGCCCTTCGGCTTGAAAAACACAGGGGCCACCTACCAGAGAATGGTCAACAAGGTTTTTTACTCCCAGATCGGGAGGAACCTGGAGGTCTATGTCAACGACATGCTAGTCAAGTTGAGAAAGCCGGAGGACCATGTCGCCGACCTCCGTGAAACTTTCGAGCGGTTGCGGTGACACAACATCCGACTCAACCCCACGAAGTGCACGTTCGGGGGAGCCAGCGATGATCAAAGAACTGCAAAGGCTGAATGGGCGCATCGTGGCCTTGGGGTGATTCCTATCCAAATCGGCAGAGAGATCGCTCCCCTTCTTTAAAGTTCTGAGGAAAGCGATCGCAGAACCGTCAGACAACAGGAAGGCGATACCATGGGACGAAGACTACTCCAGGGCATTCGCAGATCTCAAGGAGTACCTTCATAGCCCGCCTCTCCTGTCCAAGCCATGATAAGGGGAATCGCTAAGCCTTTACCTGGCACGCGCGGAAGAAGCGGTGAGCTCGGTACTGATCACGGAAGACGGTGGGGTGCAATGGCCGGTGTACTACACGAGCCGGGTCTTGAAGGGAGCGGAGGTGCGATACTCGCCCATGGAGAAACTGGCATACACCCTCGTTCTCTCAGCGCGAAGGCTCAGGCCCTACTTCCAAGCCCACACCATATTGGTCTTGACCGACTCGCAATTGGAGCAGAATCTCAAGAGATTCGATCGAATGGGAAGGATGCTGAACTGGGGGGGTGGAATTGAGCGAGTTTGACCTCCGATTCAAGCCACGCACAGCCATCAAGGGCAGGCCTTGGCTGACTTCATCGCTGAATGCACTACAGAAGGAGGATATCCCCCGGAGGGAGAAGGCCCAGCAACGATAATCACCCAGCCCTTATCTTTTCTTTCGGCTGACCACATCCACCCTGTCCAGTCAGGAGTCCCAGAAGCATGGATAGTCCATGTAGACGGATCGACAACACAATCAGGAGGCGGGGCTGGGATCGCGATCTGATCTCCGGAAGGGAACATCATGGAATACGCATTGCGGTTCGAGTTCCTGGCCACCAACAACGTGGCAGAGTACGAAGCGGTAATCAACGGCCTGAGGCTGGCCCAGGAGCTCGGGTCCGAGTCCGTGCGCCTCCTCAGTGACTCGAAGCTCATTGTCAACCAACTTCTGAAAGTTACGAGGCGCGGAGGAAGCAATGCAGAGGTATCTCGCCGTCGCCAAAGCGGCGCTGTCCAAGTTCAAGAGCGCGGAAGTTTTACATCTCCCACGGTCGAAGAATGCGTGGGCAGACGCGCTGTTGAAGCTAGCCTCGTCCTCAACCAAGGAGCTGGGCCGTACCATTTACGTGGAGAACCTGCAGTCCCCCAGCACGGAAGAGCGGGAGGTGATGGCGATCGACCAAGATCCCACCTGGATGGACCCGATCATATGGTACCTCACTCATGGGGAGGTGTCGACGGATTGGGACGAGCGTCGGACCCTGGAAAGGAAAGCGCTCCGATACGTGATCCATGAGGGGACGCTCTACCGAAGACGCTGGACGAAGGCGGATGTTCTCCCATACCTGAAATGCATCGGACCGCAGGAAGCCGACTACGTCCTGCGGGAGGTTCATGAAGGGATCTACGGGAATCACCACGGGGGCAAGATGGTCGCACAGAAGATCTTGAGGCAGGGATATTACTGGCCGACCCTAGTCCAAGACGCAACGGACTACGTCCAAAAGTGCCAAGAATGTCAGAGGTTTGCTAACCACGCCTCAACTCCCCCGTCGGAGCTCATCCCTATCGTGTGCCCCATCCCCTTTGTGAAATGCGGGCTCGACATCCTCGGACCATTTAAGCCGGGTCGGGGGCAGCGGAAGTATCTGATTGTGGCGGTGGACTACTTTACCAAGTGGATCGAGGCTGAACCATTGGCCACCATCACGTGGAAGAAAGCGAAAAGCTTCGTATGGAACTCCATCATCTCCAAATTCGGAGTACCACGGGCCATCGTCACAGACAACGGAAAACAGTTCGACTCCGCGGGGTTCAAAGACTTTTGCGCGGAATGGGGGATCAAGCTCCTCTTCACCTCTGTAGCGCACCTCCAGACCAACGGGATGGCGGAAGCAGCCAACAAATGCATCATAGAGCCCCTCCGAAAGAAAGTGAAGGACTCCGAAGGAAACTGGCCGGAAGAGCTCTCCGGGATACTCTGGTCATACCGAACGACCCACAATGAGGCCACCGGCGAAACCCCGTTCATGCTTGCCTACGGAGCCGAGGCAGTGGTACCGGTCGAACTGGGTGAAGAGTCTCTCCGCCTCAAGTGCTTCGACGAAGACAGGAATTCGCAAGGCCTGGAGCTCGGTCTGGAGCTCATCGGCGAGCGGCGGGAGCAAGCCCTAGCCACCATTATCTGCCAGAAGCAGAAGGTGGCCCGATACTACAATTCTCGGGTCAAGGGAAGGAGTTTCCACCTTGGGGACCTGGTCCTCAGGAAAGCAAGCTTCAACCCAGATATTGCTCGTAAAGGGAAGCTCGCGGCTAAATGGGAGGGACCCTATAAAGTCATCGAGGTCCTCGGACCCGCAACCTACCATCTAGCCAATATGGAGGGGAGGATCCTCACTCACGCCTGGAACACGGAACACTTACGCAAGTACTTTCAATAAATGTATTGTTTTCTACGAAATGAATTTACTTAAGTTTGTTCCTTTCCAGATAAATGTGTTCACAAGAATCCCATTCGGGACAAGGGAAGCCTCGCCCGATGGGATGCCTGCTAAGCGCGCGCCTAACAAAAGGATATACAAAGAGACGTACGAAGAGGCCGAGGGGCATTCCTCTCCCTCAAACATCTCCAGGGGCACCCGTGGAGCCACATGCTGGCTGTTCACTTGGGTCGCCCCCACGCTCTGTTTCGCCGTCAGAGTGCGCCCGGAGATCCTCGAAATTGACTCCCGAGAGAGGGAACTTCTTCTGGATCTCGGATTGGCAACGGGCGAAACCCTTCTCGAACGCCTCAGCCACGGCTGACTCAACAAAGGAGGTGGCATACTCCTCCACAGCGTCTTGGGCGATCTGGGACGGATCCACCTCCTCAAGCTCACGCACCCGAGCCTTCAAGGTCTCGATCTGGCGTTGGAGCTCCGCCCTCTCCACCTCAATCTCCTGGGATCTCTTACCAAGTCGAGCAAGGAGAGCCCTCTCCCGTTCCTCTGCCGCCTCCAGACGATCGGAGAGCTCCAGGGCCTCGGGAGCAGCGACGGAGACGGGGATCTCGTCAGCTCCCCCCGGTTTGTCGGCGTCTCCCAAAAGCACGGAGACCCGCTCCTCGGCCTTTGACTTTGCAACCAAAGCCAAGGCTCTCTCACGGTCCAACTCTTCGAGGGCAGAGGATAGCTCAGTTATGCGGGTCTCCAAGGACTTGACTCGCGCCTCGTCTAACTGACCTGCCTCCCCCTCATCACCGTGGACATCAGGATCTCGCCCGGCGTCGGACTTGGCCTTAGGGAGCACCGCAAACTGGCGCCTCATCAAAAGTCCCACCGAGGACAACTGCACCAAGGCGACAAAGGTAAGACGGTGAAAGCAGCTAGAGGGAGAGTAAGCAGAGACACTCCACCTGTTGGCCAGCCTGAATCACGAAGGTGGCCAAACAGTCGCCTCTGACTCCATCCAGCGCGGCCTGATCAGGAGGGAGACAACTATTTTCGGCCACTCGTGCGGCAGTTCCGCGGCTCAAAAACACCGACTCCTTCTCCCCCACCGGGAAGCGTGGACGTAGAAGGCCTTCCCCTGACGAAGGAAACTCACCCGGGTCGGAGCGAAACACGCCTAGATACCGATCGTAGGCATCAGGGAGAGAACCGTTCGGGAGAGGCGAGGGGTCGACCCATGGCCAGGCATTCTCAATAGGGACAGGTCGGTGCTGGTCAGTGGACGGCGAGACGTTAACTTCCTCGGCCTCCTCGCGGACCCTCTTGGATGACTCCAATGAGGGGATGGAGGGAGATGGCCCCTTCTTCCTTTTGGAACCAACAGCAGAGGTCACGATCCGCTGCTTCTTTCGGACCTCCAACACATGATCCCTCTTACGCGGGCCCGGATCTGGGGCCAGCACGTGAGGGCTAGCGGGAGAAGAATCGAGAGGGAATCCACCTGCACCCAAAGAAGAAGTAAGGGGCCGAGAAGAGCCCGAGCAACCTCGAATGTCGAACGTTCGGGGAACTTACCCAAGGGTCACACAGTCTTGCGCAAGTTATAGCTGCTGAAGAGGACGTCGATCATCCGATCCCTCGAAGGAATCGCCAGCAGGGCCTTCGCCGTCTGCAGCTCAACGGCAGTTGGGTCACCCAGATCAAGGATGACAGCGCCGGCTGCTTCCCAACGAATCAGGAAAGGTACACTCGACGGGAAAATGACAAATACGTACTCCCCCTTCCAACACTTCAGGGAGCTCGGCAACCCCAACACAAGGCTCATCTTTGGACGGGCGCTGATGTAAATCCACGCCCCCGACTGGTGATGACTCATGCGGTAGAACTGGGCGAAGAGGCGGAGGGAGGGCACCACTCCCTTCAGCATGCAGATGACGACAAACCTGACGAGGAGCCCGATGGCGTTGGGGCAGAATTAGCACAGGCACACGTTGTAGGCTTGAAGGAACTCGATGATAAAGGGGTGGAGTAGGAAACGGAGCCTGTAGAGGAAGCACTTCTCGTACACTCCAACCTCGTTGGGACCGGGAAGGCAGATCCGCTCGTCGGACCTGGGAGCACGAGACGAATAAGGTGGAAGCAGGTAGGCAGAGCGCATACCCCCGATGGTGGTGGCACAGACCGACGAAGTCCATGCTAAGACCTCTGGAGGCACCCCTGAAAGCTCGCCCCCATGCTAACGAATCGCCGAAGGAGGACTACCCATCAGGTTAGGAGTGACTCACGCTCCGGATGACCTGAACCAGTGGCAGAGGAAGACGACATGGGGCAGAGCTTGGGCAGGATCAAGATCAACACGAAGAAGAAGATGACGGGATGGCGGCTCACAACCCGTATAGCTTCTCTACCAAAGACGACCCCGCGAACGGTGGGGATAAACCCGCAGTTACACGTGGCAGCATCAGGGGACCGACGGCGCTTCGGAACCCGCGTCTTGAATGTATCGAACGGACCGACTCATGATGACGCCCAATTAATGAATCAGCTTTGACTGACGAGCCTGTCGAAATCGGCGGAAGTCACATCGGCTGAGCCGAACCAGCCGAGGCCGATCGACCCGACCGATGGGGGCAATTGTTAAGCCTATTTGGCTGAAGCCCGAAAGAAACGAGCCCAGAAACCCGACTACCGATCAGAAGCCCATCTGCGAGAACGGGCCCACCCGACAAGGCCCCCTAGAGGGCCCACGAACGTCAAATCGGCCCGACCCGGGAAGCGTGCGACTCACCCACGGATAACCCCACTTCATCTCCTTCCCCCCGCTCGCGTCGGAGGATGTCGTTCTGATCTCCTCTCGAGTCGAACCGTCCCCGCCAAGCCTCCTCTTTCAGACTGTCATCTGACTTAGGCATCGGAGGGGATTTGGCCGGAACCAAGGTCAGGCCCCCCTGACGAGTGTTCTCGTCTGTTCAGGAAGACGTTAGATCCAAGTACCGAAGCTTCCCTTCGACACCAGGCGAACGCCATCAAGCATCATCCAAGGCATCGAGGCCACCCCTCGATGCCAGGAGAGACCGAGGCCGAGTGCATCCATCCGAGCCGAGGCTTCCCCTCAGCTCCATGCCGGCCGCGCATCAAGCGAGACGACCGAGGCTAACCCTCGTCGTCCGACCGACCGAGGCCGAGCGCACCCATCCGAGCGGAGGCTTTCCCTCAGCTCCGTGTCGGTCGCGCGTCAAGCCAAGGTGCCGAGGCTTCCCCTCGTCGCCCGACCGTCCAAGGCCGAGCACCTCACACCGGGCCGAGGCTTCCCCTCAGCCCCCCAGAGGCCGAGGATCCAGACCCGACCCAGCTGACGTGCTCTGCGTCGACTACATCTCTGATTCGTGTCGCGTCTACATACGCTCGACGCACCCAAGGGACCCTAATCGTCCCCTTGACCACGTTGACCGGGCAGTCCACGGTCAACGATACTGTAGTGAGAAAACACTCTGAAACAAAAGTCATATCTCAAATTAACAGTGCTCCTTTTTAGAAACGCAGTTAAAGATCATATGTCAAATTAATTCACAATAGCGACAGTTCATGTTAACCGTCGGTGAAATTGACGCAAACACCAACATTCATATCCGTTGATGTATTTAAAACATATTAAATTATATTTATCAATTGAAATATAAAAGAAATAGTATCACCGAACACCCAAAATTTTCGCTCTAATTGTTTTTCACCGCCCGCCTATTTTTTGCCCCCAAAATTTCCCCCTTCTTTTTCTAAATCTCTCTCCCCAACCCAAAATCTCACGGTCATCTCTTATCCCCCTTCAGCCCTACTTACGTTCTGATCCATTTGGATGTCATTGACACAGTCATGATTTCTTTATAATCTCAGCGATGGAGGAGCCGATAGTTGTAATCACTGCCCTAGGCATCATCCACATCAAGGTCTGTAGTGAGAAGCCGATATCGAGGTGTCCTTAGCTCTCTCAAAGCCGTCATCTTTGATCTCATCGTCATGGTCGAAGTTGGACTTCGTCATCCTCATCCTCTCTATATGCCCTCTTCCAGACCTCGTCAGAACCCGATAGGTCTTTAATGGAGCTTCGAAAACCTCCCCTTTCCAAAATCCTGAGGTAAAAAAGCTTCCATATGTATTTAATTTTTCTTCCCTTATTTTTTTAAATTTTTTTTGCTGAATCCGAATTAAGCCCTAATTTGGCTCCTCAAAGATTTGTTGGATTTGGAGGAAACTAATGAAAAAGAAAAAGAAAAACAAAGAAGAAAAACAAAATCATCTCATCAAAACTCTTCTGTGATGCACAAGGAGCCCATTCTCGTTTTGTTCAAAGGGTAAATCTTGCGGCTTATAAATTTTTGTGATTTATCTCTTTTTATTGAAGTATCTTAATGTTGTATGCTTCTAGTTCCTTAGTCCTATATTAACTTGATTTGTTTGATTAGATTATTCCACTTTTAGGATTCTTTTTTGATAATTTTTCTTATTTTTTGAACACAATTCATATTTTAGGTCAAATCCTCCTACTGAAGAGGAAAGATTTGACCATTTACTTTTAGAGGGGCCTTTCATTGACATTTCTATATTTGTATTATTAGTATAATTGATGTTCCAATGTCATCCTTAGAGTTCTAATAGCAAAGTGCAGCTATGGCATGTTGAAATCAATGAATTTTTACAGAAGTAACTTTTTGGTTTTGTAGTTTGGGTTTGAAGCATGATTGCAATTTGGAATGGTGATTTAAAATTTTTTGTTTGAAGTACTTGTAATCATGATTAGAACTTACCAAGTGTATATTAGGTCAAAAAAAATTATTCTGTCTTCATATAAGTGGGTTCTGTTGGATGAAAATAAACTCAAGAGAGAGAGAGAGAGAGATCATTTCATTGCTAAGAATGAGTAACCATAGCTAAGAGCCATGGTGCTCTATTTATTTATCTCATAGTGGGGAGGCCAAAAGCCTCTAGTAGACCAAGGGTCCCCATTACTCTAAGTAATGGGGGACCTAATGAATGGGTAATGAAGGATGTAATGCCCTACAAGCTACTGCACAAGTACTAGAGGGGTGGTGAATAGTACTTTAAAAATAACAAGGAGTATAATTCCAAATTATAGTGCAAACAACTACCAAAACAATTTGCGGAAGCTTAAATTGAATGACAACAACAAAATTAACAATGCTAACAAGAGATGTTAATGGGTTCGGATCCACCCAAGTCTCCCCGACTTGTTCCCGGTGATCCTACGTCCCAACCACCCGGATCCCCTCCGGATACTTAGGTTAGAAACCCTAACCCAAGATTTCCACTATGATATCTTGTGAAAATCCTTCACAAGATCAAATCATACATGCAATGGCAATAGTGAATCCCACAACACGGGATCACAACCTTCTCTCACAACCGAGAGAATCAACAAACAATTATAAATGATTTTATAATGAAATAAACAATCTTACCACAAAATCCTATACCTTGAGTTTTTCTTACCCACTAGGTGAAAGGAAGGATTTGAGGAAGATGAAGTCACCAATACCTAGCACCAAGGAAATGACCAGCAATAGGTGCCTAGGAGAGATTTGGAGACTTGATTCAAGCTAGAGCTTGAAGAGCTCACCAAGAACAAGCTTCTCTCAATATGGATTCTAGATCTAGAAAGTGAGAGAATGGGTTTCTTGTGAGGAAGAGAGCTTTGGAAATGAGTGAGAATGGCTATCTCTTTCTATCTCAATGAATCTCTTAATGGCAGCTCTAACCTAGAAAGAAATGACCTAGGTTCGTATTTATAGGGTCCCATAAAAACAAGTTAGGTCAATTTCCAACGGATAGAAATCTGAGGCAACTAGTCGGTCAAAGAACAACCACTGACCGACTAGTTCATCAACTAGTCGGTCAGTCAAATAACATGGACCGACTAAGTGAGGAACTAAGAAGAGATAGAAAATTCAGACCTAGAAATCTAGTCGGTCCAAGAAGACATTCTGACCGACTAGTTTCACAACTAGTCGGTCAGTCAGTGAACGTAGACCGACTAAGAGGCAAAGTGAAATAGTCTGAATACAAATTGACTTAGTCGGTCCAAGAACAAAAGTTGACCGACTAGATTGTCAACTAGTCGGTCACCAAACGTTCTTAGACCGACTAACGATAAACAGTAGCTTAGGAGAAATTTAGTATGAACAGTAAGTCACAACTAGTCGGTCAAAGAAGCATCACTGACCGACTAGTTCACAAACTAGTCGGTCGGTGAGTCAACGTAGACCGACTAACTGTAAACAGTAAAGTCCAAGAAATTAAGGAAGCAAACTAGTCGGTCCAAGAAGCTTTGCTGACCGACTAGATCACCATCTAGTCGGTCAGTACTTCTTCTTGTACCAACTAACATGCATAATCAAGTCCGAATCGAAGCGCGATGCTTCGAGGAAGTTAGAATGAACTTGAACTAAGATCCTAGAGCTACGAAATGAGCGTTATGAAGATAGAAACGTAAGATATACTCAAGGCTTAACATTCTATAGATCGAAGCTAAAAGACTATAAATAAAACCTTAAAGAACGGTCTTCGAGAGCTTCGATTAATTCTTCATAACTTCCAAAACGGCGCAAGAGCTTCAACGAAGCTTTAGGCATGAATACGAGCTTTGAGAAGTGTTGAGATGTCGCTTTGATTGTTCTCGTGAATTTGGCGACGATCTCCAATACTGCGCTCACAAATGTTAGTTCATGAATTATTTATGTTTGCTCATCATCCAAAACCAAATCCGGGGAGTCCAATATTCAACATTCTCCCCCTTTTTGGTGATGACAAACCAACATAAATAATAATCGAAAATAATGATTCAAATGTAAAATACTTACTCCCCCTGCATTGATGACACGTTAATTCCAAAATGAATATTTATAAATTGCATCAATCAGACGAGTAAGATATAAAATGAGAATCGATTTTTGAAATATCGGATTTTGAAAATCCTTATATATATCTTAACTCCCCCTGAATCTAACACATCAAATTAGATTCTTGGAAAATGAGTTAAATTTTCATTTGACCTATTTATTATCATTATCTCTCCCCCTTTGGCATTATCCAAAAAATGGGGGGCATACAACGACAACAACTAGGAAATGGAAAATCCAACATCGGGAGTCGTAGACAATGATGATGGAACTAATTGACACCAAGGGAAAAGTGATGAAATCAAATCAAGGTGTGCCAAATTGTCCATGATCATAAAGCGATAATTAAAATCATCAAAAATACCAAAAATTTATTCATGTACTGAATAAAGAAACATACTCTCCAATATTCAATATTCTTGGTTAAATTGGTGCGTGGAAAACAATTCTATACAATTATAGAATTTCATTCTATTTAACCAAGTTTTCAATCGACTAACGATGAAGTCACATTGCATATGCATTGAATGAATATTAATGTGCACGACGAATGAAAACAAAGTGAACATCGATGTATATATATATATAGAAACATCATGAGTACATCCAAAAAGATATCACATCGAGTACATCGAATACACCATATCATGGATATAAACATCAAAAGATACACCATCATCATCAGAACACCATCATCAACATCCCACAAAAAAAATACAACACATACACCGACATCCAACATATCAAAATACAACAAATCAACACCCAAACTCCATCCTAACCCAAAAACTCTCAATAAGATGCATCATCCAAAGAGCAGTGGAGAGTCCTCGATACAGACGATCACAAGGAAGTGGCTGGATCTGCAGTCTCCGTGGGTCCAGTCGACAGAGTGGACTCAGGCTTGCAGGGAGGATAGGCGTGTCAACAGATGGGATCGAAGGTGCAGGAGTAGAAATGACGACGTCGGGCACAACAGCAGGGGTCTCAACAGGAGTATCAGCAGGAGCAGCAGCAGCCTCAGAAGTCTGAACTACTGGTGCAGAAGTCTCTGGGGCACCGGCAGAGGTGCCAACTCCAGGAGCAGAAGAGGTAGCAGCAGCAGCAGCAGTGGCATCATCGCCACGAGCCAAGGAAGTGACAAGATCGGCAATATCCTCATCGTCCATCTCCTCGTCCTCAGACACGGAAGGAGGAAGCTCAATTCCCATCGTACGAGCCATACGGCAAACTACCTCCTCGGTACGAGCCAAACGCGACTCGTGCCGACGAAGTAGGCGTACGACATCATCTAATGTGGCAGGAGGAGTGGGGGCTGCAGCAGCTGAGGGAGTGGCCTGGGAAGCAGATACGGTCGACCTCTGCACGTGACGAAGCGCCGCAAGAGATTTCTTAACGGCCGTCGCGTTCAGAGGAGGACCCAAAGGACGCTTATCGTCAGGAGGGAGTGGGACACGGAAATGACGGAAAACCAGGGTCAACAGACACGGGTAAGGGATATGTGCAGATTTATTGGTCTTGCGAATACACTCGAAAGAGTCCATCTTATCGAGTATAACGCGAGCCCAATTAATCTCGCACCCCAAGAAAAGAGCGTAAATCAGCTTGAGAAAAGGCTGGGATGGCAGAGAAGATGAGCCGTACTTGGGAAGCAAGCATGGCTTCAGAATAAGATTTAGCACCCATGCATTAGGTTTGAACGACTTCGAAGGAACACCAATGAAGGCAGGAGGGATGACATGGAATATATCAGAAAGAACGGACTGATCCAAGGAAGAGATATCATCAACAGAAATATCCGACGGAAGGAGACCAGACGACGAACAACCAAGTACCTCCCCCAAGATTTCTGCCGTGAGAACTATAGGAGTTCCCAAGACAGTAGTCTCGATGGAGTGACTCTCATTGTAGTGGCCTCGGACACGATTGGCGTAGAATAATTTGACCAGGCGAGGATATGGTCTAGGGTTCGCCTTAGGGTCGAAGCGAAGGTAGTCAAGGAGCCCACTATAGGAGAGGAGGTCAGTTAAGCCAAGAAAATCTGAAAACTGAACATAGTGCTCCAATAGCATCAGGCAGTGTTCAATACGGTTGTAGGCCGCTAGACACAAAGGGTCATCACGACACAACGATATGTCAACACCACCCGCTGGCATTGGGCCCTTTCCCTTAGGCTGGCGAGTCCTAGGACGAAGTGGAGGAGTAGGTTCCCTATGGTCAGACTCTTCCTCAGGAATAAACTCAGTATCGGAATCAGGAGGAGTAGAGGGAGTGTGGAGTATGGGCTTTTTAGACTTAGATTTTCGGGGTTTGACCGTCGCCGTCCTCTACTTCTTCAGAGGAGGCGAAGACGGAGAAGCTTGGGTAGATTTGGCACGGCGCTTGTGCTTAGACGGATTCCTAGGGTTAGGAGGATCTACAGTCATGGGGGATGCCCCAGATGAAGAGATAGGGATCCTCGTCTTTGCCATGATCGTGGCACGACGAGAACAAGCAAGCGAAGCTACACAAACCCTAGAGCCGAAAAGAAATCGAAATAAACAAGCCATAGATGCAAATTCAGAACCCGAAAAGAGAAAACAAGCTAGATCACACCCTAGTATAGGAATCGAGACCTAGGAGGGGGAGATATACCTAGGAGAGAGGGTCGACGGCGACGGACGGCGGGGATGGTCAGAAAGATGGCCGGAAAGACGTCGGAAGTCGAAGAGTCTCGAGAGGGTTTTGGGTTTTTACGGGCTGGAGAGGACAAGAAGACCGACTAAAATGAAGTTTAGTCGGATAAAATAGAGTTAAGTCGGTCGAGAATGCTAAAAGACACGTTTGCCCTAACACACTTAGTCGGTCACAGTTCAAGCACTGACTGACTAGATTACGATCTAGTCGGTCGGTCAATGAGCTTGAACCGACTAAGTCGAAACAGAGGCAAACAGGAATTTTTAGGGCTAGAGTTAGTCGGTCGCAGTATACACACTGACCGACTAGTTTTCATTCTAGTCGGTCGGTAAGTGTACTATGACCGACTAAGGAAAGAAAATGACAAGAGTTAGATTAAAGCTTGAACTAGTCGGTCTGAGTTCACTAGCTGACCGACTAGATGAGCATCTAGTCGGTTGACTAATGAACTGAAACCGACTAGAAGAGTCCAAAAGTTGATAAATGAGTTCTCTTCATAAACCACTTGGATGAAACATATTAACTCTTTCATTAGTCATCTAAACTACCCCATAAAACGTCGAAATCTTAAATACGACATTCAAATTAGAATTCTAGCAAAAATTCAAACATATCACATAAAATTCCCAAAAATCCAATAAATCTAGCATGAACGAAATATCGCGAAATCGAATAGCATGCAAGACAATTGAATGAAATATGAATCCTATATCTCGGATTCACCCATAATCCCCAATTCTCGACGCAACCGCACAAAGGAGTCCTCCTTTAGGGGTTTCGTGAAAATATCGGCGATTTGCTTTTGGGTTTCAACGTACACTAAAATGATGTCCTTTTTAGCAACATGATCATCTAAAAAGTGGTGTCGGACATCTATGTGTTTTGATCAGGAATGGTGCACCGGATTCTTTGAGAGACAGATAGCACTTTGGTTATCCACCATGATAGGGCTAGTATCACAATGAATACCAAAATCCTTCAGTGTGTGTCTCATCCAAAGAACCTGGGCACAAGCGGCACCGGCGGCAATATATTCCGCCTCGGTGGTTGAAAGTGATACGGAATTTTGCTTCTTGGAAAACCAAGAGACAAGAGAATTTCCTAGAAAATGGAAAGTGCCACTAGTACTTTTCCTGTCGGATTTGCATCCCGCATAATCGGCATCACTATATGAGACTAACTCATACGTGCTAGATTTTGGATAAAGTAATCCAAAATCAAGTGTATAACTTAGATAACGGAAAATACGTTTTACCGCTACTAAGTGAGACTCCTTAGGTTGAGACTGATAACGAGCACATATGCATACGGCAAACATAATATCGGGCCTACTTGCGGTAAGATAAAGTAAACTACCTATCATACCTCGATATAGACGAATGTCTACAACCTTACCACCCGTATCCTTGTCAAGATGCGTAGTCGTGCTCATTGGAGTCTTTTTCCTGGAGGCATTCTCCATTCCAAATCGCTTTAGCAACTCCACCGTGTACTTTGTTTGGTGGATGAAGATTGAGTCGTTCAATTGGCGAATTTGGAGACCTAAGAAATATTTGAGTTCGCCCATGTGGCTCATCTCAAATTGTTCTTTCATAACATTAGAAAACTCTTCGCAAAGAGTGAAGTTAGTAGCATCGATAATGATATCATCAACATAAATTTGAACTAATAAAATATCATTATTCGCATGCTTAACAAAAAGTGTAGAATCGGCTTCGCCCATTTTAAAATTCAAATCCAAAAGAAAATTCTTTAAGCGATCATACCAAGCTCGAGGAGCTTGTCTCAAGCCATAAAGAGCTTTCTTTAGTTTAAAAACATGATTTGGAAATTTTTCACTCACGAAGCCCGGAGGTTGAGAAACGTAAACTTTCTCAACGACATCTCCGTTTAAAAATGTACTTTTAACATCCATTTGAAATAACTTAAAATTTTTATGGCATGCATAAGACAATAATAGTCTAATTGATTCTAATCTAGCTACCGGAGCGAAGGATTCTTCGAAATCGATACCTTCCTCTTGTCGATAGCCTTGAGCAACTAACCGAGCTTTGTTCCGGACGACGACTTGGTTTTCGTCGGTTTTGTTCTTGAAGATCCACTTTGTCCCTATGACGGTGTGGTTCTTCGATGGCAAAGGAACAAGCTCCCATACCTCATTCCTCTCGAATTGAATGAGTTCCTCCTCCATGGCAAGGATCCAAGCACTATCTTCACACGCTTCAACTATATTCTTTGGCTCTATCGATGAGGCAAAGGCACAATTGGCGAAGTGGTGGACTTGAGATCTCGTCTTGACTCTATCTTGAATATTGCCAATGACTTGCTCATGTGGATGGTCACGAACGATATGAAGCCGCTTGGGAATACCTTGATCACTAGGTACATTCTCAACAACTTCATTAGTCGGGTTAGTATCAATAGAATCAATTGAATCAATGGACTTAGAATTTTCAAACGAATCACATAAAACATCCATAGAGTCATCATCATTTGAAATTCTAGGAGGAGTAAAATTTTCATTAAAAGAGACATGAAGTGATTCCTCGATCGTAGAGGATCTTTTGTTGTATATCCGGTAGGCTTTGCTACGTGAGGAATACCCAACAAATATCCTCTCATCCGATCTCGGATCAAACTTGTCCAAATTATCATATGTGTTTTTAATAAAACATTTTGCTCCGAAAACACGAAAATGTTTAACTTGAGGCAATCTACCAAACAACAATTCATAGCAAGTTTGTTTGGTGTCGGGCCTCAAAAGTATTCTATTAAACACATAGCAAGCGGTGTGTACCGCTTCCGCCCAAAATTGATAACCAAGTTGACTATCTTCGAGCATAGTACGAGCACACTCCACAAGCGTTCTATTCTTCCTCTCAACAACACCATTTTGAGGAGGTGCGCGAGGGAAAGAAAACGTGTGAGTAATTCCAAGATCATCACAAAAATTTGAGAAAAACTCATTCTCAAATTCACTCCCATGATCACTACGAATAGTGACAATGGTGGTTCCGATGAGATTTTGTACTTTCTTCACAAATATTGTGAAGTTTTCAAAAGCTTCATTTTTATTACATAAGAAAAATACCCATGTAAATCCAGAATAATCATCGACGATGACAAGTCCATATCTTGCATTTCCTAAGGAAGCAACTCTAGTTGGCCCAAATAAATCTAGATGTAATAGCTCTAGTGGCCGTTTCGTAGAAATGCTTTTTTTAGGTTTAAATGAAGATTTAGGAAGCTTGCCACGTTGACAAGAATCACAAAAACTTTTCTTTTCAAAAACGAGTTTCGGAAAACCTTTAATGGAATTTTATTTCGAAAGCTTATAAAGTGTTCCAAAGTTCACATGTCCAAAGCGTCGATGCCATAAGTGTTGTTCACTTGTGTTGGCAACGAGACATTGTTCATATGACTTAGGAAGATCCAAAATATAAATATCTTTATGGCGTGTGCCGGAAAATAATAATTTATTATTATCATTTGAAATATGACACAATCCTTTCGCAAAGCTAACTTTGTAACCTTTGTCACAAAGTTGGCTTATTGAAATAAGATTGTGATTCAAACCATCAACTAGATAAACATCACTAATTAAGGGTTTAGACGGGTTACCCACTTTACCAACACCGACGATGGTTCCGCTCTCGTTGCCTCCAAATACGACGCGATTTCCATTTGCAATGGGAACCACTCCGGAGAGCAATTGAGCGTCACCCGTCATGTGTTTTGAACACCCGCTATCGAGTATCCAATTCCCTTTGGAGCTAAATTTAAATTTGTTGCTCCTTTTCTTTTTCTTTTCCTTGAGTACCTAAAGATAGATAATTTCATATCACGGTACCCAAGGTCATTGGGTCCTCAAAGGTTAGACCTTTGGAAGCCAAGTCCAATTGGACTTAGACTTCCCCACATAATTTCTACTATGCACAATATCCGAAAAATAAGCATTCATATACACTTGTTTTTCATCCATGCTTGTGTCTTTTGGGCTCCAAATAGTGAAAATTTTGGGAGCCATCATCCTATTGGGTGCATGCATGCGTTGTTGGTTTCTACGTGATGCATGTCGTGGATAGGCATAAGGAACATGATGGAATGGTGCACGACGAGAATTATTAATATGATGAGGTGGGTGAACATATGCATGTGTGGGAACACGTGCGTGAGGGTGTCTCACATGGTGTGCACGTGCCCGAGAATGTGTTGCATAAAAATCATCATATGTGTGAGACGGTGGAGTAGGACGTGTGTTCCTACGTGGCATGGTATTTGTGTATATATAAGCATGCCCCTTCTTTGGAGGTCCACCCAAAGTGGGTTGAGGGTGTGGACGAGGTGGAAGCACCATTGGTAGAGTAACTACCAATAGAGTGTTTGCTACCACTCGTTGAGGCATCGGAAGTTGGCCTAACAAAAGTAGTGACCGACTTGGATGAGTTTCCCAAGGTATACCCCAAACCAACATGGTGTTTGGCCGGGAGTAAGACACTTAGGATATCATCCAAATGGCCCTTACCCTTGTTGAATTCATTGATTCGGCCTAATGTGTTCTCGTATTTCTCGGTGAGAGAACGCAAAGAAGTATCCACAGTGGATACTTGCGACGTGAGCACATAAACACGAGATTTAAGAATTTCATTCTCAATACTCAAAGTCGAGTTTTGAGAATTCAACTCCTCTATCTTATGTTCTTCCGGATCCTCAATGCTAACATGTTCAAGTTTAGATTTGAGATTAACAATCTCATTTCTTAACTGTTCAACAACGGTGTCGTTGTTGGTGATGATAGTCTTAGGCGAGGTTTGAATGCTAGCTAGGTCATCTTTTACTTTAGTATATCTATTTACTAATTTAGTGTATTTTGACCATAATTGGGAGTTAGCATTCCTAAGGTCATCCATGGTTACCTCTGAAGGATCCTGCCAAAACAGAGTTAGGATCGATAAATGAAGTTGAGACTTACACTTGCGTACGCGGCACGGTAGTCTACGAACTTCGCCTTCGGATTCGCCATGACGGATCGAGTCTACTCACGAACGGAGTAAGGCTACTAAATCCACAATCTAAATCTCTACTTTAGATTAAGAACTTGGATAGAGGAAGAGAAAGGATTTCTGCAGAGCTTCGCTAGGATGAAGATGCATGCATGAATTCCATGCAAAAGGTGTTAGAAATGGCTTACCCTTGGGTCTTATTTATAGCCCCCAATGTAGTTATTTTAGGGTAAGTTGTTCCTTTAGAACAACTTAATTAAGGTGTACCATGATACATGGCACATTATAAGCTTAAGTTATACCATATGCATGGTACAACATAAGCTTAAGATATTCCCCCTTTATTAGCCATATGTCGCATGCACTTATGCATATATAATGCGACTTTCCCACTCATCCAGAGATCCTCTCCGCAAGGGAACAGATTCCCTTTGTACACGACTTCGTGTACGCGACGTTCGAGGTCCGTATTCCCTCATACATCCCCCACAAGGGTGTACAAACGTCTTCCATATCCAACATCTCCCACTCACACTTGAGGGGATTGTAAGAGAACGTCTTTCCCTTAGTTCTTTCATCTATCATACCGAGAAATAGACCGTGCGACCGTCATGCACGTAGAGTTTGTTGTTGTGCACTTGTTAGAGATACACAACGACCTCGAAGGTGCAAAGTTGAGTAGTTCAACGCATGCTTTACCCTAGATTATTTCTTCACATTTCTTATACTTTATATTCAATAATTGAATCCCATCTGGATCACAATTGGCTGGCCAGCTTTGAATCATTAAAGTCCAAATGTGAATGTGAAATCAATCTTCCTCTTCTTGCGAACCTTCTGATCTTGACTTGATTCGCTTTTCTAACGTGCCCCGCCAAGCCGAATTATCATAGCCCATAAGTAACACGCTAAGATAGCGATCATCTCGTCAAATCTAAAGGAACCAATTGGAGTCCTTGAGGGTAAGAGTTAAGACCCGTATGGTCTTTGAGTCTCACATAATAGCAAACACTATTGCTACTAACTCAGTGGTCGAAATGCATACGTGGTATGTGTAGGGAATTGGGCGGTCCCTTAGGGCACAAAAACTCTAGTCCCGTCCTAAGTCGGACGGAACATAGACACAAAAATTATAGCAGCGGAAGAAAAAACTATGTTAACTAATTAACATGCAAGTTAAAACAATTTTAACTTGGCCCTAAGGTCCAAGACCCTATGCCAAGATCTATGCCGACTTGGGATGGGTCTGACCATCCCAAGAAGGATCTAGCCTACTGCGATTAAACTAAACTAATGCTAAAAATACTTTAACCACATACCCGGAATCTCAGCCCTAGGGCAGGCGAGATGTTCCGCGCCGTCTTCCGAGCTGCTCCCGTCCCACGCCGAGCCGCTCCTTGAACCGCTCCCCGAACCGCTCCTCGAACCGCTCCGCATCCTGAGGCGATCAATCCCCGTGCCGCCGAGCCAACCAACCGCCAAAGAAAGTTTCACGCGAGTGAAACCTCCGCCAAGATTTCGGATCCAGAATCCGAACTCCTTTGTAGCTTTGCTAGAGCCCGCAGGAGTAAGGCAGAAATTTAGGGAGATAGAGAAATATTTATTTAAGCTTAGATCCGAGCGTGCTCCAACATTTACGAGAGCCGCTCAGATCTAGAGCTTGGGACGAGTTTTGAGGAAGGGGGGAGACCCCTATTTATATAGGCGGCGGACTCTCCCCTTTTCTCAAAATCCGATGTGGGACTAAATGATGAGTTGATTAAAATCAAGTTAGTTTGCACTTCACAAAGTGCAAACTTCCGTGAATTTTAACTCACTCACCGTTGAGCTTCAAGATTGATACAACCTATCAATACGACAAGCGTTCAACGGTGAACGCATAGGAAAAAACGGTTCGTCAATCGGAGTTCGTTTGACCCTCCAATTGAGTGTCCAAAGATTGACAAAAATCAGATTTTCGCCAAAGTAATCAGCCGTCATGCAAATCTGTGACTAGGGTTCGAAACCCTAGGCTTGGGGCCCACCCGTGGGCCCCGCTGCATCAAATCGCGTGCGCTACACAGCCTGGGCAGAGCCCAGGCCGCGCCTGGGCTCGCCCAGGCGCCTGGGCGCGCCCAGGCCCGCGCCTGGGCGCGCCCAGGCGGCCTGGGCTCGCCCAGGCCCGCGCCTGGGCAGAGCCCAGGCCGCCTGGGCAGAGCCCAGGCGGCCTGGGCTCTGCCTAGGCCTGCGCCTGGGCTCTGCCCAGGCCGAGCCTGGGCTAAGCCCAGGCTTGTGCCTGGCTAGCCCAGGCAGCCTGTTCTGCCTGGGCCTGACTTGGTCTGATGCTTTGGGCTGTTTTGGCTCTAACTTGAGCATTTGGCGTCCGATTTGGACGCCGTTCGAACCTGGGTTTAGACCGGGACATTCCGTCTTACCCGTGAACTTTTCCTTGCGTTTGTATTATTAAATATTGTATTAAACAATTTAATACACATTTAATCGCTTTGCATCAAATGCAAAATAGTCCCTATCTAAGCTTAAATTACCATATTGCATCTAATGCAATTATTTCATCCCTTGCATCAATAATGCAATTATTCTCCCTAACTAATTTCTACCTATTACTAGACGAAGCATTACACTCTGTGTGAGACCCTACAGCCTGACCCTTACAACAGGTTGGGCTCGAAGCCCTATACGGCAGTGACCACGAGCAGTGGTTGCCGTCCCTGCTTCAGGAATCATCATTATGTGGTTGACTCATTGACATGAGTATTGTCGGGACCACCTGACTGTTTCCGTGATGAATTCCGCAGTTATAGTCTCTTCGTCTTAAATATGTCGTTCGGATCAAGTCTGGGGTACGGTCAAACTGTCAACCCCAATAACTTGACTCCGGTTAGTTTCTATCGATCTTTAGTCAACTAATGTTGGACTTCTTTCAACATACTCTGCGCAGAGTTTTTACTAAAGACCGAACTAACTCTACAACACTAACTCCCATTGACCGGGAGAGACGAATCCTCTCTTGGTCATTACTCGCCTCGTACGTTTCAAGTGACACCCAATCAAAAGACCTTTCGACAGGCCTTGCCTCGAAGCTAGGTCAGTTGATCTAAGTGGCACCGTTCACGCACAGGTCCGTCAAAATGACCTCAAGTCAAAAGACCAACTATCCTATCATCACTCAGAGTTATCACTGACAGATTGGTCAATGTAACCATATGATAACTCTAGTGGATCGTTCAGTGAACTCATTCTAATGAGCACCTGTGTCTCGTCTTCGATTTCGCCAAGTCAAGCGATCATGAGATCATCGCCACCGCTAAACGGTGAAGACTAAGACACAATGGTCTATCCGATGTTTCGATATCCTTGTCTCGAAACATCTACGACCACGAACCATTTTAGACTTATGCTACAGACGGTCAAACGTTTCTCCATGATCAAGATACTCATCTTGATACCCGTTTGACCTTGCATAAAGTCTCAGGACTTTACCTAAGTCGATATCTAATTATAAAATAACTTAGATAAATTATTACCAAACAGCTTACTGTTATTTCGAACAAGATGTTTGTGCTATTCACACAGGAATAAATGGCCTTGAGGGCACCATATTCCTACATCTCCCACTTGCACTCAGGCCCATTTATCTCGATATCTAATATCGTTTTTACACATAAGTTTTCCCGACTTTATGTGATAGAGCCTTCGTGAGTGGATCTGCTAAAACCGTCTACACTATAGACTTAAGGGGTTTCTATGTTTGTGTTAGACCAACCATTTGAATCTCATTCAAATACTTCATTTGGTCTGTCGGAATCCATAATATTTTATTTCCCTGGATCTTATCCAGTTTATCGTACTTTACGATAATCATTTCAAATTAGTTATTGGTCATTTCAAATGGTTCATATTCATTTCTGATAAATAATCAAACTCTTTGATTACTTAATCAAAATATATGTTCCATCTCTTTGATGTCTCGCATGTAATTTACACGCTCCCACTGACCTTGAAAATTCTCTGGCCAATTCATATAAGTTGGTCCGTCTAAATCATATTTAGAAAAACGAACTTATAAGTGAATGCTCAAATTTTCATGGTCAACATGAACGTTTTACATCGAGCTTGGTCCGAGTAGATTTGTACACATCTGCTGGCGAGACGGTTTCAACTAATCCGTTTTAAAGAAATTAGGATGAAAACCGTTCTCGTCCAACAAGATTGTACTTCACTATTTTCTTTCTGCACCAATCTTTCAACTTAAAGATTTACTTGCAAAAAGTGAGGAAACATTTTCCTTGGGCACGTAAACTAAATTCTCAAATTTATTTACGCACACGGACCTGCATCAAGTTTTAAATCGGAGTTACTACTCCGAATGTCATCCTAGAAGTTGACTAAGTCATCATCAGTTATGATGTCTAACTCGACATTTCGTTTTACGAAATTCGAGTAAATATACAACTTCCTTACTATTGATTTATTGAATATATTATTGATAATGTCCTTATAGAACATTATCAAAACCTAGGCATTACTATCTGGGACTTAACCCACAGGGAGGAGTTAACTCAGAGTCACTTATTTATGGATCGCACCAAGTCTAACTAAGTGTGATTCATACCTTTTAACACACCGATGTGTTAACAGACTTGATCTGAGAGAAAATCACATTTTCTTTTAATTACACAAGATTTTATTTAGCTAAGTATTTGACCATTCGATCTAATCGAATCAGTTTAAATACTTTAGTCATTTCGTTCTTTATTTTATCAGACTTGTGTTTCATCAAGAACACGTGTCTTAATAAAATATACGAATAACTTATTTTGTTAAAAGTAGACTCGAGTACATCAGTATGTACGAGACTGAGTTCGACAACTCATTCTCCCACTGTCTCACAGATGGGTTTCGGCCATTGTATCTAAGAGTCTAAGACTCACAAGTGTCCGTAGACTTCATAATACGAGAGGTCAGACCCCTCTTTATGTGACTTGTGAAGCTTAATCTCTAGATACGGCCTAGTCTAATTTTACCATATAAGTTTGCTACTATCTTGTGTATTTATATATTAACATTTAATATATATTTAGTTATTTACAAATTACTTAACACATAACATTACTTCAGAAGCAATGTGACGACATTCGTCAAAATGTGTTAAACGTCTTTTGTATAACAATTTATTCTGAAATCGTGACATCAAAATATGTCACATTTTCAGTTCCTCCTACTTATGCCTTTACTAATGATAAATTAAACTAACTTTCTCAATTGACTTTCCGAAGTGCCTTCTTCCCTTTTCTAAATCACATTTAGATATTAACATAAATAAATAGATATGCAAGCAACTTATGTATCCAAACGCTTGAGCTTTGCAATCTTGAGTGTAGCTCAAGAAGTTGCTTGTCTCAAGATCCGGTTGGGATACATAGTTTTGCATCGCTTATGCACTCGTATTCGACTCAAACGGTTTAATCGAATTCTCGAACTTTGCGGATCAAAATTGTTTGTCCAACCTTGAGGGTAGCTCGACAAGTTGTAGGGAGAAACATACTTTGAATGTCCTATATGTTCAAGCTGCCTCATATAGAGACGAGTGACATGTAGCTTTAATTTATTTGTTGGACCCAGAACTTAATGAAATCATATTTCTTAAGTCTGTTCTTTAGAAGGTCATTTAAAGTCAACGAGAATATAGTTTTAATTCTATCAATTAGAATTTAACTCTATATTCAATTAATCAACTTTTGACCAATTAACTTATTAAAATATTATATTTTAATTCCTACGGTAAACATAGTCTTGCCCTAGTTTTAGCATATGTTCAATATTAAATATAGGTAGATTGGCTTTTATCTATCTATATCCTCCCACTAATTTTACGAACGTTTTAAAGCTTAATAACGAACGACTTAATCGAATTAAAATTAATGGGTAAGAGTTCCAATCACCTTGAGTCTAAACAACCTTGAGTGTAGCTCAACAAGTTGATTGACTCTGCGATCGGAAGATGACTCTTCATCGATCATATCGGATATGACTCTCTTAATCGGTTTTTGCCCCTAGCCATTCGTGATCATGAGTGTGCTCATCCAAATCACAATGTCTAGTCTAGTCGGACCCTTGTTTTCATGTCTAGCCTGACTTGCCCCTCAGCTCGGTGTATGCACGACACGTCGGTTTGGGTCAGGTCTTAAACTTACATCAAGTCAGACTACATCGTTGACTTAACTTATGCCGGCGCTCGGGGTACGAGACGACGGTTAGGGTTAGTCAAGATTTCATCTTATGTATTTAAGGAGTTGGTTTCTATAGGGTTGCCATGTCACAGCTTGAGTGTATCTCAACAACTATAACACGGGCCCTATAGTTGCTAACCCCTAAAACAAGGAGGGCTACGGCTAATCTTGAAAAAGATCATTAACGTATTTGACTTAGATATAGTCCAGGGTGTCATACAATCATGATTCGCGACATTGCGGTCCAGCGGAACTCAGCCAGGGAATTGACTAAGCCAGGATCACTACCCCTTGGACTAGCAAGGGTTGACCCAGAACTCTTAGCCAAGCACATTGAATGGATCATGGTCCATTGAATGAAGCTTGTCATTTTTGTATGTATGCCATAGACTAAACAGCTTTTATTAACAACTAATTAATCCTATCAACTAGTTGAATCCTTAAATTCAAAATTATTAGGATTTGTTTAATAACTTTTATTAAGTCCTTATCAACTATAAGGTTCACGTGCTACCCTAATCGTTATTAGGATTTTAATAAATTTTATTAACAACGCTAGAAGCAAAGTCCTTTAATGAAAATTAATTATAACAATTAGAATTGAAAATTCATTTAAAGGACTACCCTAATCGGGAATTAGGTCTTAATATTGTTGTTAATGATTTATTAAAACATAGCATGTCATTAAAATTCAAGTAATAAATTTTAATCATTTTTAATGGCTAACCTAAAAAGTTGTCTTGTGTTATCAAATAAGGGACAAGATTAACAAGCCATTAAAATAAAGCTACACTAATTTATCGCATAAAGATAGTGCACAACTATTTAACATTTAAATAAACTAAGTTTATCGCATAAACTATTTTTAGGCTTTTAAAATCAGTTTTAAAAATATCTTATAAATTTAAAACATTACTTTTAAAAATTTTCTATGTTCAAAAATTTATCATATACAATTTTTAAACATCTAAAACATTTTAAACTTATCGCATAAATTTAAAGCCTTAAAATCAATTTTAAAATTTATCACATAAATTTAAAATTACTATTTTAAAATTTCCATGCTTAAAAAATTTATCATATAAAAAATTTTAGGCATCCAAAATAATTTTAAACTTTTAAAGATTTAAAATTATTACATAAATTTTAAAACGTCATTTTAAAAATTTTCATGTTCAAAAAATATCAAAAAGAATTTTTTTTTTTTTGCACATTTAAAACATTTTTAAAATTTTCTAATAACTTTGAAAATTTTAAAAGCATTTAAAAGCATTAACAAGTTTAATGAAATCGCAGTACCTAGATCGACTACGCAAACCTAGGCTCTGATACCACTGTAGGGAATTGGGCGGTCCCTTAGGGCACAAAAACTCTAGTCCCGTCCTAAGTCGGACGGAACATAGACACAAAAATTATAGCAGCGGAAGAAAAAAACTATGTTAACTAATTAACATGCAAGTTAAAACAATTTTAACTTGGCCCTAAGGTCCAAGACCCTATGCCAAGATCTATGCCGACTTGGGATGGGTCTGACCATCCCAAGAAGGATCTAGCCTACTGCGATTAAACTAAACTAATGCTAAAAATACTTTAACCACATACCCGGAATCTCAGCCCTGGGGCAGGCGAGATGTTCCGCGCCGTCTTCCGAGCTGCTCCCGTCCCACGCCGAGCCGCTCCTTGAACCGCTCCCCGAACCGCTCCTCGAACCGCTCCGCATCCCGAGGCGATCAATCCCCGTGCCGCCGAGCCAACCAACCGCCGAAGAAAGTTTCACGCAAGTGAAACCTCCGCCAAGATTTCGGATCCAGAATCCGAACTCCTTTGTAGCTTTGCTAGAGCCCGCAGGAGTAAGGCAGAAATTTAGGGAGATAGAGAAATATTTATTCAAGCTTAGATCCGAGCGTGCTCCAACATTTACGAGAGCCGCTCAGATCTAGAGCTTGGGACGAGTTTTGAGGAAGGGGGGAGACCCCTATTTATATAGGCGGCGGACTCTCCCCTTTTCTCAAAATCCGATGTTGGACTAAATGATGAGTTGATTAAAATCAAGTTAGTTTGCACTTCACAAAGTGCAAACTTCCGTGAATTTTAACTCACTCACCGTTGAGCTTCAAGATCGATACAACCTATCAATACGACAAGCGTTCAACGGTGAACGCATAGGAAAAAACGGTTCGTCAATCGGAGTTCGTTTGACCCTCCAATTGAGTGTCCAAAGATTGACAAAAATCAGATTTTCGCCAAAGTAATCAGCCGTCATGCAAATCTGTGACTAGGGTTCGAAACCCTAGGCTTGGGGCCCACCCGTGGGCCCCGCTGCATCAAATCGCGCGCGCTACACAGCCTGGGCAGAGCCCAGGCCGCGCCTGGGCTCGCCCAGGCGCCTGGGCTCGCCCAGGCCCGCGCCTGGGCTCGCCCAGGCCCGCGCCTGGGCTCGCCCAGGCCCGGGCCTGGGCTTTGCCCAGGCGGCCTGGGCTCTGCCCAGGCCGAGCCTGGGCTAAGCCCAGGCTTGTGCCTGGCTAGCCCAGGCAGCCTGTTCTGCCTGGGCCTGACTTGGTCTGATGCTTTGGGCTGTTTTGGCTCTAACTTGAGCATTTGGCGTCCGATTTGGACGCCGTTCGAACCTGGGTTTAGACCGGGACATTCCGTCTTACCCGTGAACTTTTCCTTGCATTTGTATTATTAAATATTGTATTAAACAATTTAATACACATTTAATCGCTTTTGCATCAAATGCAAAATAGTCCCTATCTAAGCTTAAATTACCATATTGCATCTAATGCAATTATTTCATCCCTTGCATCAATAATGCAATTATTCTCCCTAACTAATTTCTACCTATTACTAGACGAAGCATTACACTCTGTGTGAGACCCTACAGCCTGACCCTTACAACAGGTTGGGCTCGAAGCCCTATACGGCAGTGACCACGAGCAGTGGTTGCCGTCCCTGCTTCAGGAATCATCATTATGTGGTTGACTCATTGACATGAGTATTGTCGGGACCACCTGACTGTTTCCGTGATGAATTCCGCAGTTATAGTCTCTTCGTCTTAAATATGTCGTTCGGATCAAGTCTGGGGTACGGTCAAACTGTCAACCCCAATAACTTGACTCCGGTTAGTTTCTATCGATCTTTAGTCAACTAATGTTGGACTTCTTTCAACATACTCTGCGCAGAGTTTTTACTAAAGACCGAACTAACTCTACAACACTAACTCCCATTGACCGGGAGAGACGAATCCTCTCTTGGTCATTACTCCCCTCGTACGTTTCAAGTGACACCCAATCAAAAGACCTTTCGACAGGCCTTGCCTCGAAGCTAGGTCAGTTGATCTAAGTGGCACCGTTCACGCACAGGTCCGTCAAAATGACCTCAAGTCAAAAGACCAACTATCCTATCATCACTCAGAGTTATCACTGACAGATTGGTCAATGTAACCATATGATAACTCTAGTGGATCGTTCAGTGAACTCATTCTAATGAGCACCTGTGTCTCGTCTTCGATTTCGCCAAGTCAAGCGATCATGAGATCATCGCCACCGCTAAACGGTGAAGACTAAGACACAATGGTCTATCCGATGTTTCGATATCCTTGTCTCGAAACATCTACGACCACGAACCATTTTAGACTTATGCTACAGACGGTCAAACGTTTCTCCATGATCAAGATACTCATCTTGATACCCGTTTGACCTTGCATAAAGTCTCAGGACTTTACCTAAGTCGATATCTAATTATAAAATAACTTAGATAAATTATTACCAAACAGCTTACTGTTATTTCGAACAAGATGTTTGTGCTATTCACACAGGAATAAATGGCCTTGAGGGCACCATATTCCTACAGTATGAACACGTATTACAACATCACTCCTTTCCTAGGGAGAGTATGTCTTAATGATGTTGTACGGATGAAAAGATCAGACACCACAGTGCCTATCTTTTTGAGTCCCTTTACTACTCGTGAAATATTCACGGACTCTCATCCTGCATAAGACAGATAGGATTTAAAAAATCCTACGAGATCTCTTTCAAATATCCTTGTGATACAGATCTCAGATCTTTTGTAAGCATCCATATGATGCAGATCTTTCATTCGACTATCTTGTTTAAGTCATGACTCTAAATCATTCGTCTAATGATTTTGACTTTAAACTAGTCTCATCTCTATCTTATCCATCTGATAAGATAAGGCGGTTGCTCATGTGAGAGAGCCAACCTTTATCTGTCCGACATACACACAATTCAGCTGAGATTTCAAAAATGTACACAAACATTTCTTAAGAAATTCATATGCAATGTTTGAAAAAGAACTTATTCTTTTATTAAATTTGATCTTTCTTAGACATGGGAATATATATTGGTACAACTCAGCTCATACACAATCCTTGGGATGATAAGTGTTTATAAAACACATTTCTGGGGATCGCTTTCGTAAGCTGATCCTCTATCATCTCATGCGTAGATATGTACCTTATGTCTACCTTCTTGGTTTTATCATAGTCTTTTGCAAATCTGCAGTTCCTTTAAGATACTGCATTATCCTCTTAACCGCTTTCCAGTGTTCTTGCCATGGGTTGGATTGGTAACAGCTTACCATTTCCAACGGCAAAACAGATGTCCGGTCTCGTACACACCATAGCGTACATAAGACTATCAACTGCACTGGAATATGGAACTTTTTCCATAATTTCCTTTTCCTTTTGGTTCTTTGGACACGATTCCAGATATAAATTATCGCATATGCTTATATGAATATCAATGGACTTGCAGTCCTGCATATTAAATCGTTCTAGAATCTTCTTTATATAAGTCTCCTGTGAAAGAGAAAGAAGTTTCTTCGAACGATTCCTTGAAATCTTAACTCCAAGGATATATGCGGCTTTTCCTATGCCTTTCATCTCAAATACTGATGAAAGCCAAGCCTTGATACTCATCACAAAGCCCTTGTCATTTCTGGCTATTAAAATGTCATCTACATATAGAGACATGATAATATACTTGCTTTTAATCCTCTTGATATATACTCAGTTATCTTCATCAAGCATGGAAAATCCACTTGATAAGACAACTTCTTGAAATCGTATATACCACTGCCTCGAGGATTATTTAAGACCATATATGGACTTACGAAGTTTACAAACCTTATGTTCGTTTTCTTCTTTTACAAACCCTGTTGGTTGTTCCATATAGATCTCCTCGTCCAATTCTCCATTGAGAAAGGCAGTCTTTACATCCATCTGATGTAATTCGAGGTATAAGCAAGCTACCCTTGGCAGAATCAGGCGAAAACGAGGCAAAACGCACAACAGGTGAGACGGTCTCTTTGTAGTCTATCCCTTCCTGTTGCGTAAAACCTTTCGCGACAAGGCGAGCTTTATATCTATCTATAGAGCCATCAGCCTTATGCTTGATCTTGAGAACCCATTTGTTCCCAATTGCTCTATATCATCTGAGTAAGTTTAACTAAGTCCCAGACATGGTTAACTTTCATGGATTTCATGGATTTCAATTCCTCCTTCATCGCTTCCATCCATTTGTCTTTTGCAGGGCATGATACAGCCTGTTTGAAAGTAGCAGGCTCGTCATCATCTTGTAGTAAAGTCATAACGGTTTACGGAAATTCATCCTCAAATCTTAGAGGAGCCAACCTTGTACGACTACTACGTTGTATTTGAGATTTCTTCAAGTCCTTGTTGACTCGAATTTAGATCAATTCTAATATCACTCCCACTTGGAATGTCGTTAGAATTGCTCCCACTTGGATCATTATTCCCGTATGGAATAGGATAATCGTCATTCGTATAATCCATTGGTGAAGGTTGAAATGTATTTTCGTTTTCACCAAGAATTCTCCCACTCGAATGAGGTAATCCTTCTTGATCATAAATCTCAAATAAAGATAAGTCCTGACTTATCTCGCCCTGTCTTGGAAACTCGTTTTCCAAGAAAGTGACATCCCTCGACTCAAACTCAATTAGCCCAACATTGTCTTCTTGACTAACAAAAATATAACCTTTGGAGTTTTCTGCGTATCGTATAAAGATACGTTTCCTTCCCCTTGGCCCAAGTTTGCCATACTTATGGGAGGAAATATGTGCGTAGGATGCACAACCCCAAGGTTTCAAAATGTCTAAGTCAGGAGACCTTTGGTTCCACAACTCATAAGGAGTGGAGCTAACTGATTTCAAGGTTACGCGGTTCAAAATGAAAGCGGCCGTCAATAATGCATCACCCCAAAAGGTGATTGGCAAGTTAGCTTGCGCCATCATTGAACGGACCATTTTTCATTAAAGTCCTATATCTCCTTTCTGCAACACCAATTTGTTGAGGAGTATAAGGCATAGTTACCTGATGTACTATGCCTTTTTCATCACAAAGTTCCTTTAAACTTGTTGATTGATATTCACCGCCCCTATCGGTTCGCATGACCTTAATCTTGCGATCTAATTGATTCTCCACTAAACTCATATAGTTTTTAAAGCAGGTTTAGTGCTTTCACTTTTGTGGGATATCAAATAGATATGACCGAATCGGATGAAATCATCAATAAAAGTGATGAAATAGGACTTCCCGCGTCTTGTCTTGACATTCATCGGACCACATATGTCCGAATGGATAAGCTGTAATGGAACCTCGGCCCTTGTGCCGGTTCCAAACGGCTTGCGACAAGATTTCCTCACAAGGCAATGTTCGCAGGTCGACATTTCAACCTTTGAAACATTGGATAGAAGGCCACGTTTGGCAAGTCTATCTATACGCATTGGTCCAATATGACCAAGCCTTGCGTGCCAACAAATTATATTAGACTCATTAGTCAAAGAATTTGTCACAAGGAAATTTTCATTACATGAGGAAATACATTGTACTTATTACAATAAATCCTTTGAAATACAAACCCAGTACCAATAAAGGAATTATTACAAAATAGGTCCATATTACAATCATGAAAGAACCAACTATAACCAAGACCCATTAAATTGACCACAGTATTAATATTCCTTTGAATATATGGAATGAAGAGAACATCATAAAGTAGGAGAGTGTGGCCGTTGTTCAAGTCTAGCTTGCAATTCCCAACGCCTTTCTCTACAACACGTGTGTTGTTTCCTACATTGATCCACTTCATTTCTTGGGGTATCCGGTGATACTCAACGAAGGACCGTCTGTCCTTTGCTATGTGGTCGGTGGCACCTCGTCACTTCCACTCGTACACGAACGAGCATAGTGACCGAGTTTGTTGCACTTGAAGCACTTGATCCTTTTCAAGTCTTTCTTCTTGTGCCATTTCTTGTGCCTACCCTTATGTTTAGGTTCCTTGGTAGACTCAGGTTGCTTATTACGTTCATTAGAAGACTTCGAACGATCTTTACGTTTCTTTCCCCCGTGTGAGGAACTAGCAACCATGTGCACTTCTGCACTTGGCTTGGCAGCCGCAAGCCGCTCTTCCTCTAATTCGAGGTGCTTGGAAACATCGCTGAAGGTCTTGATGCTCTCATTGTGAGTGAGATGCATCTTCATTTGATCCCACCCATTTGGTAGGGAACGTATGACTGCTTGGATTTGTTGCTCATCAGTGAGCACATGACCTGCGTCCTTTAACTCCGAGATAAGGTTCGCCATATGTCGCAGATGTTTCCCCATGGAATGATCTGGACGTTTCTTATATGTATCGAACCTTATATTTAAGGCGCGAAGTTTGGACACCGATGTGCCACCGAACTTCTCCTCTAGCTTGGACCATATGTCCATGGCTAGGTCATGTTCTCGGAAGATGCGCATTATGTCATCAGCCATACTGCTTAATAACGTAATGCGCGCTATCTTATTCTTCCGAGACCAAGCATCAAAAGCTTCCTTGTCTCGTCTGTGTTGGGCCGTAGTGCCCAACTCGGGTTCAATCATTACGTTCTTTAGAGTTTCGAGCACTTCTTGCTCCTCTAAAACGTATTGTATCTTAATGGACCAAAGTTTGTAATTATCGCCGTTGAGTTTTTTCACCTTTGTTTAACTCAGCGACGATATTCTTTGAAGCGGAAGACATTTTACTTTTAAAATGCTGCAAAAGACACAAAACCGAAGGTTCGATCAAACCATTGCATAAAAATTCTTAAAATATAACTCCCACTTGAAATGATAATAGAGTATCCCATTTGGATAGTTCTAAAAATTCAAATCCCACTTGGAATTATATTATATTTGATAAGTTACTTTCGAAAAATATTGAAGATGTTGTTCTAGAATCGAAAAGGTCTCTATGATTCCAATCACCATCTAGAACAACCTTCAATATTCCCCCATCACTTATCAAACAATAGTACTCTTATAGTACTAGCAGCGGAAAACGAGTTTGAAAACGTATTTTTCAGATATAATTCCCACTTGAAATGATAATAGAATATCCCATATGGATAGTTCTAAAATCAACTCCCACTTGGAATGATATTCATAATTTGATAAGTTACTTTCGAAAAATATTGAAGATGTTACTCTAGAGTCAGAAAGGTCACTATGTTTCCAATCACCATCTAGAGTAACTTTCAATATTTCTCCCTCACTTTATCAAATGTTAGTACTCTTGTAGTACTTTGCAGCGGAAAAGCGTTTTTTTTTTTTGAAAAACGTATTTTTCAAAAATTTAAAATACATTGGCTAATCTCCGTAGAGTAGAGCACAACGTCATAAGTACATTGGCTAATCTCCGTAGAGTAGAGCACAATGACATGGCTAATCTCGCATGAAGTAGAGCAATAAGGCTAATCTTCAAGGAGTAGAGCACAATTTCATAAGTACATTGGCTAATCTCCGTAGAGTAGAGCACAATGACTTGGCTAATCTCGCATGAAGTAGAGCACTATGACTAGTCTTCAAGGAGTAGAGCCCAAAGAAAAACTTCATTAAAACGTTAGTCCCATATGAACTAGTCGGCACTGTGGTTAGCCCCGTATGGACTAATCGACACATTCGAGTTTGACCAAGGCCTTTTGTTACCCCGTATGGGTCATTTGGCAAATTTGCAATCGACCCAGACCTTCTGTCGGATTGGTCGACCAAAAACACCAAATTGGTCGACCAATTTTTTGTCTTGCAACTTCTTCCCGGCCAGGCCTCTGCCCTGGCCGAGGCTTGGCCAAGGGCCGGCCAGGGCCTCTGCCCTGGCCGGCCAGGGGCCCTGGCCCCCTCGGCCAGGGCCTCTGCCCTGGCCGAGGCCGGCCAAGGCCGGCCAGGCCCTGGCCGAGGCCAGGGAGCCGGCCCTGGCCTCTGCCAGGGCCGGCCTGGCCGGCAGGCCTTGGCCAAGGCCGGCCACTGCCGGCCTGGCCATGGCCGGCCATGGCTTGGCCATGGCCGGTCATGGCCAAGGCCATTTGGCATTGGCCGGCCATGGCCCCTTTGGCCATGGCCGGCCACCCCCTTTGAATGGGGTTGCCGCACACATTCCTCCCCCTTGATGGGGTGGTCGCCGGTGGTTATTGGCCGTAGCCAACCCCCTCCGCAAGTGGAGGGGGGGTGCATAGCCTTCATAACCCATTTGGCCATGGTGCACATGCACCAAATTTCCTCTTACCCATTGGAAATAACTACCATCATCTTCCTCGATGAAGCACCCGTTCGTCGATGAAGCACCCGTTCGTCGAGAAATTAGTTATTTCCTAATGGCCGTGTGCCAAAAATGAAAAATAACATACTACGTGAACGGTCGGTTCTTCCCGTCACGGAGAGTTCCTACCATATCCGTAATGATAGGAGACCCTAACGTGAAAAGAACAACCGCTGCGTTCTCTCCGTCACGAAGCGTTCCTACTATATCCGTAATAGTAGGAGACCCATTCGTGAAAAAGACAACGACTCGTTCATAGTTTCGACGGGGCGGCGGTTTGACCGGGGCGAACCCTTATGGCTCTGATACCAATGAAGGATCCTGCCAAAACAGAGTTAGGATCGATAAATGAAGTTGAGACTTACGCTTGCGTACGCGGCACGGTAGTCTACGAACTTCGCCTTCGGATTCTCCACGACGGATCGAGTCTACTCACGAACGGAGTAAGGCTACTAAATCCACAATCTAAATCTCTACTTTAGATTAAGAACTTGGATAGAGGAAGAGAAAGGATTTCTGCAGAGCTTCGCTAGGATGAAGATGCATGCATGAATTCCATGCAAAAGGTGTTAGAAATGGCTTACCCTTGGGTCTTATTTATAGCCCCCAAGGTAGTTATTTTAGGGTAAGTTGTTCCTTTGGAACAACTTAATTAAGGTGTACCATGATACATGGCACATTATAAGCTTAAGTTGTACCATATGCATGGTACAACATAAGCTTAAGATATTCCCCCTTTATTAGCCATATGTCGCATGCACTTATGCATATATAATGCGACTTTCCCACTCATCCAGAGATCCTCTCCGCAAGGGAACAGATTCCCTTTGTACACGACTTCGTGTACGCGACGTTCGAGGTCCGTATTCCCTCGTACATCCCCCACAAGGGTGTACAAACGTCTTCCATATCCAACAACCTCAACACCTTCGTTGTCTCTATCATCGGAGGAGGATGATTCTTGATCATGCTCCTCTCTTTCCATGAAGCACATGTGCACTTGCTCCAGTTTCTCATCGTCCGACTCTCCGCTTGAGGAATCCTCGGAGTCGGTGAATGTTGCTCCGACAAGTCCCTTTTTGTACCCCTTTTTGTACTTCTTCGACTTGTCGAACTTCGGCGCCTTCCACTTCTCCTTTTGCTTGTTTTGAGGACAATCCTCTTTGATGTGTCCTGGCTTATTGCATTTAAAGCACAAAGGTGGAGAGGCGTTAGTAGAAGTAAATTTAGATTTTTGTTTGAAGTTACTCTTTCGAAAGAAGCGATTGAACTTCTTTGCCATGAGTGCAATGGATTCCATGTCCATTTCTTCTTCCGAGTCCTCATCATCGGTAGAGGTGGATGAAGCCGCCTTGAATGCAATCGCCTTTTTCTTAGGCGCGTCTTGGTTCAAATAGGACTTCATCTTTTCTTGTAACTTCACCTTGCTATCTTTGCGTACCTCGTATGACATCAAAGTACCCATCAATTGAACTACGGTATACTTATTCATGTCATTACCTTCCTCGATGGCGAAGGTACGTTTCTCCCAAGAAGAAGGAAGTCCTTCGATAATCTTCGAACACTTCTCCTTTTGGGTGTAAGTTTTGCCGAGAGCTTCTAACTCGTTCATTATGTCGACGAAACGAGCATAATACTCCTTCATCTTTTCTCCCTGTTCCATATGAAACAATTCGTAATCTCTATTGACTACTACGAGTTTAGAATCTCTTACCCGACTCGTTCCTTCATGCAAAATGAGGAGCGAATTCCAAATTTGATATGCACTCTTACATGTGCATATCTTATTAAAATCCTCGGGTTCCAAGGCACATTGTAAAGCATTCATTGCTTTGGCATTAGCAATCTCCGCGGCGACCTCCGCGGTGGTCCACTTGTCGAAATCTTCTTCGGTTGGCACATTGTACTCCGACATGGTAATTCTCCACAAGGAAGCGCTCCGAAGGAACGTTTCCATCCGGCATTTCCAATAACCATAATTGACACCGTTGAAGAATGGAGGCCTAGTCGAGGAGTGTCCTTCCATGACCGAAGACGCTCCTTCACGGTTCCTGAAGGTTCCATAATCCGCAGGTGGACGAACGGTCTTGTTGTCGTTGGCAGACATAGCTAAGTATCTGGCTCTGATACCAAATGTAATGCCCTACAAGCTACTGCACAAGTACTAGAGGGTGGGTGAATAGTACTTTAAAAATAACAAGGAGTATAATTCCAAATTATAGTGCAAACAACTACCAAAACAATTTGCGGAAGCGTAAATTGAGTGACAACAACAAAATTAACAATGCTAACAAGAGATGTTAATGGGTTCGGATCCACCCAAGTCTCCCCGACTTGTTTCCGGTGATCCTACGTCCCAATCACCCGGATCCCCTCCGGATACTTAGGTTAGAAACCCTAACCCAAGATTTCCACTATGATATCTTGTGAAAAACCTTCACAAGATCAAATCATACATGCAATGGCAATAGTGAATCCCACAACCCGGGATCACAACCTTCTCTCACAACCGAGAGAATCAACAAACAATTATAAATGAGTTTATAATGAAATAAACAATCTTACCACAAAATCCTATACCTTGAGTTTTTCTTACCCAATAGGTGAAAGGAAGGATTTGAGGAAGATGAAGTCACCAATACCTAGCACCAAGGAAATGACCAGCAATATGTGCCTAGGAGAGATTTGGAGACTTGATTCAAGCTAGAGCTTGAAGAGCTCACCAAGAACAAGCTTCTCTCAATATGGATTCTAGATCTAGAAAGTGAGAGAATGGGTTTCTTGTGAGGAAGAGAGCTTTGGAAATGAGTGAGAATGGCTATCTCTTTCTATCTCAATGAATCTCTTAATGGCAGCTCTAACCTAGAAAGAAATGACCTAGGTTCGTATTTATAGGGTCCCATAAAAACAAGTTAGGTCAATTTCCAACGGATAGAAATCTGAGGCAACTAGTCGGTCAAAGAACAACCACTGATCGACTAGTTCATCAACTAGTCGGTCAGTCAAATAACATGGACCGACTAAGTGAGGAACTGAGAAGAGATAGAAAATTCAGACCTAGAAATCTAGTCGGTCCAAGCAGACATTCTGACCGACTAGTTTCACAACTAGTCGGTCAGTCAGTGAACGTAGACCGACTAAGAGGCAAAGTGAAATAGTTTGAATACAAATTGACTTAGTCGGTCCAAGAACAAAAGTTGACCGACTAGATTGTCAACTAGTCGGTCACCAAACGTTCTTAGACCGACTAACGATAAACAGTAGCTTAGGAGAAATTTAGTATGAACAGTAAGTCACAACTAGTCGGTCAAAGAAGCATCACTGACCGACTAGTTCACAAACTAGTCGGTCGGTGAGTCAACGTAGACCGACTAACTGTAAACAGTAAAGTCCAAGAAATTAAGGAAGCAAACTAGTCGGTCCAAGAAGCTTTGCTGACCGACTAGATCACCATCTAGTCGGTCAGTACTTCTTCTTGTACCAACTAACATGCATAATCAAGTCCGAATCGAAGCGCGATGCTTCGAGGAAGTTAGAATGAACTTGAACTAAGATCCTAGAGCTACGAAATGAGCGTTATGAAGATAGAAACGTAAGATATACTCAAGGCTTAACATTCTATAGATCGAAGCTAAAAGACTATAAATAAAACCTTAAAGAACGGTCTTCGAGAGCTTCGATTAATTCTTCATAACTTCCAAAACGGCGCAAGAGCTTCAACGAAGCTTTAGGCATGAATACGAGCTTTGAGAAGTGTTGAGATGTCGCTTTGATTGTTCTCGTGAATTTGGCGACGATCTCCAATACTGCGCTCACAAATGTTAGTTCATGAATTATTTATGTTTGCTCATCATCCAAAACCAAATCCGGGGAGTCCAATATTCAACAAAGGAGGGGAGGCCAAAGGCCTCCCTCATTCATAACACCCCCCCTTACACATTCATCACTTCGGTCTCAGCTACTGAGGCAAGGGGTGGATACTTCTGAATCCAGAGTAAGTGTGTTTGCCTCGTTAAAACCTTAGCTGTGGAAAACCCAGTGGGAAAACCCAACAGCTTAAGGAATAAGAGTGCAACCCACAGGTTACTCCCCCTGATCCGTACAAGCTTCAGGCTTGCAGGTCTTTCAACTGTCGCATACCAATGTTCTTTACAAGCTTTACAAAAGTACATTTAGGCAATGCCTTAGTAGATAGATCAGCTAAGTTGTTGCATGACTGGATCTGTCGAACATCAATCTGCTTGTCGTTCTTCTGCTCGTGCGTCCAGAAAAACTTGGGAGAAATGTGCTTTGTCTTGTCGCCTTTGATGTAGCCCTTCTGAAGCTGAGCAATGCACACGGCGTTGTCTTCGAATAGGGCAGTAGGCTCCAGATCACCAGTCTTCAGGCCAGTGGATTGGAGGATGTGTTGGACGACGGAGCGTAGCCAAAAACATTCTCTACTCGCTTCATGGATCGCGATGAGCTCTGCATGGTTGGAAGATGTAGCAGTAGTGGTTTGTTTTACCGATCTCCAGGAGATAGCAGTTCCTCCGTAGGTAAAGACAAAACCAGTCTGTGATTTTGCCGTATGCGGATCTAAAAGATAGCCTGCATCGGCATAACCAAGTAACTGGGAGGAGGCACCTCTCTGGTAGTAAAGTCCAAGGTCTACGGAACCCTGGAGGTATCACAGAAGATGCTTTACTCCATTCCAGTGGCGCTTTGTAGATGATGCATTGTGTCTGGCTAGGAGATTGACTGCAAACGCTATATCGGGACGCGTGCCGTTAGCCAGATAGAGAAGTGCACCAATGGCACTTAGGTAGGGTACTTCTGGACCCAGTATCTCCTCCCTCTCTTCCAGAGGCCGGAAGGGGTCCTTTTGTATGTCTAATGATCTCACGACCATAAGGGTACATAAAGGATGACATTTATCCATTTGGAACTTATTTAAAAGCTTCCTGGTATAATTGGATTGATGTAGAACGATTCCACCTCGTAGGTGTTCAATCTGCAAGCTAAGGCAATACTTCGTTCTGCCTAGGTCTTTCATTTCAAAAGTGTGCTTTTAGCCTTGCAGATATCTCATTAATCTCTGCTGGAGAGCCTATGAGATTTAAGTCATCAACGTAAACTGCTATGATGACAAATCCTTTTCCCGTTCTTTTGATAAAGATGTACGGGCAGACTTCGTTATTAGTGAATCCTTGCTGTGCAAGGAAATCACTGAGTCTGTTATACCACATTTTGCCTGACTGTTTTAGTCCGTACAAGGATCTATGTAGTCTAACAGAGAATACGTCTCGAGGTATCTCTTTCATCTCTGTGGGTAAGTTAAACCCATCTGGTAGTTTCATATAGATCTTTTTATCTAAATCGCCATAAAGATATGCAGTCACAACGTCCATGAGCTGCATTTCTAGGCTTGCCAGAGATGATAGGCTTATTAAGAATCTGAATGTATTAGTGTCCATTACCGGGGAGTATGTATCTTCATAATTGATACCCGGTCTTTGGGAAAAACCCTTTGCTACAAGACGCGCCTTGTAGCAGACGATCAGATTTTGTTCATTTCTTTTTCTAATGAAAACCCACTTATATCCCACAGGTCTAACACCTACTGGTGTTTGGACTACAGGTCCAAAGACTTTGCGTTTCGAGAGTGAGTCCAGCTCTACTCTTATCGCCTCGTCCCACTTTAGCCAATCATCTCTGCGTTTACAATCCGCTAGAGAAAGTGGTTCGACGTCATCGTCGTATTCAGCGACGTGAACGGCAATAGTGAACGCAAAATCGTCGTCGACGACTGTGCTATGTCGGTCCAGTACCTCTCCAGTACGTACAAAGTTTAATGATGTTTCTCCTAATGTTTCCTCTGCGGGGGAAATTAGGAGGGAAGAGATAGCTGTCCTGAGCTCAGTATCCTGTGGAGGGATAATCTTATTTTCACCAGGAATCTTCCTCTTTCGAGGAACTTTATCTTTTGAACCTGGTGGCCGTCCTCTTTTCAATTGAGGTACAGCCATTTCTGCTGCGGGTGGATTGCATCCATTTATAGGGATGTACTTCCTAGCTGGAGTGTTAGCAGCAGGGACGTGTGAACGGACAATCTTCTGGCTGTCCGTGAATTTATCCGGCAATTGGTGTACTGTATTCTGGATGTGAAGGATCTTCAGGATCTCATCTTCACACAGATTTGTACGCGGATCATAAAAGGACAAAGACTTATTTTCCCAATTAATGGTCTCCGAAGCTTCAGGCTTCTTGGAATGTTTGCCCAACTTTGGAAAAGTTTTCTCATCGAATTCACAATCAGCAAGACGTGCCTTAAATGTGTCCCCCGTTAGGGGTTCTAGGTATCTAATAATCGAGGGTGAATCAAATCCAATATAGATTCCTAGACGACGTTGAGGACCCATTTTGGTCCTCTGAGGTGGTGCTATTGGAACGTAGACCGCACAACCAAATATTCTCAAATGAGATATATCTGGAGTTGAGCCGTATGCTAGTTGCATCGGGGATAATGTATTGCCTCCAGAGGGGCGTATCCTGATAAGAGATGCGGCATGCAGAATAGCATGCCCCCAAGCATCCACCGGCAATTGGGATTGCATAAGCAATGGACGTGCAATCCATTGGAGTCTCTTTATAAGAGACTCTGCTAATCCATTCTGGGTGTGAACATGAGCTACTGGATGTTCAACTTCTATACACGTTGCCTGGCAATAGTCTTCGAAGACTTGAGATGTGAATTCACCCGCATTATCAAGACGTAGTTTCTTGATATGGTTATCGGGGAAATGAGCACGTAACCTAATTATCTGTGCCAACAGCTTTGGAAAAGCTAGGTTACGGGTGGACAAGAGGCACACATAAGACCATTTTGTGGATGCATCTATTAGTACCATGAAGTACCGAAATGGGCCACTTGCAGGGTGAATAGGCCCGCAAATGTCACCATGTATCCTCTCAAGGAAGCCAGGAGACTCTAAACCCACTTTTAGGGGCGATGGTCTCGTTATTAGTTTCCCCTTGAAACAAGGGGGACAAGGAAATTCATCTTTCTGAAGAATCTTCTGGTTCTTCAAATCATGTCCGCGGGATTCAGATAAGATGCGTCGCATCAGAATGGATCCAGGGTGACCAAGTCTGTTATGCCATAGTTGAAATGGTGGCATTGGCTGGCACGTCTGGTGCTCAGTCATATTGGCTTCAACTGGTTGAATGTATGTTTGGTAGAGACCCGACGGGAGTCCCTTAAATATTTCGCAGATGGTCTTCTGGCCATCTTTACAAAGAGTGACATACAGGTATTCAACCTTATTTTCATCTCTAGTTTCTAAGTGATATCCGTTTAAACGGATGTCCTTGAAACTTATGAGATTTCTATTTGATCTTGGAGAAAATAGTGCATTATTGATTTTTAGTCTTGTGTTATTTGGGAGCAATAATATTGCATCACCAGATCATTCGATTATTTTGGACAGTCCTGAAATTGTAATGACAGGACCGTCATATTTACTTATGCTATTGAAATAGCATTCATCGCGAAGGATAGTGTGCGTCGAGGCACTGTCCACTAGGCACTCATACATCATCTATATAAGCAAAAAACGATAATTTATTGATGGAAATGTAAAATGCATACATTCAAAATAAAAGATCGTCTTTATTAAGCATACTAGAGATGAAGCTACAATTTATTCTTTGAAAAGCATAGATAAAGATGAGGCTCAATCAAGCAGGTCGTCATTTTCGAAATCCTTGGAAGTGAACTTCGTCGGATTTTCCACAGTTGCCATGTTTGTTTCAGGCGGAGGCTTCTGGCTCGCCTGATACAGTTCCTGGAAGTGGCGAGGTGTGCGACAGTTTCTGGACCAGTGTCCAGTCATGCCACAACGATGACATTTGTCCTCCCATGTCTTCTTTGGATTTGACACTGTATCAGTGTTCTTACGCATCCAAGTGAAGTTTTTCTTCCCTTTGTTATTCTTGCTTTGGGGAGGAGCATTAGCTGGTTTCATAGGGGCATTTTCTTTGTTCTTTCTGACCCTCTTCTTGTTCTTCCACTTCGGGGGGTGAACACTGTGGGCTTCGGGAATAGGAGCTGAGCCTGCCGGGCGCTGGTTATGAGTGGCCAGTAAAAGGTCTCTATTCTGCTCTGTCCTCAGGAGGCAAGAGAGCAGGTCAGAGAACTTCGTGAAATTGCATTCACGATACTGCTGCATGAGGATAGCATCTTTCTCGTGAAACGAGGTAAATGTCTTTTCCAACATGCGGTGCTCCGAGACTTCTTTACCACACAACTTCAGGCGTGAGGTGATGTTGTGAAGTGCTGAGTTGTACTCAGCAACGGACTTGTAGTCCTGAAGTCGGAGGTTCTCCCACTCATAGCTGGCACGTGAGAGTATGACATCAATTTGATGTCTGTAGCGTGCCTCTAACGCTGTCCATAACTCCAGAGGGTCCTCTACCGTCAAGTATTCGGCCTTCAAGGTCCGATCTATGTGTCGTCTGATATAGATAATGGCTTTCGCCTTATCCATGTCAGAGACAGTGGTAGAGGTACTGCCAGCTGAAGGGGCCGCTTCTGGGGCTTTGCTAGCAGATGCATCGGATGCTGCGGGAGCCGATGATTGGGCCACTGCGGGGGCCAGGATGGAGTGCAGGAGCGCCATGGAGCGCAAGTGGAACTTCAGGTCCACTTGCCAGCTCAAGTAATTCTTGCCAGCTGCATCGAGCACCTCGAAATCGACACTTGCCAATTTAGCCATTTTATCTATGCAATTTAAAGATAAGCATGAATTAAAATAAATTCAACAATCCATGCATAAAGAAATTAATAAGTAAAAATGCGGGGATCGGCCAGATACCCAAAATAATAAACAGTCCAAAGTTCGATTACAGTCCAAAGAAAAGAGAATGAAAAATACAACTTTGGAAACCCCGGGTGGGTCCCTATTTCTGCATCCGTCTTCTTATGTTGTTGCACCGAGCCTTGGCTATTTATACAATTTCCTCACTTACAAATTCTCTCAAAAAAAGTGCTGGAAATGTAAATATGTATGCAATGGCCGATCCCGAAAGACACATTTTTACTTATTTTAAACATCCACGCAGTTTATATGCTACATGCATAAATTAAACAACCACGCATATATCTCAAACACAAAAAAATATGGAAAAAGTAAACTAGAAAATATAATTATCTCGTAGACCATGTGGAAACGTCATACACCGTTAGTTTAGTTAACTAACGGCAGAGCGGTCTCAGGATCTCTGAGATGATTATATTTTTTTTAATTTTTTTTTAAATTCTAGTAAACCATACATAATAATTTGCAAGAGAGATGTTTAAATAAATAGAGGAACATATAAATGTAATTATTGATTTTACAAAGTTTTTCTCATAAATTTCAATTTACAAATATAATTCTTCTTTAAAATTATGAAGAAGCCGAATTTGTGTAGAATTTTGTGGCTTCGGGCCAAAAATTATTTTTAGTATAAGCGCTTGTGGCCCGTTCCGCAGTTCTGCAAAGTTGTTTACCGCAATTATTATGGCTTCGGGCCAAAAATAAGCTATTAGCCTCGGCTTCGGGCATCGGGCTCGGCCTCGGGGCTCGGGCTCGGCCTCGGCCTCGGCCTCGGACCTCGGGCCACCCCCTTGCAGCGGGAATTTCCTTGCAGCGGGCCTCGGGCCTCGGACCTCGGCCTCGGCCTCGGACCTCGGACCTCGGGCCACCCCCTTGCAGCGGGAATTTCCTTGCAGCGGGCCTCGGGCCTCGGACCTCGGCCTCGGGTCTCGGGCTCGGCCTCGGGTCTCGGGCTCGGCCTCGACCTCGGACCTCGGGCCGCCCCCTTGCAGCGGGAATTTCCTTGCAGCGGGAATTTCCTTGCAGCGGGCCTCGGACCTCGGACCTCGGCCTCGGGGCGGCGGCGCGGAAGAACCCCCGCTGCAGGGGGGATCGGCCTCAGGCCGCCCCCCTGTAGCGGGGGGCGGCGGCGCGGAAGGCCCCCCCGCTGCTCGGGGGATCGGCCTCAGGCCGCCCCCCTGTAGCGGGGGGCGGCGGCGCGGAAGGCCCCCCCGCCACTGCAGGGGGGGTGCATGGTCGGCGTTGTGGGAAGGCCCCCTCCTCCGTCAGGGGGGAGGGAAGGATTTCATTCCGGTTCTTCTTCCCACCGAAGAATTTTAATGGCAAAAGGAAAAAAATTTCATAGAAAAAACATTGTAATTTGCAAAATTTTTTTTCTTTTATTAGACTAAATTTTTTTTACTTGTATATTAAAACAATGTAAAAATTATTTAGTCTAATTTTATCTACATGATTATAGGGTTTTACCTCTAGATCAATGATCTAGGGAAGAACACGACGATGATCCGTAGAAATAAAAATCCAAGCTCCCGAACGCTTTGAGGATGCTGCAACGCTCGAACGAACCGCCGCAGCAACGTTAGATTCCTTGCGTGTAGGGATGAATTTTGATGAAGATTTTTGCTCAAGAATGGAGAACACGTGCTGATAACGTGTTGGATGAAAATAAACTCAAGAGAGAGAGAGAGAGAGATCATTTCATTGCTAAGAATGAGTAACCATAGCTAAAAGCCATGGTGCTCTATTTATTTATCTCTTAGTGGGGAGGCCAAAAGCCTCTAGTAGACCAAGGGTCCCCATTACTCTAAGTAATGGGGGACCTAATGAATGGGTAATGAAGGAGGGGAGGCCAAAGGCCTCCCTCATTCATAACAGGTTCCTTTTTTTACCATTAACATCATTTGGAATAGATCATATGCATATATAAGGAAACATGTTTTATTTGAGATGCATGGTTTCTTGTTTAATTATGATGAGATCCTTGATTGCTATGACTATAGTGATCATTTGTGGCTATCGTGTGCATGAATTGATTTATAGGTGTATCACGTTATGTTATTGGATATTAATTTTTGGAAGATGAAAATCAACGGCAAAGGAATTCAAGTTCATCTATCTCTTGAAAATTTGAGATCTGATTGGCATAATTATTTGAAACTCATTTACATGAATGGGCATGATTTAATTGTGAAAATCAAGCATCCCAAGTTTGAAACAAATTTTGTTTGTATTACCAAGTTTGAAACTCATTTCAAACTGATGTGTGTTTTATGCTTATTTAAGTATCTGCTCAACATTTTTAATTTACCTTTATTTATACATGTATCATTTTTTTAAATAATTTAGTGTCCACACCCTCTTTTCTTCTATTTGTTAAATCATGTTCTATATTATATACTGGATTGTTACTTTTTTTCTTTTTACCTTCAACCTTCATCATGCTTTCTTTAGTGAAGTTATTTTATTAAATTTCTAAAAACTGCTTAAAAAGTGAAGTTATTTTATTAGTGATTAGTGTGCTCTGTTTTTCCCATATAATGTATTTCAGCTTATTTAGGTTCTAATCATTTTGTCTCTTTTCATTATGTCATGGTGTACATTTCCACTCACAGAGATGGCTTAAAACATCTTTATGAAGTGAAGAACAAATTTGAGACGACCATTGGAATATTTTGGAAAGAAAAGATCACAATTGTTCCTGTTGGTCCCGCGACAATGAATCGATTTGCTAAGAGTATGGTGACCGTTAGAGAAAAGTAAGCCTTTTTAATGTCTAAGAAACTTGTTGCCACAAGGTGTTAATTATTTCATGTTGATGTGTTCTAATGGTTCTTATTCTAGTTTTCTTTTGTGAAACTGGAAGTTTGTATGGTGGCATACAATCTCGGCAGTGTCTTTGTGACTTCTTTTAAACATTGCATTTTCCATGGACCGTAATTGATAAACAAACAGAGCTGCTTTCTAATCTTCTTTTGAAAACCTTGACCATTTTAGGCATTATCTTGGACTTGATATGTTCAATGTGCAGTGTTGGTCTTAGAATTTTAGTAGTTTAAATACACCATCAAACAACGAACATAAGGCACTCCATTTGCAAGAACTTGTTGATGCTAAAGGAAATACGAGCCAAGTATGTACCCGTACCATTATAATATGTTGAAATGCTTGCATTTCATTGTGATATTATCACCACAATATTAAAACCTGTGCAAATAGTAAAGGTACTTGATACAAAATGGGAAGACAGATTCATGATTGATCTAATTTGAAACAAATGAGGCTGGTAATGGTTGAATTATGTCGAACATTCTAGTTCACATATAAACATTTTTGTTAACATTCATGAGTTCAATGTGTGTGATCTGATCTAATGCTTATATTCTATGTTGGCAGAATTTTCCTATTTCTGGAAAATTGGCAAAAAAAATTTCTAGATTTTTTGTAGTTACAAATAAGTTGGTCATAAAACTTCCAAATTTTAGTTTACATTATTTTTAGTAGAGTTTTCAAAAATCAAATATATTTTCACAAAGTGCCCATATTCAGCCTTAGTCTCAATTCTCACCCAGCATTGCATATTGGAATATCTTGAATTATTCTCTTTTGAATTAGTACTTTGTGTATTGCAGATAATTACGAGTAGTCCTTTTTAAGGTAATAATTTGTTTGTTTTGTTTGGGTTGTCTCTTTTTTGATTTTTCCTCATGATCCTTATATATATATAGTTGTTAATTTGTGGTATTCTCTTTTTAATCTAGCAATACTCAAATTGATATGTTGAGTTATTTAAGGTAATAATTTGTTTGTTTTGTTTGGGTTCTCTTTTTTGATTTTTCCCCATGATCCTTATATATATATATATATATATATATATATATATATATATATATATATATATATAGTTGTTAATTTGTGGTATTCTCTTTTTAATCTAGCAATACTCAAATTGATATGTTGAGTTATTTTGTCTCACTTTTCCTATTTTGTTATTAACCGTCATATCTTTGATTGGCCCATTAGCTGTTCTTAGTAGCTTTCGTACTGACAATTAGCTCTCAATTTCAGTTCAATGGCGAAGGAGTTGTAGTTTAACAAGGATGGTTGTGCTAATAAGAGTTAAGCAATTCTTCTGGCTGCCGAGGCGTTTTCATAGAATAAAGAAAAATGAAACAGATGCATACACATATTATATAAAACATACATACATGCATTGATCCATACATGCTTTGATCCACCATGATCTATATATCTTGATACAAAATGATTGGATTTATGATTTCAAATAAACAACAAGGAATTTAATAATCAGCATAACTTGAATATTATCTAATGTCCAAGAGAACCAATAGAAGTATTATTTCTCTAAGTCTGTGATTTGACAAATCCAGGTTAAGAACAAAAGCTACCGATATTTTTGAAGGCATACCGTTACTAGCAACAAGGTGCTATTATGGATTTGCAAACTTAAAAATGGTGATAAATATAGCAAGGAACAAGGTTAGTAAATCTTTGTCAAAATTGCGAAAAAATTAGGGGAAGAGTTGATGATATTACCTGATCGGTTTGTATGTTGTTGCAGAAAGTATGGATTGAGGAAATTTATAATTCCTTCTTTGTTCAGAAGACTGTGGCACATATTGACTCTTGTCTTCTACTGCAGATGCAATTCCTGCTATAGTATTGGTTCGCAAAGTTGACATACCAGCGTGGGCTGCTTGTTATCTTTGATTGTTATCTTTTTATTTACTAAACACATCATACATATTCTTTTTAGCTACTTGTTATCTTTTTAGTGATTTCGTATGGCACATGCTTTGATTTTAGAGAGAGTACACTCTGAGGATTCTTTAAACTTTTGATGATATCAAATTGTAGTCCAGTCAGAATCTGGGAAGCTTAAAGGAAGAGCTGAAAGTCATTATCCCACAGCTGGAGGACATGAGGAAGATGAAGAAAGAAAGAAAGGGTCGATTTCAAGAAGTAGTACTAGAGCAAATTTGGAAGGTTTCTAATGAGATTAGGACTGACGAGTTTATCTCATCCAAATTGGCCATAGATGATTCTGATCTCTCTACAAAGAGGCGTGAGGAATTACAGAGCCAGCTGCAATCACTTCAGAAAGAGAAGGTAAGATTTCATTTATACCTTCCCATGAATCATCACAGCTCTTTTTTACACGTTTGAATGATGTTCTCCGTGTCGCTTCTACTCCAGTCAGATCGACTAACACAGGTTTTGGACCACCTGCATGTTTTAAATTTGTTGTGTCTGGTACTTGGCATGGAATTCAAACAAACAGTTGAAGAGGTACATCCTAGTTTAGAGGAGAGTGAAGGAACAATGAGCATTTGCAATGATACACTTGAAAAGCTGGTCTACGCGATACAAAGACTTCGAAAGCTCAAGTTACAACAAATGCAGAAGGTAGTTAATAGAATAAACTCGGTTTTACATGCAATTCTTCCTGGCACTTAACCTATGTTGTGGCAGCTTCAAGATCTTGCAACAAGCTTATTGGAATTTTGGAACCTAATGGATACTCCAATGGAAGATCAACAACTATTTCAAAATGTAACAAGCAACATTGCTGCTTCAGAACATGAAATTACAGAGCCCAACATTCTTTCAGTGGACTTCATAACTTATGTATGTTGACAATTTCAAATAAGAAATCTGATAAAGCCGATACTTCCTTTTTCACTTTAGCGTTAATTTTTGGTAGACTTGTGCCGGTGGAGGCGGAAGTTTCAAGACTTGAAGAACTCAAGGCCAGTAAGATGAAGGAGCTAGTTTATAAGAAGAAGGCAGAATTAGAGGAGCTTAGACGGCGTACACATTTAGTTGCAGAAGCAGACAATGAAGTAGAAGCTGCCATTGAGTCAGGTACTGAATATGCAGCATGCCTCATCTTTATATACTATAGAACTTGATGTTCAGGATAATATGTCTTCAACATGCTGAATCTTGATTTGACAAATTCAAGTAACTTTGCTAAGCTCCACAAGGCATCATTAGGACATGCTTGAGAATTATACATAGAATCTAATCTTGGCTTGCTTATTTTTGTATAAGCTTGGTTGAATCTTGAAGTTGTAAAAGCACCAATATACTATTTTCTACTCTACCTTAAGACCTACAGTAGTATTTGGTAATGATCCCCCCTTCCGAAAAAAAAACACAAAAAAATTACATCGATGCACATGGCACATCATCAAGTTTAATATGTCATGTATGGGTTCCTTATATATGGATTTGGACAGGGTGCAAACTTCTTTTGATTAAGCTGCATGTTTTGGGAACGTGGATCAAAGATCTGGTACATATGTACTGCATATCGTGTAGAACATGATGATGAATTTTGTTTTGCAATATACATGGCCCATCTTTGATTTTACTGTCCTTAAATATATTTTATAAATTCTATAGGGCATGTCACCATTATTATCCTTGTCTTGTTTTTGGCTTAACCTAATGGAAAACTATGTGGCAAATGCGGCAGTGGGCAGAAAAGATGCCTCATGGTCTGCGCCATATTTATTAGGTTTGTGAAAAATCAAATAAGTTGGTCCAATGTTATTGCTTCAATGTATTTACTACATGATCTTAAACTTATTATTATTTAGAACAGTTTGAGCTTCTCTTTCAAATTTAAATAAATGATCTTAGCATAGCTATTATAAACCTCGTGCAAGTTATTTACAACGGGTGTTGACATCAGAAACTCTGTTTTCAGTTTTCCTTCCATGTTATGTTGTAGGTGCTGTTGATCCTGCTTTGATATTGGAAGAAATTGAGGCCTAAATTTCGATCATCAAAGAGGAAGCATTGCTTACCAAAAAAAGAGGAAGCATTCAGCAAACAGGAAGTCCTTGAAAGAGTTGAAAACTGATTGGCTGCATGCGATGAGGAGTCATGGCTTGAAGAATACAACATGGTTGGACATTTCATTGTATAAGTTGCTATGTCTATTTTCTGCACAAACTTCAACTACTTATCATCAGTATATATGTTATATTTCAGGATGAGAAGCGTTACAGCTGCGGTCGCGGCCACAGAGAGAGGTATGAGCGATTCATGGAGGACTCATGCTGCATGCACTTCTGTGTCGGGTGGAAAACTTGAAGGCCGTGGATACAATGTACTTGTACAGATGCTTAGAAACCTCGTTCGAAGATCAGTTTCCAGAATCGCTTGGTGGATTATTCAATATTTAGTATCTCTGAACCTGCAGTCGTACAATTCTCTTTCTAGCAACATACTCAAGTCCTTGGCCAACCTTCGCTATGTTGGGATGAAAACAAATGCATTAGTGAGTTGTTTTAGAATCAGAAGTTGCAATTTGCAATTTGTCGGTAATGTATTGTTCAAGGAATGATTTAATGGATAATGACTGATTAAGGTTTATATGTGATAATGTTTCTTGTTTGTATTACAGATCATCTTCCAATATCAATGCACACGGTCTAATTTTTATGTGAGTTGAATATTAAAAGCAATTTAATTTGATTGTTTCTTGCAATGATTGTTTCTAGTAATTTAATGTTATTGGTGGTTTATCGAAGCATTTTGAACATTAAATGGATTTATTTAAATATAAAACATAGGAAGAAATAATAAACTGAATTGAAACAAACGATGTCTAAGGTTCCAATAGACAGCGCTTCTTTAGTACAAGCATTATTAAAAGTCTACCATAGACAGCGCTTGTACTAAAGAAGCGCTGTCTATTGGGACCCTTAACAACGCTTCTTTAGTACAAGCGCTGTTAAAGATCCACCATAGACATCACTCGTACCTGTTGGATCCTGCCAAAACAGAGTTAGGATCGACAATTAAAGTTGAGACTTACGCTTGCGTACGCGGCACGGTAGTCTACGAACTTCGCCTTCGGATTCGCCACGACGGATCGAGTCTACTCACGAACGGAGTAAGGCTACTAAATCCACAATCTAAATCTCTACTTTAGATTAAGAACTTGGATAGAGGAAGAGAAAGGATTTCTGCAGAGCTTCGCTAGGATGAAGATGCATGCATGAATTCCATGCAAAAAAAAGTGTAAGAAATGGCTTACCCTTGGGTCTTATTTATAGCCCCCAAGGTAGTTATTTTAGGGTAAGTTGTTCCTTTGGAACAACTTAATTAAGGTGTACCATGATACATGGCACATTATAAGCTTAAGTTGTACCATATGCATGGTACAACATAAGCTTAAGATATTCCCCCTTTATTAGCCATATGTCGCATGCACTTATGCATATATAATGCGAATTTCCCACTCATCCAGAGATCCTCTCCGCAAGGGAACAGATTCTCTTTGTACACGACTTCGTGTACGCGACGTTCGAGGTCCGTATTCCCTCGTACATCCCCCACAAGGGTGTACAAACGTCTTCCATATCCAACATCTCCCACTCACACTTGAGGGGATTGTAAGAGAACGTCTTTCCCTTAGTTCTTTCATCTATCATACCGAGAAATAGACCGTGCGACCGTCATGCGCGTAGAGTCTGTTGTTGTGCACTTGTTAGAGATACACAACGACCTCGAAGGTGCAAAGTTGAGTAGTTCAACGCATGCTTTACCCTAGATTATTTCTTCACATTTCTTATACTTTATATTCAACAATTGAATCCCATCTGGATCACAATTGGCTGGCCAACTTTGAATCATTAAAGTCCAAATATGAATATGAAATCAATCTTCCTCTTCTTGCGAACCTTCTGATCTTGATTTGATTCGCTTTTCTAACGTGCCCCGCCGAGCCGAATTATCATAGCCCATAAGTAACACGCTAAGATAGCGATCATCTCGTCAAATCTAAAGGAACCAATTGGAGTCCTTGAGGGTAAGAGTTAAGACCCGTATGGTCTTTGAGTCTCACATAATAGCAAACACTATTGCTACTAACTCAGTGGTCGAAATGCATACGTGGTATGAACACGTATTACACCATCACTCCTTTCCCAGGGAGAGTATGTCTTAATGATGTTGTATGGATGAAAAGATCAGACACCACAGTGCCTATCTTTTTGAGTCCCTTTACTACTCGTGAAATATTCACGGACTCTCATCCTGCATAAAACAGATAGGATTTAAAAAATCCTACGAGATCTCTTTCAAATATCCTTGTGATACAGATCTCAGATCTTTTGTAAGCATCCATATGATGCAGATCTTTCATTCGACTATCTTGTTTAAGTCATGACTCTAAATCATTCGTCTAATGATTTTGACTTTAAACTAGTCTCATCTCTATCTTATCCATCTGATAAGATAAGGCGGTTGCTCATGTGAGAGAGCCAACCTTTATCTGTCCGACATACACACAATTCAGCTGAGATTTCAAAAAATGTACACAAACATTTCTTAAGAAATTCATATGCAATGTTTGAAAAAGAACTTATTCTTTTATTAAATTTGATCTTTCTTAGACATGGGAATATATATTGGTACAACTCAGCTCATACACAATCCTTGGGATGATAAGTGTTTATAAAACACATTTCTGGGGATCGCTTTCGTAAGCTGATCCTCTATCATCTCATGCGTAGATATGTACCTTATGTCTACCTTCTTGGTTTTATCATAGTCTTTTGCAAATCTGCAGTTCCTTTAAGATACTGCATTATCCTCTTAACCGCTTTCCAGTGTTCTTGCCCTGGGTTGGATTGGTAACAGCTTACCATTTCCAACGGCAAAACAGATGTCCGGTCTCGTACACACCATAGCGTACATAAGACTATCAACTGCACTGGAATATGGAACTTTTTCCATAATTTCCTTTTCCTTTTGGTTCTTTGGACACGATTCCAGATATAAATTATCGCATATGCTTATATGAATATCAATGGACTTGCAGTCCTGCATATTAAATCGTTCTAGAACCTTCTTTATATAAGTCTCCTGTGAAAGAGAAAGAAGTTTCTTCGAACGATTCCTTGAAATCTTAACTCCAAGGATATATGCGGCTTTTCCTATGCCTTTCATCTCAAATACTGATGAAAGCCAAGCCTTGATACTCATCACAAGGCCCTTGTCATTTCTGGCTATTAAAATGTCATCTACATATAGAGACATGATAATATACTTGCTATTAATCCTCTTGATATATACTCAGTTATCTTCATCAAGCATGGAAAATCCATTTGATAAGACAACTTCTTGAAATCGTATATACTACTGCCTCGAGGATTATTTAAGACCATATATGGACTTACGAAGTTTACAAACCTTATGTTCGTTTCCTTCTTTTACAAACCCTGTTGGTTGTTCCATATAGATCTCCTCGTCCAATTCTCCATTGAGAAAGGCAATCTTTACATCCATCTGATGTAATTCGAGGTATAAGCAAGCTACCCTTGCCAGAATCAGGCGAAAACGAGGTAAAACGCACAACATGTGAGACGGTCTCTTTGTAGTCTATCCCTTCCTGTTGCGTAAAACCTTTCGCGACAAGGCGAGCTTTATATCTATCTATAGAGCCATCAGCCTTATGCTTGATCTTGAGAACCCATTTGTTCCCAATTGCTCTATATCATCTGAGTAAGTTTAACTAAGTCCCAGACTTGGTTAACTTTCATGGATTTCATGGATTTCAATTCCTCCTTCATCGCTTCCATCCATTTGTCTTTTGTAGGGCATGATACAGCCTGTTTGAAAGTAGCAGGCTCGTCATCATCTTGTAGTAAAGTCATAATGGTTTACGGAAATTCATCCTCAAATCTTAGAGGAGCCAACCTTGTACGACTACTACGTTGTATTTGAGATTTCTTCAAGTCCTTGTTGACTCGAATTTAGATCAATTCTAATATCACTCCCACTTGGAATGTCGTTAGAATTGCTCCCACTTGGATCATTATTCCCGTATGGAATAGGATAATCGTCATTCGTATAATCCATTGGTGAAGGTTGAAACGTATTTTCGTTTTCACCAAGAATTCTCCCACTCGAATGAGGTAATCCTTCTTGATCATAAATCTCAAATAAAGATAAGTCCTGACTTATCTCGCCCTGTCTTGGAAACTCGTTTTCCAAGAAAGTGACATCCCTCGACTCAAACTCAATTAGCCCAACATTGTCTTCTTGACTAACAAAAATATAACCTTTGGAGTTTTCTGCGTATCGTATAAAGATACGTTTCCTTCCCCTTGGCCCAAGTTTGCCATACTTATGGGAGAAAATATGTGCTTAGGATGCACAACCCCAAGGTTTCAAAATGTCTAAGTCAGGAGACCTTTGGTTCCACAACTCATAAGGAGTGGAGCTAACTGATTTCGAGGGTACGCGGTTCAAAATGAAAGCGGCCGTCAATAATGCATCACCCCAAAAGGTGATTGGCAAGTTAGCTTGCGCCATCATTGAACGGACCATTTTTCATTAAAGTCCTATATCTCCTTTCTGCAACACCAATTTGTTGAGGAGTATAAGGCATAGTTACCTGATGTACTATGCCTTTTTCATCACAAAGTTCCTTTAAACTTGTTGATTGATATTCACCGCCCCTATCGGTTCGCATGACCTTAATCTTGCGATCTAATTGATTCTCCACTAAACTCATATAGTTTTTAAAGCAGGTTTAGTGCTTTCACTTTTGTGGGATATCAAATAGATATGACCGAATCGGATGAAATCATCAATAAAAGTGATGAAATAGGACTTCCCGCGTCTTGTCTTGACATTTATCGGACCACATATGTCCGAATGGATAAGCTGTAATGGAACCTCGGCCCTTGTGCCGGTTCCAAACGGCTTGCGACAAGATTTCCTCACAAGGCAATGTTCGCAGGTCGACATTTCAACCTTTGAAACATTGGATAGAAGGACACGTTTGGCAAGTCTATGTATACGCATTGGTCCAATATAACCAAGCCTTGCGTGCCAAAAAATTATATTAGACTCATTAGTCAAAGAATTTGTCACAAGGAAATTTTCATTACATGAGGAAATACATTGTACTTATTACAATAAATCCTTTGAAATACAAACCCGGTACCAATAAAGGAATTATTACAAAATAGGTCCATATTACAATCATGAAAGAACCAACTATAACCAAGACCCATTAAATTGACCACAGTATTAATATTCCTTTGAATATATGGAATGAAGAGAACATCATAAAGTAGGAGAGTGTGGCCGTTGTTCAAGTCTAGCTTGCAATTCCCAACGCCTTTCTCTACAACACGTGTGTTGTTTCCTACATTGATCCACTTCATTTCTTGGGGTATCCGGTGATACTCCACGAAGGACCGTCTGTCCTTTGCTATGTGGTCGGTGGCACCTCGTCACTTCCACTCGTACACGAACGAGCATAGTGACCGAGTTTGTTGCACTTGAAGCACTTGATCCTTTTCAAGTCTTTCTTCTTGTGCCATTTCTTGTGCCCACCATTATGTTTAGGTTCCTTGGTAGACTCAGGTTGCTTATTACGTTCATTAGAAGACTTCGAACGATCTTTACGTTTATTTCCCCCGTGTGAGGAACTAGCAACCATGTGCACTTCTGCACTTGGCTTGGCAGCCGCAAGCCGCTCTTCCTCTAATTCGAGGTGCTTGGAAACATCGCTGAAGGTCTTGATGCTCTCATTGTGAGTGAGATGCATCTTCATTTGATCCCACCCATTTGGTAGAGAACGTATGACTGCTTGGATTTGTTGCTCATCAGTGAGCACATGACCTGCGTCCTTTAACTCCGAGATAAGGTTCGCCATATGTCGCAGATGTTTCCCCATGGAATGATCTGGACGTTTCTTATATGTATCGAACCTTATATTTAAGGCGCGAAGTTTGGACACCGATGTGCCACCGAACTTCTCCTCTAGCTTGGACCATATGTCCATGGCTAGGTCATGTTCTCGGAAGATGCGCATTATGTCATCAGCCATACTGCTTAATAACGTAATAAGCGCTATCTTATTCTTCCGAGACCAAGCATCAAAAGCTTCCTTGTCTCGTCTGTGTTGGGCCGTAGTGCCCAACTCGGGTTCAATCATTACGTTCTTTAGAGTTTCGAGCACTTCTTGCTCCTCTAAAACGTATTGTATCTTAATGGACCAAAGTTTGTAATTATCGCCGTTGAGTTTATTACCTTTGTTTAACTCAGCGACGATATTCTTTGAAGCGGAAGACATTTTACTTTTAAAATGCTGCAAAAGACACAAAACCGAAGGTTCGATCAAAACATTGCATAAAAATTCTTAAATTATAACTCCCACTTGAAATGATAATAGAGTATCCCATTTGGATAGTTCTAAAAATTCAAATCCCACTTGGAATTATATTATATTTGATAAGTTACTTTCGAAAATTATTGAAGATGTTGTTCTAGAATCGAAAAGGTCTCTATGATTCCAATCACCATCTAGAACAACCTTCAATATTCACCCATCACTTATCAAACAATAGTACTCTTATAGTACTAGCAGCGGAAAACGAGTTTGAAAACGTATTTTTCAGATATAATTCCCACTTGAAATGATAATAGAATATCCCATATGGATAGTTCTAAAATCAACTCCCACTTGGAATGATATTCATAATTTGATAAGTTACTTTCGAAAAATATTGAAGATGTTACTCTAGAGTCGGAAAGGTCACTATGTTTCCAATCACCATCTAGAGTAACTTTCAATATTTCTCCCTCACTTTATCAAATGTTAGTACTCTTGTAGTACTTTGTAGCGGAAAAGCGTTTTTGAAAAACGTATTTTTCAAAAATTTAAAATACATTGGCTAATCTCCGTAGAGTAGAGCACAACGTCATAAGTACATTGGCTAATCTCCGTAGAGTAGAGCACAATGACATGGCTAATCTCGCATGAAGTAGAGCAATAAGGCTAATCTTCAAGGAGTAGAGCACAATTTCATAAGTACATTGGCTAATCTCCGTAGAGTAGAGCACAATGACTTGGCTAATCTCGCATGAAGTAGAGCACTATGGCTAGTCTTCAAGGAGTAGAGCCCAAAGAAAAACTTCATTAAAACGTTAGTCCCATATGAACTAGTCGGCACTGTGGTTAGCCCCGTATAGACTAATCGACACATTCGAGTTTGACCAAGGCCTTTTGTTACCCCGTATGGGTCATTTGGCAAATTTGCAATCGACCCAGACCTTCTGTCGGATTGGTCGACCAAAAACACCAAATTGGTCGACCAATTTTTGGTCTTGCAACTTCTTCCCGGCCAGGGCCTCTGCCCTGGCCGAGGCTTGGCCAAGGGCCGGCCAGGGCAGAGGCCCTGGCCGAGGCTTGGCCAAGGGCCGGCCAGGGCCTCTGCCCTGGCCGGCCAGGGGCCCTGGCCCCCTCGGCCAGTGCCTCTGCCCTGGCCGAGGCCGGCCAAGGCCGGCCAGGCCCTGGCCGAGGCCAGGGCATTGGCCCTGGCCTCTGCCAGGGCTGGCCAGCCGGCCCTGGCAGGGCCCGGGCCGGCAGGCCGGCCCTGGCCACTGCCAGGGCCGCCTGGCCCTGGCAGTGGCCAGGGCGCCGGCCCTGTCCTCTGCCAGGGCCGGCCTGGCCTTGGCCGGCCACTGTCGGCCTGGCCATGGCCGGCCATGGCTTGGCCATGGCCGGTCATGGCCAAGGCCATTTGGCATTGGCCGGCCATGGCCCCTTTGGCCATGGCCGGCCACCCCCTTTGAATGGGGTTACCGCACACATTCCTCCCCCTTGATGGGGTGGTCGCCGGTGGTTATTGGCCGTAACCAACCCCCTCCGCAAGTGGAGGGGGGGTGCATAGCCTTCATAGCCCATTTGGCCATGGTGCACATGCACCAAATTTCCTCTTACCCGATGGAAATAACTACCATCATCTTCCTCGATGAAGCACCCGTTCGTCGATGGAGCACCCGTTCGTCGAGAAATTAGTTATTTCCTAATGGCCGTGTGCCAAAAAATGAAAAATAACATACTACGTGAACGGTCGGTTCTTCCCGTCACGGAGAGTTCCTACCATATCCGTAATGATAGGAGACCCTAATGTGAAAAGAACAACCGCTGCGTTCTCTCCGTCACGAAGCGTTCCTACTATATCTGTAATAGTAGGAGACCCATTCGTGAAAAAGACAACAACTCGTTCATAGTTTCGACGGGGCGTCGGTTTGACCGGGGCGAACCCTTATGGCTCTGATACCAATGTTGGATCCTGCCAAAACAGAGTTAGGATCGACAATTAAAGTTGAGACTTACGCTTGCGTACGCGGCACGGTAGTCTACGAACTTCGCCTTCTGATTCGCCACGACGGATCGAGTCTACTCACGAACGGAGTAAGGCTACTAAATCCACAATCTAAATCTCTACTTTAGATTAAGAACTTGGATAGAGGAAGAGAAAGGATTTCTACAGAGCTTCGCTAGGATGAAGATGCATGCATGAATTCCATGCAAAAAAAGTGTAAGAAATGGCTTACCCTTGGGTCTTATTTATAGCCCCCAAGGTAGTTATTTTAGGGTAAGTTGTTCCTTTGGAACAACTTAATTAAGGTGTACCATGATACATGGCACATTATAAGCTTAAGTTGTACCATATGCATGGTACAACATAAGCTTAAGATATTCCCCCTTTATTAGCCATATGTCGCATGCACTTATGCATATATAATGCGACTTTCCCACTCATCCAGAGATCCTCTCCACTTATGCTATCTATTGAAACCTTTAACATCGCTTGTTTGGTACAAGCGCTGTCTATGGTGGACCTTTAACAGCGCTTGTACTAAAGAAGCGCTGTTAAAGGTCCCAATAGACAGTGCTTGTAAAGCGCTATTAAAACCAGCATCACTTTAGTAGCGGCGAGATAGACAGCGCACAGAAGCGCTATTAAAGACCTTATTTAAGCGCTGTTAAAGCTCCCTTTTGTAGTAGTGAGAAAATAGAAATAATATTGTGTATTAACCAAATACAAGAAAATATCGACATCATAGTTTTGTAACTAGACAATAGTTTTAAGTATCAACATATGATCTTAGCATTTCTTATGGCAGATCTATGGTGCACGGTGACTTAGCAAAACATAGGAGAGCACACACATGCTGATGAAATGATGGGAAGTCACTCATCGTCAGAAATGATTGATAAGTCCGAAGGAAACGAGTCAATAAAGGACTGTCTTAACGACACAGGCCCGGAAGTAGAAAAGAAAGGCTTTGGTGGCATTTGTAATGTATCTAGCTCAGCTTACATCATCTCTATTACTCTGCTCATTGGAGGACGGTCAGCAGGCCTCATCTGGATGCACCATAGGCCAACTTTACACGGTTTCCTTTCCATGTCATCAATCTCGATGGAGTTACAGATTTCAGGTCCTCCACTTTGCAGGAGGTGATCATATATCCAAGAAGGATAGTAAACCTCGCTACAGTTTTCGGCCCTGTGATCGACATTCCTCCGCCCCCCTGCCATTTCTAGAAGTAGCATTCCGAAACTGTACACGTCAGACTTGTATGATATGACCCCAAAGCTCCTAGATACCAATTCCGGAGCTATATAACCTATCGTCCCTCTTGCAACACTAATGAATACTAGCCTATAGTCCTTCTGGTAGAGCCTTGCAAGCCCAAAATCCAAAACATTTGGATTGAAATTCTGATCGAGGAGTATATTGTGGGGCTTGATGTCAAAATGTAGGATTCTCATATCACAACCCCGATGTAAATAATCAATCCCCCTGGCCACTCACTACTAAAAAAATGGCTTTTGCCAACGTTTTTATGCCAATGTTTTAAAGAAACGTTGGCAAATGTCTATTGGTATTTCGACATTTGCCGGCGTTTATAAGAACGCTGGCAAATGCTAGACTTTTACCAGTGTTTATAAGAATGTTGGTAAATGTTGGGCTTTTCCCGGCGCTTTTCAAAAAACGCAGGCAAATAATGGACTTTTCCCGACGCTTTTTTAAAACGCTGGGAAATGCTGAACGTTTGCCAGCGCTTTCCGAAAAACGCAGGCAAATGCTGGACTTTTCCCGACGCTCTTTTAAAACGTTGGGAAATGATGAACGTTTGCCAGCGCTTTACGAAAACGCAGGCAAATGCAGGATTTTTCCCGACGCCTTTTTGTAAACGTTGAAAAAATGCTGGACTTTTGCCAGCGCTTTCCAAAAAACACCGGCAAATGCAGGACTTTTCTCGACGCTTTTTTAAAACGCTGGGAAATGCTGGACTTTTGCCAGCGCTTTCCAAAAAACGCAGGCAAATGCAGGACTTTTCTCGACGTTTTTTTAAAACGTTGGGAAATGCTAGACTTTTGCCAGCGCTTTCTGAAAAAACGTTGGGAAATGTGTAAATTTATAATGGCAAATTTGTAAATAAATGAATCTCCTCGTTACACGTTGGCAAAAAGAAAAGTGAGGATTGTTGCGATGGCGATGGTCATAGGTGAGGTAATCGATGGCGATGGTGGCCGGGCAGTTGGAGAAGGCGCGTTGTCTTGGACCTGCAGCAATTGACGGACCATCTCCGGGGTTGAGATGGCGAATGCACAGACGAAACTGATCCGCATGTAGAAGAGACCGTTGTATTATTGCGCACGCCTTGCCATGCTGTGGTGGGTGAGCTGGTCCATCATGTTCATGTTGCCGACGATGGGGGAGGGGGCTAGGACCCATAGGAAATAGGAGCTTACGCCGTCTCCATGGCGATACGATGAACAAGAAGATCACAGTGGCGAAAAATGGCAGAAAGAATTGTGTGGGCATTTGATCTTCAACACGCTGCAAACCCAGGGATATGTAATTAGCTAATTTATTTATATTACTAGCCATAAAGCTAGATAATTAAACGGTTGGATATAGAATTTAGCCTGGAGTTATATACGTTGCTTTAATTTTTACATTCACATATATAACTTGATTTGGTGTGACTACTTGTGAAGGTGGCTCCATGTATATATACAAATAGACAGCCAGCTGCCAACAAATTGAACACATACAAATAAAGAGATCGCTGGAGTTATATACGTTGCTTTAATTTTTACATTCACATATATAACTTGATTTGGTGTGACTACTTGTGAAGGTGGCTCCATGTATATATACAAATAGACAGCCAGCTGCCAACAAATTGAACACATACAAATAAAGAGATCGCTGGAGTTATATACGTTGCTTTAATTTTTACATTCACATATATAACTTGATTTGGTGTGCCTACTTGTAAGGTGGCTCCATGTATATATAGAAACAGATAGCCAGCTGCCAACAAATTAAACACATACAAATAAAGAGATCGCTGACATACTGGTTATTTTCATTATTGTTATCACTATTTTATATCTGTATTATTTTATTAAACATGGTTTTCATACCGAAAATTTAAATAATGATCACATTATTATATTTGACGCTGATCTTGGGGGGAAGTCCCGAAAGTTTCCCCAAATTTTACCGCGAAAAGCTAAAACACCCCGCCTCCCCCCGCGAAACTTCTGCCCTAGGTCACAATAATCCATCCCCCTGCGCAAAACATCTGCCCCCTTTGCGTTCCTATAGCTAGGTTACGATAATCACCTCCCGACTAATTTTGCCTCCGCTCCTTTATCCCCGCGCTCTCGCCTATTCCACATCAGTTCACGATCCGGCGACGACCAACAGTTCCAAGATCTGTCGCCTCTTCCCAATCAATTGACGAGCCCCAAGATCCATCACCTCTTCCCAATATCTCCTTCAATATCCAACAATCGCCAGCCGCAAGCCCTAAACCCTCTCCCGTGAGTCACCACACCCTTTATATCTCTTACTCCCTTTCTGATTTGGTTTGGGTATTCCCCCAATTGATTTGATTTTGTTGGGATGATTTAGTTTTTGCTGTTTCGTAGATTTGAAGGCAAAGCAATTGAAGAGAAAAGTAGCGGACGAATTGCTTGTCGTCAGGCGACGCTCCAGCGAGATCGCTAACCTCCCTAAATCCGGCTATATAAAGAGGTCTATTTTATTTTCTTTTTGATCCAGATATGTGAAACAACATTTTTGGTGATCAATTTTTTTGCTGAACTGATTTTAATATTAATTTTTTAAAAGAAATATGCATGGAGTAATTGGGTGTAAGTATATAATTGGTAGTGAAATTGCATGTTTACTGTTTTAATTGATGCTTTATGAATAATATGTTACCTTATCATCTTTGTTGAATATATATTATATATGGTTAATTTTTTATCTGTGGTGATTATATTTTATATATGCTTTTATTGGTAATTGTACATTTTGTTGCTCTTGATATGGAAAAAAAATCTTTTTTGTGATTAGCTGGTTGTAATTTTAGATTTATAGGAAAAAAAATTATGAAATAATTGATTTTAAGCATATAGTTAGCATTGAAATTCCATGTTTTATCTTTTGATAGATAACAAGCTATTTCATTAGCATGTTTTATACATAGCCTTCACTTTTTATTCTTAATCATCTACAACCAAATGAATTAATATGAAAATTCAATCCTAAGTATTCTGGTTAAAATTAAAATGAGAAACAAACTTCTCTTAAAAAATATTTTAACTATTCTGCAAGCTATTAAAATGAGAAGGGGGTTAGGTTCATAGCATTAATCTCACTGTAAACTATTCTGTTCTAATCTGTTCATAGCATTAAACTATTCTGTTCTACGCCACCAAAAAATTAGCAACCTTCCAAATTTACAAATATTTTAACAATTTCCACTTTATTGTACCATTATTTCAAACTTCTCTTAAACTGGAAACTTTCCGTGAATACTACACGTTGGGAAACTTTTTGGACCAAGTTATATTATGACCATTATTTTAACAATTTCCATTTCAAGACCTCAGTCATATTATGACCAAGTTATCATACTCTGCATGTAGTCCTTTTAAGTCTTTCTTAGAGAAAGTGATTACCTGATTTATTTTGGATGGCAAAGAAACGAGGTTTATGCTCCACATGTAGGTTCTCTATACTGAGACATTCATTCCTTTCGAGATTACATATATAACTCAAACATTATCCATGTTTTGGTTATTATAATTTTACTCTTAACTAACTCCATCCCCCTTGGTGGCTCGTTCACAAACTATTTCTAGTGGTCTTTTCAGATCAAGCCCTTAATCTCTTCATGCAACTAATGATAATCAATGGTATTGTTATTGTGATCATTATGATAGTAGTAATATGGATATGGATATCTATTTTTCATATCAGATTTTATTTGGAATGGATGATACTTTAAGCACTTGTCTTTTCTAACCATCATGAGTATTTATAAAAGAAATAGCGTTCAATGGTAAACTCCTTAAAATGCCTGAGCAAGGGCATGCTTTGCATCTTATTCTTTTCTTTACAGAAACATCTTATCTTTCCTTTTCATTTTTGCTCTTTTTTTATTTTGCATCGTTGATTTTGCTTCACACGTTTAGAGTCTCCTCAGTGTTCATATAAGGTTTTGCCCTGGCCATGAGGTCGTCTATAGTCTTAGGCGTCTTCCTTATGAGCCTTTGGTTGAACTATATGTTTATTATCTCCTCTGTCATGGTAGCAATGGTAAACATTCAAAATTCACAAATATTTTAACAATTTCCACTTCATTGTACCATTATTACAAACTTCTCTTAACCTGGAAACTTTCAGTGAGTACTACAATTTTGTAAACTTTTTGGTATTTGTGTCAGATGAAGTAGACTCCCTGCATGAAGCTTATCATGATATCATATTAAACACACCTGTACGGCATCATATGTTGAAGACAAAAATGTTTCAGATTAATGTTGCAACTTTCCTTGTTTCCGATTTAGCTGGTATAATTTCAGATATTCTGGTGTTTATTCAAAACATAGAGCCAGATGATATTCTTGCTTCCTTGGAATAGGTTTTTCCATGGGAACCTGTGGATAGCTGTTGCTATCTATTTCTTTATTTTGACAGTCTTAGTTTGCATAGTCATAGTACTATCAGCATACATTATCAGTATTTTGCTTATTCGATACTGCTGGTGCGACCTAGTATCAGATGACTGTCGGTCTGTCGGAACCGATGCAAAATCAACGCATGGACATGAAGCATGTATTATTTATGGTATTAGAGTAACTTGGTTCCTCCATTTTGATATGTTTTTGTTTGTGTACATTTTGACATGAAGCATGCATTATTTTGTTTGTGTACATTTTACTGTTCCCTTGAGCAAAAAGCATATCCAATGATGGAATATTTGTGGAAACCGAGCATGTAAATGTTCCTCCATATACTGCAATTTATTCCAGCATAAAGAACTATTTTGGTTTCTGCAAATTATGGCAATATAATGTTCAATTATCAATCGCAGGTACGTTAATCACTCCAAAATTCCGTAAGTCTAACTTTGCATCGCTGCAGTTTGTGATTTTGGCATTGGTAATCGTGAGTATGCCGGGATTAACTGATATCAAGTTATACGGTGTTGAAAACTAAATTATGTCATATCTTGAAATCCCATGCCTAATTATAACCCATGCTTAATTATAACCCATGACATGAAGCTGAACTGAAGCGTGCCCATAGGATTTCTCTGCAGTTGAAAAGATGTTTTTTCTTCTAGGATTTCTTTGCATTCTTCACAAGTAAAATTTGCAATGACCATGTAAATCACCTCTTACTTGACCTCTTCCCACATGCTTCCTTGGCCTCTGTTTATCGTGTGAATAGTTATTTGGTATGTGTTTGCATTTGCTTTTGGTAGTCCCTATATTTGATAGTTGCGTGTGAATAGTTGTTTGGGAGAATTTGTCCTAAATAGGTTCAGTGGATGTGCATTGCAATTGATGTTACATCTTCTGGTATGAGTTTATATTACAATTGATGTGGATGGCTTGAAGAAAGAAAAGATTCGAACTGAACATAATTATGCAATTTTATTTTCTCTTTATTAGAGTATGCTATTCTATTTACTACCATTTCATTTCCAATTTGATATATATATATCGGCATTCAAATTTCATTTCCAATTTGATATATATACATCCCCTGGCCACTCCTAACGCAATCTCATTGAGTTTCTCCTGGGTAAAACGTCAACGTGCCCCATTTTTGGAGAAGATGTACTTGTCCAGAGATCCATTAGGCATAAATTCGTAAACAAGAGCCCGCCTCGATCCCTCGGAGCAAAAGCCAACAAGATGGACGACATTAAGGTGATGGATCATACCAATGGTAGAGACTTCATTGATAAAGTCTTCTCCGTTGCACCTGGATTCGCCCAGCATCTTGACGGCAACCAAATGGCCACCAGGGAGCTCCCCTTTGTATACCGACCCGAAGCCCCTTGCCCTAATTTTTCATTGAAGTGTCTGGTCATGGCGATGATATCGGTGTACAGATACCTTGTTGGCGTGAGGGTCTGCTGATTCCTTAAGAATTTCTCTATTCTGTCAATGGGGACCATCACTTTCCAACCTTCGCTGGCGAGGAACACGTAGATAGCCAGCGGTGCAACTATGCATCTGATGAGCATAGCAATCACTGTGAAAAATAAATAAATAAGGATCACTGATGGATATGAGAAATCACTTTAAAAAGGCATAATAAAATTTGTGGTCGTCGACTTCTACCTAATAGTGCTATTGCTGTCTCAGAGAAAATGACCACGACTATGGGAAGAAGATACGGAATGTGGGTATTCGCTCGCCACCCATCATCATGCATGCAGTCGATGAATTTGGTCCCAAATGTAATGGGATAAAGCAACCATTTGAATATACTACACCTGTAATTATCATATATGATAATCCTGAATCATGAAATAGACTAACTAGAGTTAAATAATCCTTGACCATGAGAAAGCCAAAATCTCAAGAACTCTGGCATGCGGCAATAAAGATTTACATGATGAGATTAAGATTCCATTGGTATCCTATGAATTTAAAGAAAGTGAAAATCTATGCGCAGTTAGAGCCCTACAAATGCAATATGTATCCATTGCGGATTCATGCAGCTGACCCCAAAAATAGAAGGGTGATGGCTTCTCGCCTTGACGTTTCTCTCACACAGTACTTAAACACCTGAAATTGAGATGTGAGAATCCCGTGTCCCCATGAAATTGTGAACCCCTTCTGTAGGAGCTGAAAAACATTGCCCTCATCTGTCGGCAAACTATCAATTATTGAAAACGGCACATCTATGGGAACTGATGCTAGCGGTCCGCAATTTGGAGGAAGATCTCCGACGGGAGGATCGAAATTATAAAATACATAGACCGATGTGCTCTTTGCGCTCAGGCAAGGAATGTAATGGCAAGGAGGGTATCTTTCTTCTTGGATTTTCGTGGAACAATTTAGAAAAATAGCGTAATTATCATCCAATCCGTAATTACGCTGATAGTTTGGTTTGGATGAAACCAGAGCGTAATCTCGGTAAATCGCCTGAACGGAAGGAAAACGGGAAGGAACGCTGCAATGGCCACTTTCCAATTCCGCATCGACCACATGAAGTGTAGAACTCTCATACGAAATTTCGGTGACAACGTACCTGCCAGGATTCAGTTCAAGGATCGTCTTGTTACCTTCGCAGATGAGTTCAAACCCTGGAACCCCACAGGGGGCCGGATCGCCACTTAATAAATAAAAAGGATGCACGATGCTTTGTAGTCCACATGATGAAGAACACCCCTGTAGCCCCGCAGCTACTCCAACACCAATTGAAAAGATGAGATATGAGAAAAAAGCAGCAGTGTGTTTCTTCCCTTTCATGCTGTAGCCCATTCCTTCACGGAGATGCATATGAGAAAATTAACAACATATAAAGAGACGTCAAGCAAAGCAACACGTCAACATGCACAGGACAAATCAAGGGAGCTCTCTGAAGGAAAGTGCCTAGTTCGCATATTAAGTGGGAAAGAGAAACAAAGAGAAATTAGCTGTGAATAAGACTTCATACAAGAAAAATCTTACACCAGCATTTTCCAGTCGAATTTTGTGGTTCCAGTAGGATATGACCAAATTCTAGTGCTGTGGCGTTCAATTGAAGACTTGGATCAATTTCCACCATAAACAACTCCAACGGCATTCAGCATGCAAGGCATGAATAGTCATCTGTAAATATAGAATCAAATAAGCGCAAATTTACGGTCAGATTCCAAACTGTAATGTGAAAGTTCAGAAACTTTCATTCCGTGGTTGCTAACAAGCATATCAGCATATTCTTTAATGGCAAGGAAGAAGTCTACATGATGTAGAGATGCAAAATAGACGGTTCTTTAATGGCAAGTGGCAGTTCTTGCCGAGGTGAGATTGCAATATCTACCAGGACCCAAATATAAGACTTCCTGCTAAAGTATTATTAGTTGCATAGACCGTTCATTCACCAAAGAAATGTTCAATATTAATTAGTGGAAGAAAGACAAGTCTAGTCTGCCGGTAATAGTTTTGACAGCTTGTTTAGGAATACAGTGCAAAAAGCCAAGATGTGAAGCTAAACGTAAGCTTTACGCAAGAAAGCGGCCAAGTTGTCTGGTTTAAGTACAATTTTGCAACTTGCAATTTTCTACTCTACTTCAAAAACAAAAAAATGTTGTGAGTGAGTGAGGCCTTTGGCCACCCCTTCATTTTATCTATCCATTACTCCCCATTTTTTGGAGTAATGAGGACCTTTGGGTTCCATGTCTGATGTCTCTTTACATTCCTTCGAAAATTATAAATATAGAATCATGTCTATTTGCCATGGTTACTCTTTTCTCTACATATCTTAACGCGTTATCAGCACTTCAGCTCTCAATTATTTGAGCTTTTTCTCCCGTATCCCCTCAAATTTAACCCCCTACGTGCTAAGGAATCTAATTGTTGCGGCAAACCGTTGCGGAGAACCGTTGCGGTGATCTTTTAGACGTATCGGGAGCAGGATTTCGATCTACGGATTTTTCCTTATCACGATCGTCCCTAGATCTTTGATCTAGAGGTAATTTTTTTCGATCCCGTAGATAATTACAAAATAGAGTTTGTTATGATTTTACAATGCTTTTCTATCGGCTTGTATGAATCTGCAACATTTTGCTGAACACTAAAATTAACAAAAAAAATTAATAATCAGTCACTAGGGGGGCTTATGCTTTCATTCACACATATGGACTGGTTTTCTATTTCTCTTGCATGGTTGGTTTCTCTACACACATATCAGATTCGATGTATAATTTGTATGAATTATATAATTATAACCAGTCCATATAAGATTATAACCAGTCCATATATGGTTAGTTATAAAAATTAATAACCAGTCCATATATGGGGGGACTTATGCTCTGTTAGTTATATGATTACTAGTGATAACCCGTGCCCCAAGGGCACGGTTCATTTGAAAATATTCCCCTCTCAAAATTTTGGACCCCCTAATTTTAAACGAACAACAATAATTATTAGGCCCCCCATAAAAACTTAGTTACCCCAAAATATAGTTCCCCAAGTGAATTTAGCTCTCGTCAAAAATTTAGAAATTTTAGTTCCCCTAAAGAATTTAGTTTCCCCATTGTTTATTTAGTTCCTCAAAAAAATTTTAGTCCCCCAATACTTAGTTTTCCTCAAAAAAATTTAGACAGATTTAGTTCATTTCCCCATATATTTGGACAAATTTTCTATGATGAAACTAATAATTAATTGTGTCAACTAACTCTACTTATGGAATTGAAGAACATTGTTTTTACAATATCCAGTTTGCAACTTCTTTAACCACCATGACATTTGGCCTGGATTTGTAGGCTTCTCGTCACACTTCAATTGCAATGACAAATAAATAGAAGAGGTCCACTTCAGACTTCGTCACACATTTTAGCAAACTTAACTTTTCTTTGTATAATATAATATTTTGAGTCTTTGACTTTGATGTTGTCAACATAAATCTTTCCAGCTTGTCTTTTGTGTACTTGATTTTCTATGTCCCTACAATCCTATAAAATTATAGGTTTACCATAAGCAAAACTGTCACTTGAGCTGTGGAATTGTATATAGGCAAGTGAGCTTTTTTATTTTGAATTCCTTATTATCATCTCCTACAAAATTTGAAATAGGCTAAGAAACAGAAGATTATGAACTAATGAAGTCTGTCCTTCTGATTACATCCTCTCTGTGCCATACTTGTCCATATTCTACATTTTCACGACCAATAGGAGACCGTCTCATTGGCTGCATGTTGATCCAATACCAATTGTTACACATAAAGCACATATATAAGATAGGTAATCAACCAAAGAATCTGATGGAAAACATGATAGACATTCAATATGATGCACAACTATAAAGAAATCAAGTAAAGGTCTAAAACCCAGCCAATCAATTGCCTTCTACAACTACCCAACAAATCTCATCTAACGATGGAAAATAATTTACATTAGAATCTTCAAAATTCCATAAAGCAATGCATATAACTTTACAAAGCAACGACTAATAGTCTACACATAAGCAAAGTACACATTAAACATCAATCAATAACACTCAAGTTCAAAGTAACCAAAGGAGGACAAAATGACGCCACATGCAAATTCCGACTAAATTATTAAATAAGAAATTTAAGCTGCCGCCTGCTTCTTCCATTTTCTAATCTTTTGCCTGATTGCAACCTCCATTTGGCACAAAAACAGACAAACAGGCCAGTGTTCAGTTTTGCATCAAATTATAAAAAAGGTTTGCAGAAAATTCTTGTAAAATGAACAATTAGATATCTGACCTTGATCTTGGCCCTCTTAACCTTGAACCTGTCAAAGTCATTCAAGGATGATCCCATCTTCTGCATGATCACCTTGAACCATAAGAAATCAATCATTCAATATGATGAACTAAAAACATGTTCTCTCATTTTCAAATCAGCTTCCCAAGAATTAAGCTCTTTCGCATTCGTCTTCGAGTCCTACACATATCAAGTAAACAATTAATGAAATTAAACAAAATTTACAATGGGAACTACATACATTCACCGGTCCGAGTGGTATATCAACGGTAGCATCTTTATTGTTGTTCCCAAACCCAAATGGCAAATGACGACATCCCAGGAAACCAAGATTTCAAGCTTGAATCCGATAAATTCTGCAAACTTAAACCCCAGGAACATCAGTTTAAGTTAAAGTCGGCATGATCTACATCTAAATATTTGAACAAAAAAGTTGCGGCGTAAATAGATCTGGGTCCTAAAAATGAAACCTAGAAATGATCAAAATTAAGTCTCGAGTTAAAGAAAACAAAGTCTTTTACAGATATATGGTTTCGATTGCTGCCGTTGTCATCGTGAGATTACCGCGAAAATGGAGTGTGATGGAGTGAGATTACCGTGAATGGATTGATGTTGTCATCGTCGAAAGGACTGTGATCGTGGCAAAGGATATCAGTTTCATGTAAGGGCTTGTTCTTTTGAGTGTAAATGAGTGGGAATCCCACTTTTTCACTGTTGTGAACAGTGTTTAGGGGGAAAACCTATTGGGATTCCCCAAACCCGTTCTTTCGCTTTTCTAGCGTAAAGGGATTCCCAAAACATCTTGCCCTCTCTATTCCCCTCTTTTGAAGAAACTCTAAAATGAGGGATTTCATGAGAAATTCCTCCTCGTGGGTCCCAATGGACTTTTCCTCTCCTTTCTCCTCCCACTTTCTCATCCAAAAGAACACAAAACTCAAATTTTCTCTCTCTTGATTCCTTTATTCCCGTCACTTTCCCCAAACCCATTACACTCAAAAGAACAAGCCCTAAATTAAAAACCACAAATAATTCTAAACATAAGGTGTAATTTCATATGAGTTTTATCTTTTAAAAAATCAAGAAACTTTACCTTCAACGCCTTGAACATTATGTCCATGTCTGCTAGACTTTGAAGAAGGCCATCAATTGACTCATCTGACTATGTAACGAAAAATAGGAAAAATAATAGAGAGTAAAAATTAATTCTTTCATTAATCATACCAATTGAGAATTAATCACAATGGAAGGTTGAAACTAAATGGATCTGGATCTTCAAGCTCCTCCTTAATTGCAATGATCTTTCTCTGTTCCGAATCGATTGGACGTCTGTAGTTCCTCCGATCGTCATCGATATCGACATCCTCATCTTCCTCTTCGACCCCGACCTCTTCCATGTGATTCGATTGCGATGTCAATGGTGAGGAACCGAACACTTTCTCGATCGGAAAACTGCTACCTTTCTCCTCCTCCCTCGCTCTCGGTCTCAGCTTCTCCGCTTCGAATGACTCAACGAACCCGTCCCTTCGCAATGTGAGTTCCGCCCCGTGATCAGAAGTGGCATTCGTAGCAACAACGACATTCGTAGCGACAAAAGCATGGCAAGATGTCGTGGATATTCATCCCCTTTCCTATCACTCTTTGTAAATTTACATCTACCGTGATCCTTTTACATCTCACTCTTTGTATAAGGTGGAAATTTACATCGAATAGGGGAATGTCGTTCTTGCCCCATGATCAGAAATTTGCATTGATTTAGAGTTAAAAGGATACAAAGAGTGGAAATTTACATCTGATGTTTTTTGCAAGGCCCTTCAGAAATTTACATGGAATCAAACATTCAAATTTGGCCGAGCATAAAAAGAGTGGAAATTTACAGCACGTACAAAGAACAAACATTCAAATTTAAAAACAAACATCTAAAAACGAAATCTTTGGAAGAATAATTTAAAAACAGTAATTAGAGATCAAATTGAGAAGAAACATATAGGCGAAGACCAAGCGGCATGAAGAATGCATCGCTCTTGATGACGTCGCCGCGAAGAACGTTACCTTGAGGTTTTTTTAATAGGGGGAGAGAGAGAGATTGCAGCAATTGCATGTTTCCCAAAAAAAGTCTTGATGGCTGAGCTGTTTCCCAACAATAATTTTGGCTCCCCCAATTTAAATTTCAAGATTTCGGTGGAAACCACAGGGGTTCCTCCCAAAATAAAAACTTTCCCCCCAATTTTTTATCGAGATTCAATCTTAGTCGTTGATTTCTAAAGATTAAATCCTAACCGTTCTTCTATCAACCCCTTTGTCCTAGTCAGCTTGTCCTAGTCAGCCATAGGATTCAAAAATCTCTATCAAATGTATAATAGATACTCAACACCGAATCTGTTCTTCTATTCACCCCCAGTGACTGATATTGTATTCATTCTTAAGAGATCATGCATTAATGAATCGGCTGTGTCTGACCGCCCGCCCCCCGTTGGGGGGGACTGTCCGCCACGCACCCCCTCCCCCCGGCAGGGGGGGTTCTCTCTACCGGCCACATCCCTCCCTGACGGGGGGATCCTCCCACTTGCGCCGGCGGCTCCTGCAATTTTACGTAGATACAGGAGAGGGCGGGGGGCATGATCTGGAAGATGAGGGGTTGGGGGCTTTTCACATTCCCTTACTAATATCCTAAAAGATTGTTTTAAGGGAGTGTGTTAAATTTACTCTTAAAAATACAGCCCATGGGCCTGCAGCCCAAATCTTGTTAATAAATTAGTTTGGCTGTTTTTTGGGCCAGAAACCCAGTTAATAACATTGACTATTAAAATGATTATTATTTCGTTTATGGGCCTGCAGCCCAAATCAGAGTAAAATTTAATTTCGTATGTTTTAATTTGGGCCAAAAGCCCAGTTAATCAAATTGCAAATTAATATGGTTATTACTGCTATCGGGCCTGCTGCCCCTCTAGCCCACTAGAATTGCGGATTATGTTATTTTATCTGCTACTTTTCATTTGTTAAATCTCTTAAGAATTGGATAAAACATTTATTTATGTTAAATTGGTTAAACGGATCCTAAGACCGTTCTGTCTTTAGTTAACTAACCTAAAGATGAATGACGTTTTCCCGTGGTCCAATTAAATCCTTTTTAACTTAAATAAAATTGTTTTATCCAATACTTGGGCTTGATGATTTTTGTAATGTCTGTGATATTGCGCTATTATTATTTGCATGTTGCATATATAACTGCGTGGATGTTTAAATAAGTCAAAATTCATTTTTAGGGTCGGTCGATTTTTAGATACACATTTATTATATTCCTTCTCTTTGTAAATTTTCTTTTCTGAGAGAAATTTGTAGTGAGGAATTTATGTATAATACCAAAGACCCGTGTTACTACTTATGAAGATGGAGGAGATTGCATATATCTGGGACCCAATTTGGATTTCCAAATTGTATTTTTCTTTTTCTTCCTTATGGACTGTAATATGGACTTTGGACATTTTATGTTTTGGGTATCTGTCTGATCCACGCATTGTTTCTTATTTATTTCTTTTTAGCATGATGTTTAAGTTATTAATACATGCTCATTTAAATTGCATGGATTATAATGGCAAAATTGGCAAGTGTGGATTTCGAAGTTCTTGATGCAGCGGGAAAGAACTATCTTAGCTGGCGAGTGGACCTGAAGTTCAACTTGCGTTCGATGTCACTTCTCCACTCGATTCTGGCCCCCGCAGTGGCCGAGACACCTGCTAGCAGTGCCCCTGAAGTGGCACAACCATCTAGCAGTTCTTCTACCATTGTCTCCAACATAGATAAGGCGAAAGCCATTATCTATATCAGGAGACACATAGATCGGACTTTAAAGGCTGAATACTTAACAGTAGAAGACCCTTTGGAGTTGTGGCAAGCGCTGGAGGCCCGTTATAAACATCAAATTGATGTATATTACCACGTGCCAGTTATGAGTGGGAAAACCTCAGACTTCAGGACTATAAGTCCGTTGCTGAGTATAACTCTGTACTTCATAATATCACCTCACGTCTGAAGTTGTGCGGTGAAGAAGTGATTGAGCATCACATGTTGAAAAAGTCATTTACCTCGTTTCACGAGAAAGATGCAATCCTCATGCAGCAGTATCGTGAACGCAACTTCACAAAGTTCTCTGATTTGATCTCTTGCCTTCTTAGGGCAAAGAAAAATAGAGATTTACTGCTAGCCACTCATAATGGCGCCCTGTTGGCACTGCCTCTATCCCTGAAGCCCACTATGTTTCTCCCCAAAAGTGGAAAAATAAGAAGAAGACTAGAAAGAACAAAGGGAAAGCTGTAATGAAGCCAGCAAGAGGAGCACCTCCCAGACTAACAACAACAACATTGGGAAGAAAAACTTCACATGGAATAATAAGAACAATGTTCCAGTGCCAATTCCAAAGAAGAACTGGGAGGACATATGCTATAGATGTGGCATGACTGGACATTGGTCCAGAAACTATCGCACTCATCGCCACCTCCAGGACTTGTATCAGGCGAGCCTGAAGCTTCCCCTTGAAACAAACCTGGCAGATATTCAAGCTCTGACCAAGTTCACTGCACAAGACTTCGAGAATGACGATATGCTCGATTGAGCCCTATTTTATATCTATGCAGTTAAACTATATAACTTCATCTGTAGTTTGCTTTGAATGAACTTTATTTTGAATTACTCAAATAAATTTCCACTTTGCATTAATATAGATGAAATGTGATATTTTGTGAATAGTGCATCGATGCACTGGTGAAGCATTAAATTGCTCCCACACACAACGCGACTATAAGATGCAAATTTCTCTCTTTAATCATATAGGAATCTCCCAAGTTTCAAGTATATTTTGTTTAAAACAAATTTACCTTGGAAAATATGGATAATAATAATGAATATCCTTATATAACTCGTCAAAACGGATGGCCAGAAGACCATCTACAAACGATTAGTCGGACCCCCGTCGGGCCCCTATCGTTACAGATATTCATCCTATAAAAAGCCAACTTGACTGAGCACAGAAGTGCCTTTCATTGCCAGAGTTTTCAACTCTGGCACAATAGACTTGGTCATCCTGGATCAGCAATGATGGACGCATCATCAAATGAATTCCTTAGAGAACCTGAAGATTCTTCAAAAGGTTGAGTTTCCTTATCCACCTTTGTTATAAGGGAAAACTTATAGAGAGACCTTCCCTCCGGAAAGTGAGATTAGAGTCTCCTGGCTTCATTGAGAGAAAACTTGGTGAACTTTGCGGGCCTATTCACCCCGCAAGTGGCCCATTTCGATATTTCATTGTACTAATATATACATATACTAGATGGTCTTATGTGTGCCTTTTGGTCCGCCCGCAATCTAGCTTTCCCAAAGGCTGATAATATGGGTGATTTCACTACACATGTCTCTCAAGACTACTGCCAAGCAATTGGCATTGAAATTGAACATCCTGTAGCATGTTCATACTCAAAATAGTTTATCAGAGTCTCTGATAAATAGACTCCAATGGATTTCACATCCATTGTTAAATCTCAGTTTCCTGTGGATTTTTAGGGATACGCCATACTGCTTTCCGCATCGCTTATCACGATACGGCCCTCTTGTGGCCATATATTATTGCTGATGCCGCTTGCTTATGGTTCACTACCAAACATATCTCATTTGAGACTGTTTAGATGTGCTAATAAATGTCCCCATATCACCACGTCTTGATAACTGTGAATTTGATGAGCAAAGTCTCATTATAATAGGCACACAGTCTAAAGAAGCCTGAAGCTTCTGAGACCATATCATGGGACACAAAAGTCCTAATCTCGTTATAATCTGCGTACTATTTCTATATGAAGATGAGATCCAGAAGATCCTTTACTTTCAGACTAAAGTACATCAATTGGCGGATAAATTCACGGACAACCCTAAGATTGTTCATTCACACGTCCCTGCTGCCAACACGCCAGGTAGGATTGACATCTCCAAAGATGGATGCAATCCACCGGCAGCAGAATTGGCTGTACCTCAATTGAAAAGAGGACGCCCGCCAGGTTCAAAAGATAAAGTTCCTCGAAAGAGGAAGATTCCTAGAGATATTAAAATGATCCCACAACAGGATGCTGAGCTCAGACCAGCGACCTCTCCCCTCCTGTTTTCTCATACAGAGGAAACAATAGGAGAAACATCATTATATTACGTAAGTACTGGAGAGATACTGGACAAATATAGCATAGTCTTCGACGACGATTTTGCTTTCGATATTGCTGTTCACGTCGCTGAATACAACGATGACGTTCAACCTACTTTTCTATAGCTTAAACGCATAGATTGGCCAAAGTGGGATGAGGCAATAAGAGTAGAGCTGTACTCACTCTTGAAAAAGCAAAGTCTTTGGACCAGTAGTCCCAACACCTAAATGTGTAAAACCTGTGGAATATAAGTTGGGTTTTCATAAGAATAAGAAATGATGGAAATGTGATCATTTTCCTATTTTTATACTAAGCCTAAACGTCTATGGAAAACCCAAGAAATGCAGCTCATGGACGTTGTGACTGCATAACTATACGGCTATATAAATATAGAGATCTATATGAAACTTCCAGAAGGGTATACTCTACCCCCAAAGATGAAAGATAGACGTATGAACGTCTCCTCTGTAAAGGCTTCAAAGATCATGATATGATCTTACACAATCACGAAAAATATGGTATAACAGATTTAGCAAATTCCTTGCTGAACAAGGATTCCCCAAATAATGAAATCTCCCATGTATCTTTATCAAAGGAACATGGACATGATTTGTATTAGTCGCCGTCTATGTGGACGATTTAAGTCCAATAGGATCTCCTGATATATCTAATAGCCTTAAGCATACCTTAGAAATGAAATACCTAGGCAAAACAAGGTATTGTCTCGGCTTACAGATTAAACACTGTCGTGGTGGAATCCTTTTATACCTATCATATTTCTCATACACCAGGAGTTTATGAAGAAAGATGTCCATTTGCAATCTATTAAAAATGGATGCATATTTATGACGCCTTTCAGTCGTTGGAAGATGGGGAGGACATCTTAGGTCCTGAAGAACCTAGCTCTAGTGTACTAGTTACACTCATTTATCTGACCAACTACACGTGTCTCTAATAGAACGTCTGTAGTAAAGCTGTTAGCCAGATACAATGATGCCATAGAGAGCACCACTGGACCAAGGATAATCTGCTTCTGCGTAACTTCTAAGGGTCAAGGATCAGCATCCAAGGAATAAATATCGCATATGCAGGTTTACACACCATCGTGATGACTAAGCACAAATGGTCGGTAACCTCTTAAAGATCTACGCATCATCCTCCAAATGCCTACATCTTTTGAGAAGCTCATCATCCAAAAAGCATATCTACAATACGCTCATCTAGGTCCAGCAGTATCTTATAGACACGATGTAGACTGAGTAAAAGAATACATATGTGGAGTCATCTACCAAACTTCGAAGCGCATATCACTCCTGAGTGCCACTATTTTCCAGTAGCCGTTAGATATGAGTGAAACTTGTATAGATGAGTGATGATTATATTCTTTTAGAACATGATGGATGTATAGAAAAATAGGAAATGACTGTATAGATACATAGGAGACTGCAAGCCTAAATCTTGTACAGATCAGGGGGAGTTGATAGTAGAGTTGTACTCCTTTTCCCTTAGCTATGGGTTTTCCCATTGGGATTTCCATAGCCAAAGGTTTTAATGAGGCAACCTCATTTAACTCTGGACCCTGAAGTGTCCACCTCTAATGAAAGCTAAAAGACCTACAAGCATAAGGCTTGTACGGATCAGGGGGAGTAACCCATGGGTTGCACTCTTTTTCCTTAAGCTGTTGGTTTTTCCCACTGGGTTTTCCACAGCTGAAGTTTTAACAAGGCAAACACGATTACTCAGGATCCAGAAGTATCCACCCCCTAAGATTTATAAGCTAAGATCAAAGTAATGGATGGATAATGGAGAGTGTTGTGAGTGAGAGAGGCCTTTGGCCTCCCTATCACTTTATCCATCCATTACTCCCCACTTTTTGGAGTAATGGGGACCTTTGGGTTCCATGTCTCTTTACATTCCTTCAAAGATTATACATATAGAACAATGTGTAACGGCCAGTATTTTTAGGCGTATTTTCGATTGTGCGTACCGATATTTTTTTCAATCATCCAGTTAACTTTTCATCCGTACGTGTCGACGCGAGCGTGTCACTGTTTTCGTTTTACAGTGTCGTCATTATTACCATCAAGTTTAACTAAAATAATTTAACTCAATTATCTTGCTAATTACAACTTGCAAATCACTTTTAACTTTTATTAATACGTTAATTATTTTACAAATTACATTTAATTTTACTTAATTACTTAATTACTCTAATCTCTTACTAGCACTACAAACAACAAACACGTTTCATAGAACCAGGTTCTTCCCCCTCAAAAAAATTTAGTCAAGGGTCACATTAATCCCCATCTTAAACCAACACGTCTTTCTTCAGACACACATCTTAATCTAACTAAATCTGCTTTGACAAATGTAAAGGGTGTTTCCCCTGCTCATCTTCTTAAGCCAACGTCTCCTCCTGTACGACAGAACCTGCAAACCCATTTCTGATCCTTCCTCTGCCCCCTGCAAATCATTTTCAAACCCAACCATCCTGCAAACCAACAGCCCAAGAATCACCTCTCCCTGCAAATTCTCAAAGCCAAATCCAAACCAAATTCTCCCCAAAAACAAACCCCAAATCAAAACAGAAAAATACACAGATTCAAACACACAAAACCGGATCTGAAATTAAGACTTCAGATTTCAAAAACAAACAAACCCAACTTCATCTTCTTCCTCCCTCCTCCAAACCATCTCCTTCTTCCTCCCTCCTCCCCTTTGGCCGCACCACCCTCTCCCGTGCTTACGCGCGCCACCAGCATCAGGAAACGCCGGCCCCCTGACAGCCTGCCGGCCTACGTCGCCACAGGCCGGAGCGTCGCCGCCCCCGCGCCGTGAACCGTCGTCGGAGAGCCTCTGACCGTCGGCCCCTCCTTCTTCCTCCCCGAGCGCGCAAGGTGAGAGCCCCTTGCGTTTTGTGGTTGCCTGCAAGTTCGAAATAAAAAAAAGAAGCAAAGAAAGAGAGTGAAGAGAGAATAGAGAGAGATGGTGACAGAGGGAAATAGAGGGAGGGCCTGAGATGATATAATGAGTAATGAAAGAAGAGACATCATATAATAAGTTAATAGGTTGAGAATTATCAGCCTCTTAAATAAAAAAAGATAGAATAAGAGATAAGAGAAAGGGTAAGATATATTAATATAATGTTAGAGGGATGTTATTGTTTTATCCGTTAGGGTAGGTATGTGGTAGGTGCACGATTAAACATGGTGATTAACCCTATCATTAATTAGTATTAAGTTAATGTTAATAGATTGATTTAACTGGTTAGTATTAATTTTAAACAGCTTGTTGTTGGGTAAATCGGAATAAAATAAGATGTATCAGGTTAGTGTGACACAATATACCCTAGCCAGACAACCCAATAAATTAAACGAACCCATTTTAGAGATTATTATGATAATATGTTTATTCACGAAAAATCTAATTCAGTGAATTGTTTAACCAAAACAGAGAAACAGTAGTACCGATACGTAGTACCCGTCGAGACGAACCCAAAATCACCAAAATCACCGAAATCAGGCAAGTATACAATTTATAGTGAATTTTTGAAGTTGGATGTTTATTTGGCCTTTTACTTGTAAAGTTACATAACTTAAAATCTACCAGTGAAATGATGTGTGATATTACCACCATGACATCCGTGATAAAAATGTGACCCAACGGCACATAACTTGCTATAACTTAGTTTAGAATAATCGTAAGAAAATCAATTTTCTGTACATTTTCGTTAAAATCGTATGTTTCCTTTTTTTGCTAAATTATTGCGAATGCTGTTTTCAATACCCTTGTAACATAGAAAATGCTGCATGGAAATAAATGATCATGTTATTTAATTGATGCATGTCCTGAAATAATTAACTAGCGTGTGACATCGTGAGATCGTGCGTCTCGAAGGCGGAATCGTGATTTTTCCTGCTGTCATTGAGTTGACAAATTCGTGCTTGTGAAATGACTAGGTTGGCTCGTATTCCAACGCAATCTTGGGTGGGTTAGGGTTGAGCGGTTACTAGGCGTATGAAAGGGTACTGTCTTCAAGGGCACCACCCATGCGGTGGGTTAGCACCAATCACGGTAAGCCCCCGTGTGAAGAAGGAACTTACTCAACACGACCTAAAGGCGAGAACCCTATTATAGATCATGAATGCTAACAAATCGTGAATGCTAACAATCGTGAAATGCTAACATGAAACTCGTAACTTGAGATTGTTATCTCAATTGAATTGGCAAGCTAATAAACCAAAGAAAAGATTTACTTTACTGGTTAAACTGCTTAGAACTGCATGATAGGGTGTCTTTACTTTATTTCATTTTATAATCAACCCGATTAATCTTGTTGTCGCTATCTCATTTAAACTATTAATTCCACTTAAATTCAGTATAAATGTGTATTTATCTTGCCTCGAGTTTCAAACCTTTACTTGCAGACTCTTGCTGACATACATTCATGTTTTTGGATGTATGTCAGATTCTGAGCTTGAGTACCAGGAGGTTCCTTACGAGACACCTGACTTGGAGAGTCAGGAGTTCGCTGTAGACACCGAGTCTCTCCCTGTAGTGGACTAGTGGACTTTGCCCTTGCTGCTTATCTTTAGTTTGCTTTCAGTTATTGTTGAGTGTATGTTTTTACTTTGGCCCAGCAGTGGGTCGTTGTTGTATTTCGTGTACGGACTTTTATAATTCTGGAAGTGGCTTGTAATGTATGAATATTTTTATTGTTTCTGAAAAGCATGTAAAGGACCTCCCCTGTGTTTTTACCACAGACGCTTATTGAACTTGAGCTTCACCGCTCCAGTTCAAGCGGACCTCAGTAACACTCTCGCTTCCGTCGTATTTTGGGAAGCGGAGGTTTTAGTGGTGGCCCATGCAGGTCCTACATTTACGAATTTAGAATAATGAGAATATTTTTCATTAGCCAAACATCTAGAGAAATCATGTATACGAGATTAACTCAGGATTTTCTTATCTCAATATGGCTGAGCGACGAAACACCCGACAAGGATCCGGATCGGCTGGAAGCGGAGAGGACGACATCAGCCAGATGCTTGGAGTAATGAGAAAAATGATGGAAGTTCAGCACCATTTAGTCCAACAGGGACGTCAGGCTGCACCACCTCCTCCTCCACCCCGCTATGAGCCTGGAGCCAAACAGTTCTAAGAGATGCATCCGACGAACTTCTCTGGACGAGAGGGCCCACTAGCGGCCGAGGAATGGCTTCGCAACACTACGGATAACTTGGGTCTTGCCCGATTCAATCCAAACGAGTGGGTGGAACTCTCCAAGAAACAGCTGACCGATAATGCCCATCACTGGTGGGATGCTGAAGAGGCTAAGCTGACCCAGCCGATTCCTTGGGCCACTTTTTGTCAGAGGTTTGATGCCCCGTACTTCCCAAAGGCTACAAAGAGGATGATACAGCAACGTTTCATTAACTTGGAGCAGGGCACCAGGACAGTCGACGAGTATGAGGCTGAATTTACCATGCTGAGTCAATTCGCCCCTACTCTGATAGCAGACGAGAAGGACTGTGCACATCACTTTCTACAGGGCTTAGACCCAGACATACAGAGTGTGTTGTCCGAGCACACATTTACCACTCATGAGCAAGTACTGGTAGCTGCGAAGACGCACGAACAGGTAGCTCATCAGAAGAAAGCACGCCAGGTGGGCAAGCGCCCGATGGAGATACTGAGGAGTGCACCTAGGCCTGGTTTTCATCCTGTTCAGACCACACAGTTCAAAAGGCCAGCTGCACCTGTCCCCAATCGAGCGGAGCTGATTTGCCATTTCTGCGACAAGCTTGGTCATTTGAAGAAAGACTGTAGGAGGATGCTGAATCATTGTTTGATCTGTGGATCGCCTACTCATGCTGTGAAGGATTGCACCTGCGGTTCCTGACCTGTGCCTGCTGGAACACATAGACCCGCTCAGCGGACCGTACCGGCACCTGTACAACGAGGACCACCTCTGGTTCCACAGGATCGAGCCTTTCAGCCGGTCAATCCGCCTAAGCACCGTGCATTTAATATGACAGCCATTGAGGCTAAAGCTGAGGACGACATGATTGTAGGTAACCTATAGACTAGTCTTTCTTATTTATGCATTATATTTGATTAGTTAGATCCATATTAATCTAGTTGTATGTTACCCTTAGGTGTCATCTTAGTTTCGTCTCACCCGGCCTTGACCCTGTTCGATTCTGGAGCTTCCATGTGCATCCTATCTTGGAAGTTCATAGACAAACACTCGATACCCACATATACACTTCCCAAGTGTTGGAATATTACAACTGTAAATGGTGTAGTGAAGGTTGCACTGGGATGTAGACCATGCCTGTTGGTGGTTAGTGGACACGAACTATATGCTAATTTCATTGTCCACGACCTATCCAATTTCGATACTATTCTCGGTATTGACTGGTTAGGAGCTTTTTATGCCATGATCGACTGTCATCAGAATAAAGTGGTATTTGAAATTCCTGACCACCCAGTGTTTGAGTTTGTTAGCAGAGGACATTCGCTTGGACCAGTCAAATTTCGGGCCCAGCCGTATCGATTGACTGTTGCATCCTTGATAGCTGAGCCAGAGAAGCCTGCAGTAGTGATGGACTTCGAAGTGAAGACATTTCTGGACTACCACCCGATCGAGCGTTGGAGTTTGGCATCGATCTTATGCCAGGAGCTCAACCAATTTCGAAGGCGCCGTACCGTATGGCTCCTGCAGAATTGGAAGAACTGAGAAAGCAGTTGGACGAGCTAATACATAAGGGTTTCATTCATCCCAGTGTATCTCCCTGGGGTGCACCCGTCTTGCTGGTGAAGAAGAAGGATGGCTCGATGAGAATGTGCATTGATTATCGGGAGTTGAATCAAATCACAGTGGAGAACAAGTACCCGCTGCCCCGTATTGATGATATCTTCGATCAGCTTGGTGGATCGAGGGTATTTTCGAAGTTGGATCTCCGGAGCGGATACCATCAAGTCAGAGTCAAGAAGGAAGATGTGCTCAAGACCGTTTTTTCAGACTAAGTACGGGCATTACGAGTTCGTTGTCATGCCATTTCAGTGTGACCAATGCTAATGCTGTGTTCATGAATCTCATGAACCTTATCTTTTACGACTTCCTCGACAAGTTCGTAGTGATCTTCATAGACGACATCCTGGTGTACTCGAAGAGCGTGGAGGAGCATGCAGAACATTTGAAGATAGTGTTGGATACGCTCTGTCATCATAGACTGTATGCCAAGTACAGCAAATGTGAATTCTGGCTAGATAGAATTGCATTTTTTGGGCTTGTAGTATCAGGAGCTGGTATCTCAGTGGATCCGAAGAAGGTCAAAGCAGTCAGTGAATGGCCTACACCTCGATCGGCATCAGACATCAGGAGTTTCCTTGGATTGGCTAGATACTACCGTAGATTTATCAAGGATTTCTCGAGGAAGCTGAGCCGATGATGAGATTGACAAGGAAGAATGTTAAGTTCAGTTGGTCAGACTCTTGTGAGTAAGCTCTTTCTACTTTGAAGGAGAGACTGACGACTGCACCAGTCTTAGCTATTCCGGACAGAAGCGGAGGCTTCGAGATTTTCTGCGACGCATAGGGCAAGGGACTTGGATGCGTTCTACACCAGCACAATCATGTGGTCGCATATGCTTCGTGACAGTTGAAGGTCCATGAGAAGAATTATCCGACCCACGATTTGGAGCTAGCCGCCGTCATCTTTGCACTAAAGATCTGGCGACATTTTTTACTGAGTGAGAAAGTGAAAATTTTCACTGATCACAAAAGTTTGAAATATATATTCACTCAGAAGGAGCTGAATATGAGGCAGCGCAGATAGTTGGAATTGATGGCAGACTATGACATCGATCTTCAGTATCATCCCGGGAAGGTGAATGTCGTATCGGATGCCTTTAGTCGACTGTCTGAAGTGATGATTCTCACAGCTCAGTGGAGATTGCAGCAGGATCTGCGAAGGATGGATGTTGAAGTTGACCTACCATGAGTTACATCGTCATTGATGAACATGCAGATTTAATCGACGATCGTGGATCGAATCAAGACTGCTCAAGATGGAGATGCTAAGTTGAAGAAGATCAGAGAGCAAGTTGAAGCAGGACTTTGGACGGATTTTCTGATTCACACGGATGGATCTTTGAGATATGGTAGTAGGATCTGCATGCTTGCAAGAGATATCAGAGAGGAGTTGATGAATGAGGCTCACAGTTCTCCTTATTCTATTCATCCTGGAGATACTAAGATGTACAAGGATCTTCGTCAGAATTTTTGGTGGCATGGGATGAAGAGAAGTATGGCACATAGCATTACCAAGTGCCTCGTGTGTCAGCAAGTGAAGGCTGAACATCATCGCACTACTGGACTACTACAACCTTTGTCGATTTTCGAGTGGAAGTGGCAGCACATCACGATGGACTTCATGACTGGCTTACCTCGGAGCACCAAACAAAACGACACGATCTGGGTCATCGTTGATCGATTGATCAAGTCTATGCACTTTATACCTTTCCGAGTTGGGCAGTCCACGGAGATATTAGCAAGGAAGTATATGGAGGTAATGACCTAACTCATGCCTTTATAATTTCTTTCTGGTACAAGTCGTGATGTGAATTACGTCATGTAGGAGATCGTACACTTGCATGGAGTCCCTGTGAGCATTGTATCAGATCGTGATACGTGATTCACATCTCAGTTCTGGAAGAGTCTACAGACCAATCTGAGTACCAGTCTGAAGTTCAGTACTGCGTATCATCCGCAGACATATGGACAGTCAGAGTGTACCATTCAGATCTTGGAGGATATATTGAGAGCCTATATGTTGGATCTCAAGGGTTCGTGTGAGGATCATCTACACCTGGTGGAGTTTTCTTACAATAACAGCTATCAGGCGAGCATTGGCATGGCGCCTTTTGCTTCTCTCTATGGGAGGAAATATCGATCTCCATTGAGTTGGAATGACGTCAGTGATAGAGAGCTCTTAGGGCCAGAGATGATAGTGGAAGAAGTTGATGTTGTGCGAGAAATCAGAGACAAGATTCGGATCGCACAGGACCGTTATAAGCATTAGGCAGATGCTAGACGACGTCCTCTGGAGTTTCAGTCGGGAGATCATGTGTTTCTGAAGATCTCACCGAATCGAGGAGTGATCTGCTTTGGAAAGCGAGGCAAGCTTAGTCCGAGATATATTGGAACATTCGATGTGCTAGAGCGAGTTGGAGAAGTAGCTTATCGCTTAGCTTTGCCACCATCCTTGGAGAGAGTTCATGATGTCTTCCATGTGTCCCAGCTCCGTCATTATATCAACGACCCTTCTCATGCTGTGGACACTCGGAGATTACAGTTCGAACAGATCTGACATATGAACAGCAACCAGGGGAGATCCTAGATCGACGTCAGAAAGTCTTCAGGAACATGACTGTTGATCTAGTCAGAGTGATGTGGCGTCGCGACTCGCTAGGAGAGTCTACCTGGGAGCGGGAAGATGAGATATGAGAGCGTTATCCATATTTGTTTTCTGCTCCTTAGTTGATGAGAATTCCGAGGACAGAATTTTTTCTAAGGTGGGTAGAATGTAACGACCAGTATTTTTAGGCGTGTTTTCGATTATGTGTACCGATATATTTTTCAGTCATCCAGTTAACTTTTCGTCCGTACGTGTCGACGCGAGCGCGTCACTATTTTCGTTTTACTGTGTCGTCATTATTACAATCAAGTTTAACTTAAATAATTTAACTCAATTATCTTGCTAATTACAACTTGCAAATCACTTTTAACTTTTATTAATACTTTAATTATTTTACAAATTACATTTAATTTTACTTAATTACTTAATTACTCTAATCTCTTACCTATCACTACAAAAAAACACGTTTGATAAAACCAGGTTCTTCCCCCTAAAAAAAAATTTAATCAAGGGTCATATTAATCCACATCTCAAACCAACACGTCTTTCTTCAGACACACATCCTAATCTAATTAAATCTGCATTGACAAATGTAAAGGGTGTTTCCCTGCTCATCTTCTTAAGCCAACGTCTCCTCCTTAAGACAGAACCTGCAAACCCATTTCTGATCATTCCTCTTCCCCCCTGCAAATCATTTTCAAACCCAACCATCCTGCAAACCAACATCCCAAGAATCACCTCTCTCTACAAATTCTCAAATCCAAATCCAAACCAAATTCTCCCCAAAAACAAACCCCAAATCAAAACAGAAAAATACACAGATTCAAACACATAAAACCAGATCTGAAATTAAGATTTCAGATTTCAAAAACAAACAACCCCAACTTCATCTTCTTCCTCCCTCCTCCAAACCATCTCCTTCTTCCTCCCTCCTCCCATTTGGACGCACCACCCTCTCCCCCACTTGCGCGCGCCACCAGCATCAGAAAACGATGGCCCCCCGACAGCCCACCAGCCTGCACCGCCACAGGCCAGAGCGTCGCCTCCCCGCGCCATGAACCGCCGCCGGAGAGCCCCTAACCACCGGCCCCTCCTTCTTCCTCTCTGAGCGCGCAAGGTGAGAGCCCCTTGCGTTTTGTGGTTGCCTGCAAGTTCGAAATCAAAAAAAGAAGCAAAGAAAGAGAGTGAAGAGAGAACAGAGAGAGATGGTGACAGAGGGAAATATGGGGAGGGCCTGAGATGATATAATGGTAATGAAAGAAGAGACATCATATAATAAGTTAATAGGTTGAGAATTGTCAGCCTCTTAAATAAAAAAAGATAGAATAAGATATAAGAGAGAGGGTAAGATATATTAATATAATGTTAGAGGGATGTTATTGTTTTATCCGTTAGGGTAGGTGTGTGTGGTAGGTGCACGATTAAACATGATGATTAACCCTATCATTAATTAGTATTAAGTTAAAGTTAATAGATTGATTTAACTGGTTAGTATTAATTTTAAACAGCTTGTTGTTAGGTATATCGGAATAAAATAAGATGTATCAGGTTAGTGTGACATAATATAGACCTTACCCTAGCCAAACAACCCGATAAATTAAACGAACCCATTTTAGAGATTATTACGATAATATGTTTATTCACGAAAAATCTAATTCAGTGAATTGTTTAACCAAAACAGAGAACCAGCAATACCGACATGTAGCCTGAGATGATATAATGATAATTTGTTGTTCCGTGTTGAAGGCGTCCGTGAGACGAACCCAACAGCACCAAAATCACCGAAATCAGGCAAGTATACAATTTATAGTGAATTTATAGTGAATTTTTGAAGTTACATAACTTAAAATCTACCCGTGAAATGACACGTGATATTACCACCATGACATCCGTGACTAAAAATGTGACCCAATGGCATATAACTTGCTATAACTTAGTTTAGAATAATCGTAAGAAAAATCAATTTTCTGTTCATTTTCGTTAAAATCGCATGTTTCCTTTTTTTGCTAAATTATTGCGAAATGATGTTTTCAATACCCTTGTAACATAGAAAATGCTGCATGGGAATAAATGATCATGTTATTTAATTGCTGCATGCCCTTAAAAATTAACTAGCGTGTGACATCGTGAGATCGTGCGCCTCGAAGGCGGAATCATGATTTTTCGTGCTGTCATTGAGTTGACAAATTCGTGCTTGTGAAATGACTAGGCTGGCTCGTGTTCCAGCGTAATCTTGGGTGGGTTAGGGTTGAGCGGCTACTAGGCGTATGAAAGGGTACTGTCTTCAATGGCACCACTAATGCGGTGAGTTAGCACCAATCACGGTAAGCCCCTGTGTGAAGAAGGAACTTACTCATCACGACCTAAAGGCGAGAACCCTATTATAGATCATGAATGCTAACAAATCGTGAATGCTAACAATCGTGAAATGCTAACATGAAACTCGTAACTTGAAATTGTTATCTCAGTTGAATTGGCATGCTAATAAACCAAAGAAAAGGTTTACTTTACTTGTTAAACTGCTTAGAACTGCATGATAGGGTGTCTTTATTTTATTTTATAATCAGCTCGATTAATTTTGTTGTCACTATCTCATTTAAACTATTAATGCCAATTAAATTCAATATAAATATGTATATATCTTGCCTCGGGTTTCTAACCTTTACTTGCAGACCCTTGCTGATATACATTCATGTTTTTGGATGTATGTCAGATTCTGAGCTTGAGTACCAGGAGGTTCCTTATGAGACACCTGACTTGGAGAGTCAGGAGTTCGCTGTAGACGCCGAGTCTCTCCCTGTGGAGGACTAGTGGACTTTGCCGTTGCTGCTTATCTTTAGTTTGTTTTCAGTTATTGTTGAGTGTACGTTTTTACTTTGGCCCAGCAGTGGGTTGTTGTTGTATTTCCTGTACAGAATTTTATAATTCTGGATGTGGCTTGTAATGTATGAATACTTTTATTGTTTCTGAAAAGCATGTAAAGGACATCCCCTGTGTTTTTACCACAGACACTTATTGAACTTGAGCTTCACCGCTCCAGTTCAAGCGGACCTCAGTAACACTCTCGCTTCCGTCGTATTTTGGGAAGCAGGGCGTTACACCATGACTCTTTGCCATGGTTACTCTTTTCTCTACATTTCTTAACAAATAAACATAGTTGTTGTTTTGGGGTGTTTTCTCATCACAGAGGAAGTTGTTGAAAGATAGTCCAGATAAAGCTGCTGACGTAGAGGACATGCCTGGACGCTGGACGCGCTAACTTCAGGTTGAAGAGGCTAGGAGCCGAGCTATGGATCGATATCGGGTCTGAGCTATCTTCCAGCTATCTGTAACACATGAAGCTTGTCAGCGAGTCGAATCTGGGGTCCGACCTAATCTTATCCGATGCTTCAGCCAATAGATGAATTGAATAGGCTCGATGGAACTATGTCCGACCTATTTGGATATCGTCCGCTACTTCTAGGCCGAGCAATGGAGGAAATGTAAGTGAGGTGGATCAACTGTTAAGTATAAGAATACCTGAGTGTAGCATCTCAAAGATTCATCCCGTCTCTCATTGTTCGATGGATTATCTGTAGGCGACGGTAATTTGGATGTCGTTCTGGAAATGTTCAAGCAATGAAGATACTTTATTCCACTTGACCTAAGCTGTCACTCTTGATGGTCGGCTAAACGGCTAGTTATTGAATGTCTCTTTGATAAATCACCGCAATATGTTTTGTTCTTACATGATAGACATGATTCTTGGTCAAGCAAATTGCACTTTGATTATCCGAGAATAGTTGTATGTTTTCTTGTTTCAATCTAAGTTCATTTACCAATTCTCTCAACCAAATAGCTTCCTTAGAAGCATCCATATATAATTGTCATGTATTCTGCCTCCGTTGTTAATAATGTCACCATGGAATGTAGCACCGACCTCCAACAAATTGGTACACTAGCAAGTCTAAAGACATACTCGATAGTAGAACACCTTATGTCAAGCTCCTCTGCATAATCTGCATCAACATCCCAACTACAACATTTGAGTCAATTTTATTCTTAAATATAATGCCCAACTCTTTGGTGCCTTTCAAATACCACAAAATCCACTTCACCGCATTCCAATGTTGTTTACCTAAATTTGACATGCATTTGCAAACTACACCAACTGCTTATGCTATGTCCGATCATGTGCAAATATGGCATACATCAAACATTTTACTGCATTTGCATACAGTACTGCTGTCATCTTCTCAATTTCCATATCCGTTTTTGGACATTTCCTTTTACTCAAAGCAAAATGAGAAGTAACTGGTGTGGAGACTGTTTTTGCATCTTTCATGCCATACCTCTCTGTTACTTTTGAAACATACCCCCTTTCTGAAAACCACAACTTTGTGGTATCTTTATCTTTCCGTATCTACATATCCAATATCTCTGTGGCTGTCCCAATGTCCTTAATGTCAAAATCTTGTCTCAACTTAGACTTAAACTCATTAACTTTGACATGTGTTTGCTTGCAATTAGCTTGTCATAGGCCACATAAAGAAGTAACATGATAGGAGAAACATCATCAAGAACCTTGAAGTAAATGCAACAATTATACTCACTCATAGAGTATTCAATATGCAATATAAAGGAGTCGAAGCATGTACCGTTCTCTTGGCGATTGCTTGAGCACATATTAAGACTTCTTCAATCGATGAACAAAATCATCTTTGCCAACTTTTTAAAACTCTTTTGGTTGTGACATGTGATGAGTGGTTTATATATACACTAGTCATAACCCATGCCTGCAGGCACAGTTCATTTAAGATTTTCCCTCACGAAATCTTTATTATCCAAAAAATTATTTCCACAGCCAAAATTGTGTGAAACAACAAAGTAGCATAAAAATATTTAGCGGCACGTGCGCCTTCGACACTGAACAACAAATTCGATGCTGAACAACAAATTCGACGTGGTTGCCTTAGGCGCAAAACAACAAATTCGCGTAAAAAAAATTTAGCGAGCACATTCGGCGGAAAACAACAAATTCGGTGTAAGCGCATTCGACAAGAAACAACAAATTCGACGTAAAACAACAAATTCGGCACCGGCGCCTTCGGTAAGGACGCCTTCGGCACGGAACAACAAATTAGCTTTTAAAAATTTAGCAGTCGCCTTCGGTGTGGTCAACACTGAACAACAAATTCAGCGCGGAAGCCTTCGGTGTGGACGCCTTCGGCGCAGAACAACAAATGAGCGTAAACGAATTTTGAGGGCGCCTTTGGTGCAGGAAATTATTCTCATCTTGTTGTCACATGCATCGAAGTAATGGTAGGCCCTACGTTGAGGGTGAGATTATTCGATCTGCAGCATTAAATGTAATTTAATGTTTTTTCCCAAATGCATTAATTGCATGCACGCTGCTATTTTCCAGAAACCTTCATTTCCCAAAAAGTTTCATTTCCCCATAAACTTTCATTTTTAGGGAAATATTTTTCCCTCCAAAACGTTCCACAAAATCTCATTTCAACCATTCTTTCCTCAAGATTAAATCTAATCCGTCTTTCTATCAACCTGTTTGTCCTAGTCAGCTTGTCCTAGTCAGCCATATGATTCAAAAACAGTTGTCAAATGTAATATATATATATATATATATATATATATATATATATATATATATATATATATATATATATATATATATAACTCTCATCTCATACGTATTTCGCCTCATTTCATGCAATGTTTCATTATATTCTATCCATTTTTGTTTCATTTTATTCTTTGGGTCCATTATTTGCATTTCAGGTGAAAGGGAACGAATTCAGGATTTTAGCACATGGAAAAGGCGAAAAAATTCCAAAACGAGTCAAAGAATTGAAAGAAGCAAGCAAGGCAAGGAAATGGACTCAAAAGAAGAAGAATCTGGAGGAAACAAGCTCCACGTGACCGCGTGGGCTATCACACGTGGCCGCGTGGAAGAGAGCTACGACAGGAGCCAAAGGAAGCAACAAGAGCCCTCGACGCGACCATGTGGGAACGAGCCATGCGACCACGTCGAAAGGAGGCAATGAGCAATTCGACGCCGTTGTTTCACCTTAATAACGTAGCTGTGTGACTCTCTATCTTTTAGCCCAAGAATCATCTTTCTGCATGAACGACGCGGCCATTTGAACTCAAATGACGTGATCGCATAGATCCGAATTTCTAACCCAATTCTTATGGCCGTTTAGATTTTAACAACTCGATCACATGAAAGAGCTCAGACCAAGACAAAAAAGGAAGGATCCACGCAGCCGCGTGGCTACACTACACGACCGCGTCAAGGAGAAGCCACATGGAGCACACAACCCTTACAAAGACTAAAGATCTGCTCTCAACCCTGTGGTCATCTTCACTCCTTATTATTTTTCCTTCATAGAACGTCTCGTCCTGATTCCAACGCATATTTATTTGTATTTTTCTGAGATCGGGACAATTTTGTACATTTTTTGCAAGACGACGTTGCGCAGCTGGAAATTCCACGCGGTCGCGTGGAATAATCCACCCGGCCGTTTCGGGTCGGGTTTTTCCCGACGTGTTAGGGTTCCTACGGGGCTATTTAAGGGTTTTGAGTGCGGATTTGAGGAGTGCCGATTTTTGGGAGAAGTTTTTCTCTCTTTTCATCAGTTTTTCTTAGTTTTTAGGAGTAGGGATAGATCTAGTGTAGTTTTAGATGCTTTTCTTTGTGGATGTAAGTGTGGAATTGACGACTCTATGTATTGCGCCCATTGAATATACACATTTATTGCTTGCTCTTTATGATTTTATTATTTTTTTTGCAATTTCTTATTCTTCTTATCGTTTATCTATATGATTATGGGATGTTTTCATATCGTTCAATTGATTCCACGTAGTTAACAATAACCTAGGACGAAATTGGTACTCGATTACCCAACCTCCTGCGGACGACCCGTAAAGCGCTACGACGACAGTCGTGCACTTGCGATTTACAAATATTACAACTCCTGACAAGTTTTTGGTACCGTTGCCAGGAAGGTTGCACTTGATCGATATTAGTTTTATTGATTGGTTCGGTTAGACTATGTGCCATATAAAAATTTATAAAAATAATAATAAGCTAATTTTTCTCCCACCACCATTTCAATTTGTGCTATTCTTTGCACAACTGACGCGCTTGTCTTAGCCAAAAATTTTGTTTGCCGGATGAATTATATAGATTTTGTGGATTCCTGATGGATCGCACATTGGGTATTTTGATGCTTACACGCCTTACGGTGCTCAGAGAGGAGGATATGAGAATTTTTCACAGGTTGTCGCAGTTTGCGAAGCTTGTAGGATGCATGGACGTATGGCCAACACTTGCCAATTCAATTCCTAGCCCTACAACCCACACTCATATACCCACAACATATACCAAGAATCTTATATTCCGTACCCCTAGATTTACACACCCCTCCTCCACCAAAATTGAGACTTGAAATATTTATAGAAAACTCCCTTACAACTCAAATCCAATAGACCCCACCACCATCATCATTACCACTTCCACTGCCACTATTACCATTCCCACCACCGAAATCCCATCTTGAGTTGTTAGTGGAGAGTTCTTTTGCAACCCAAGGCCAAACGATTCCATCACCATCGCTTCCATTTCAAAAATCTATCCTTGAGTTATTGGTGTAGGATTCCATGGTAACCCGAGGCCAGATGATTTTACCATTTCCATTTTCGCCTAGCACATCTACTTTTGGGGATCAGACGGCTTTGTCACACACATCATCGACAGCCTACACTACAGAAGGTAACTCGTATGATTTATAATTTGAAAATTTTGATATGAGTCTCTTTCCCCATGCAGGTACCACTGTTGAGACACATGCCACCGAGGCTCACATCCATCACCATACTCCAAACTACATGCCATAGATGGATGGTGGGCCTAGCACAGGTCCATGGATGCAAACAATCTTTTCCAGAGAGGTTGTTATCGAGCACGGGCCACATGAGAGCACCAAAGAAGCCATGGAGGATATCTCCATCGACGAGGAGGGAGAGCTTGAGGCCATATGTACCATGACTCATGTCAGCGGGTCTGAAGTACTCTCACTTTCACCAATACCTCCACAGCCTATGCTTACTCCACGAGAGGCATCACATCCACCAAAGCATGACGCCATTCAGGAAGACTCTTTAGACCCAACATGCTCTTTTTCTGAATCACATATTATATTTCCTATATTTTTAGATTCAGATATTACTGATATGACATACCCTCCACATGATCCAGATTCACATTATACGGAGGTATGTTGGACCATGTCAGCACCTGACGAACACATTGACGAGCATGGCCAAGAGATAATAGCATCATTACCAGAGCATACCACCACATTCTCAGGGAGTTATCGTCGGCATTTTCCACGCTTTATATTTCACTTTGACGATACTCTTTGGAATACATTTATTGCGGGAAAGAATTTATCACCACGGACTGATGCTCCTATTCTTTCGCATGATTTAGGTGGACATCCTCGAAAGAAGCTGGGGGAGCATTGCTGGAGTTCGTCGGTATATGTGGCACCAAAACATCAGCAGAGCCACGAAAAGAGCAGGAAGAACAGCTACCTGTCCATTGGAAATCTTGGATCCATCATTTGATCAGGTAAACCCAAATCCAGTAGTGTAGATAAATTTTATGTGCTTTCTAGGTTAGAGTGAATAAACTCGTCTCCTCTTGACATCGAGTGGAGTATACTAGGATTAATTGTTTTTCTTTGAATAAACCTCACCTCCATGCGACACACCCATACTTTTATGACCCAAAACCCTTTATATGCTTTAATGCCCATACTTTACCTTGTTTCATATTTATATGACTCCAACACCCACCCCCACCCACATTTGCACCCATGCTATCATGTTATTCCTCATACTCGGGATATGCTTATATTCTAGCTTGGGGAAGGTATTTTTATGCATGCGACATTTATATTCCCTCACTTTCAAGCATTGATGATAACACTTGATTTTAGCTTGGGGAAGGTGCACTTCGTGGATCTTTTATGCGTATTTCATAATTAAGAATTCCATTATGCTAAGTTTTATATGCATGGATATTAGTGTGAATTTTTTTTTTCAGATTTACACTTTATCTATTCAATCTCCTATTATTCATCGTGATATATGCTTATGGA